>PVKZ01001259.1:0-437110 GCA_004027375.1 Macroglossus sobrinus
CCAACCTTATTCAGCACTGCAGTATTCACACTGGAGCAAGACCTTATGAGTGTGGCCATTGTGGGAAGTCCTTTAGGCAAAAGTCAGTTCTCATTCAACATCAGGTGGTTCACACTGGAGAAAGGCCTTATGAATGCAGCAGATGTGACAAATCTTTTAGCCAACGCTCCAGCCTCAATCTCCACCGAAAATTTCACACTATGGAGAGGCCCCAGCCCCATGGACAAAGGAAATACAGGAAACCCTTCACTTCAACATCTAACATTGTTTAGCATTAGAAGTTTGACAAGTGAGAAAGGCCTTGGACCTGAAGAAATATGCTGTTTCCTTTTTCAGTATAATGACACTAAATAGACATCTTCTATGGGGGAGCCATCTGCTTGAAGTTGAACCTCATACTTCCAAACATCCAGAAAGATGAAATTCCTCATAAATTCCAGGCATGTGTGAGGCTTCCTGGAACTGCATTGCACATTCTGAATTTTCCAAGGCCTTTGCCAGATTTACACCTCTGCTATGTCTCTTTGAATCCATCTTACCTCTTTGACTTTGCACAGCATTTCATTGGTCACCCTGATTTACCTAAGGCAAGGCAGATATCTGTGCTCACTTTTATTCCCTGGGGGAAATCTTGAGCAATCTTTGTTCTTACAGCATTTTCCTTTTTCTGATTGAGTATGAATCTGACCCAGTTTGGATTAAGATGGTTCTGCTGGAGGCTTGCAGGGAAAGTTACTTATTCACAGAAATGTCTGGTCTCTCATGACACTTGTAGTTGATTTTACACCCTCCACGTCACCAATCAGTTACTGTCTGCCTCCCATTGCTCTGCTTTGTGCAATAATAAAGGTCTTATTATTGAATCTACCTTTAATTTTAGTGGTTATATACTCAGTTGCTAAGAACTCAGCTTGCTCTTACATGTCGCAGAAGCAGGAGGATGAAGGTTTTGAGTTCAGTGTATTTTCACTCAGGAAGAGACTTCAAGAAGGGGTTATAACAGAGAAGGCTGAGAACAGATGCTAGGCATGCATAAGACAAGAACGTAAGAAGGACTGAAACTTTAAAGGACTCTCAGAGAATATGCCTCCTACCTATATTAATCACCGCTCTGATTGTAACCCCAGGAGAAAAAAATAATTAAATTCCCACACGGTATTTATTAGGTTTTCTAACAAATACTCTATTTACCTAAAAATGTTTTGTGCCTAAGAAGGTTCATTTACCGAGTTACATTTCTGAGAACCAAGTACAATAACAACCCTGAAGAGGAAAAGAAAGATTGGAAAATGAGAAAGAATTTCCAATATTAGAAATGAACCTGGAGAAAGTGAGAAAACTTTCATCAATGTGTCACCCATTATTCTTGGTGTCTGAGAAAGATCATGAAGAAAACTGACAAATCATTTAGGAATAAAGTAGTACAGGGGTCAGGTTGTATGAGATATTAAATTGGGCATTAGAGGAGGCTTTATTGAAAAGATATGTAAGGCAAGACTTTAAAATAGATGAGGGAGAGAAGCATGTGAGTAGTTGGGGAGATACAATTGAAGCAGAGGACACAGGCATGGCCATATTTCAGCAAAGCTGAGCAGTGAGCGCAAGGTGCGTGGGATAGCTTGACTTATCCACAGCAGGCCAACTTTGAGAAGTGACAGCTAGGAAGAGTCCTATGAGCATATGACGAGGGCTTAGAACCTAATGGGTAAAGAACTGTAGGAACCCTCAATGTAAGCACTGCACACTGGTGTGGCTTCATAAGGAAAAAGGCGAAGAGTCAGAAAAAACTACACAAGGTGCTGTGCCTGTGACTTTGGGCCATAAAAAAAATTGTCAGTGTTATTATTTAGTGTATAATGGTCCCATTCAAATGTGCTATTGTGCTTAACCAAAGGGAAAGAGTGGTCATGATTGAATATTCTGGTGGAAAGCTAGAGTGGCATATGGGAAAAGGCATCAGAGAGTGGGTGGTCATCTCCCTCCAGGGTGTCAAGGGCTTAACTGTGATGAGGCATGTGCCTCCTTCAGGGAACAATAATTTCCATTTATTTTTAGAATGGCACAGATAGTAGTAACCTCTACCAGATTTCCCATTAGGAATGGGAGGACAGGGGTGAATGTTTTAGCAGAGAGTAAAGAATATACAAAGATCAAGGGCTAAGAAAACAGCAAGCTGAGAAACATAATAGAATCCCTAATACCAGTGGAAGAAACGTGATAAATCTCTTGTGTCAAGTTTGTGCCTTAGACTACACAGCCCATGGGCATTGCAGGGGTAGATGTTTTAGTGTTTTTTGTGTAGCCACCTCTGGCACAGGGGTGGAGAGATCTTAGGTTTGGCCACTGTCATTTGAGGCAATGTCATCTCCAGTGGTGAGATTTTAAGCCAGTATGATGTGGGACTGAGGTATCCTTTCCAAGTAGGTACCTATTCAAGTTGATGTGGGCCTCACCATTTGCCATGTTTAGTTGAAACATTGGTTTTTGGGAGGTGGGGAGGTTGGGTTTCTGAATTATAAATAGATAAGTGTATGGAGACAAGGAATGATAAGATCAATAGTCACAAGAATGGACTGTAAACCAATGAAAGCACCCATACCTATAGTAAAGGACCCATGGTTAACACAATGGTATGCATCTATACATGACAAGGTTTTGGAGGTCTTTTTAGGTAGAAGTTTAGATTCAAATGGGTCATATCAGAGGAGCAGCTGCCTGCCCTGGGAGACAATCTGTGGTTATGAATCCTTAGAAAATATGGTTCCTCCATCTGGCCTTCAGTCCTCATGGAATGAGGGTAAGATAAAAAAGTTTTTTTAATTGGTTAAGGATGGGGGCAAGATAGAGAACTTTAGAGGTCTGTGAATTGGACTGGAATTTGAAAAGGAGTTGTTTGAAGAGACCACTGTGGCTCTCAATTAAGCCCGTTATCTGGGCATAAAAGTTCTATTGAATGTCTCTTCTGAGAGCCCAACATTGTGTGTTTTGAAAACTAAAAATGTGTGTCTTGGTTACAATTGGTAATGTTTTTAATTCTGAGTGTAATAAAGAGTGTCCTGACAAGGCCTAGTATTATGGCCTTAGGATATGTAGAGGCATGTGTGATTTTGATTTACATTTTGTCTGTCTTTGAGTGGGAGAGTCCCAGAGTCTTTTACTTCTATTGTCCTAAAGGGGACAATCTTTGGAGAATTGCACAGTAGTTCATAAGCAATGTGAAGATAGGGCCATAGTGGGGCAGTCCTCTGGCACTGAGATTAACTACTTGAAGTTTGGCCAAGGGTATTGTCCTTGGGTCCCACCCTTTATCTTAGCTAAGGGATGGAGAGCCACAATGGTTCACTGTTCATCTACTGAACTGCATTTAGTATACTAAGTCCCATTGCTGTTCACTCAGTTAATTCCAAGGAGCTCCCCAGGTAGTCAGTGGGTCTGGGGGAGGGGTGACCTCCTCTAGCACCATGGCATTTAGCAAGGACTAAGCGTGGGGGTGGCATCCCCTCATGCAGGTAGAAATAACAGAGGGCCCAGATTGGGTTCTGTCCTGTCTTGAGGAGGCCTCTAAATAGGTGTGTTGAGCTACTTCCACGGTGCTATTTCCATGACCCAGAGCATAATGAGCAACTGAATGTGGAGGGTAACAGGTTCTGCGTCTGTGACAACCTCTGTTTTCAGGAGAGCCCAGTAGGGAGCTAGTCATTATAGTTTTAATGGTGTATAGCAAAGCAGAGAAGAGAAGGGAATTTTCTATAGCCCTTGGACCATTTAGCCATCAAAAATGTCCAAGCCCCAGAAGGCAAGAGAAGAGGCTGTCAAAGCTTCTGTGTGAGGGAGGGTCTGAAGGCACTAGCAGGAGTGCCTATTGATTTTAATTTGGAACTCAAATGTGTAAATGAGCAATAGTCAGCACCGGAACCCATAAAAGACTAAAAGTTGTTGGGCTTATTATATGTCATTAGTAAGTGTGTCAAATGAATCTCTCTGGGAGAGTATGCCAATAGTGTCATGGCTGTACTTTCAGAGAAAGGTAGATATATTTGATACCTGTCTGCAAAAACTGTATGCCATGGCAGAACCATTGAAGTAGCTCAGGGATTACTCCAGAAAAGGTGTATTGTGTCCCTTTGGAGGTGGAAGCAAACTGCAGATGAGGGGCTGTTTGCAATAGGAAGTGAACAGAATGTGTTAGCCAAACCTGTAAGAGCAAAATATTTACTAGTTGTCTAGTGAAGAGAATCATAAATTTTAATAATCCTGGTACTGGGCATGGGGCCTGATGGGTGGGACCAAATCATTAAGGCTGCAGCAACCTATCAAGAGGTGCATTTTATTTTTTCCAGATTTAAAAACAGGCAAAATTGGACTGTAAATGGAGAAGCAGTGGGGATAATCACTCCTTTTATTGACTAGGCTTTAATAAATTTTAATCCTGAAGGGCCCGGATTAACAATTTGGCCTATATTCACTATTTTAACTGGGTGTTCATTTATCAAGTCAAACTTTCTTTATTATTCATTATAACAGAGCATCTATGTCCAGCATGAACTATATTCTAGGGCAACAGGTACTATGACTATGGAAAATTTGGGCAAGGCTATTCTTAAAGTGAAGCATAACCATTTTGTTTTATTTTTTCTACTAAGTTGTTTTCTTTAGGTTATAGTGGTACAACATTTAAATTGAATGGGATCTCCAAGTAAAACTCTTAATTTGAGCCCCAGCATTGGTTAAGTCCCTAAAGTTTTGTCAATTAGTACATTTTAGCACATGTTAACTTTATTTTAGAACCTAAATTGTACAAGCACCAAAGCCAGTTTTCTTTTATTTTTGTTATAAAATTCTTTCGTATAAAAATTTCAGATTTCCAATTGGATCAAATTATGAAAACTTGTTTTAACTTAGTTATATATATTTATATATGTATATACATACTTATATACATGCAGTTTATTTACCTTTTATTTTTCTCTCCCCTGGATCTAGAGGTTGGTTTTTAAATCCATAAGTAACCTAGAGCTTGCATTGTTTGTAGACCAGGCACTTGCTTTGTATATAAGGTGTAAAGTCACCTTGCCCCATTTTTTAGAAAACCTTTTAGTAACCTGAAGCTGTGTTCAAGTCTTAGCTTCTGTGTCTGGTTGGTAAGCAGAAAAGGGGAAGTAGGAAGGGCCCTAGTCCCAACTGCAGGATTATCAGTCTTTTTGATCTCTTCTAATTATATAATTAATTAATTTTTTTGACAGACTCTTTTAGAATGGCATTTATGTCTAGTTTGCTTATTGCTTTTCCCTCTCTCGTTGGATATATTCCCCACCCCTCCTTGTTGTTGGGAGAACCGCTGTGTGCATGGGCTTCACGCAGCATGGACCCTTCGGAGGGTCCCTGGAAGACTGTCTGGAAAGGGCTGCCTGCCCCCTGGGGAGATGAACCAGTTATCCTACTCCTACGCCCAGGCACTCAGGCCAATACGCAGCAGGGTGGTGACAACGTGGCAGGGAACTAGGCTTCTATCTGCAGGAGTCCATCCCAGAAGCACCGTCACTGGAGGCTCTTGGAGAAGTATCGGTTCTCATTCCCAGGGGACAGGGACTTAGGGATGTAAAGAGAGGATGCTTGTCCATCTTGCTGGGTCATAGTGTTGTGAAAAATATCCCCAAAGCTCCAAAACCCAGTCCAACAAAAAACCAAGCAGTAACTCAGGAGAATTCAAGTTTATTATACATGGTCCTAGATGAGCTAGTGCTCTGAAGAGCTGGGCAGTGGCCTCAGTTGAAATATTGCTTTTACTCAAGCTAATTGGTCATTTTGAACTCAAACCTTTACAAATGACCAGGGTTGCTATGGAGACTACAAGTAGTAACATTGGTAAGGTGGGAGTTGTCATTGTTGCCAAAAGATACAAAGTATTACAGAAAGGAGAGCTGCTAGGGTAAAAACAGTTACATTCGTGGAGCAAAGGCACAAATAGTTACATCTGCAAGTCAAGCAAAGTGCAGGAGCCTTTGCATGCAGTAAGCTTATTTGCAGAAAGCGAGCATATTTACAGAAGCAGAAAGCTGATTAGTTTTTAACGAAATTCCCCAAATTTTCTCTTCAGTAGCTGGACAGTGGCATCCTAAGTGTGTTGTTGGGACTGGACACGATCCTCACTTTAGGGTGGAAATCATGGTGGCCCTTGGGTTGGGCGTGAAGGTGCAACACAAAGCTGGTAGAGCAGCGCAGGAATCGCCAACTAGATGCAAGTCTCCCTGGGTATTGGAGGGATACATAAGCCTTCCTCACACAAGGGCATCTCCCAGGGACTTTCCACAGAGTTCAGCATCATTCCACCTTTGGCACCAATGGTGCTGTAAATAGGGGAGTAAGTGCCCCTCTGCAACTGGGCAGCAGAAACAACCCTTGTACAGGCATATGAAATTTAAGAATTTATTATATTCACAGTTCCTAGAGGAGGTGTTATGGCGCAGGTGAGAACAGAGACCCACAGAGCCAAATCAGAGAGAATTAAGAGCCTTTATTAGCCGGCCAGCAACTGACTCTCTACCACGCAGGGTTAGAAATCAGCCCCCAAGCTCCAGAAGAGGCAACTTATAAAGCCTCCAACTACATCCTTGAATAAGCAAGCAAGCAAATTACAAAAAGCAGAAGTTAGCAGTTAAAGTCTTGCACAAAGATAAATGTATTTGAGGGACTCTCAGAACAGGGCCTAGCAGACAGTTTCATTATCTGCACTTTGTAATGTGTTTCTCCTTAAGGCTGGTGCCTAGAGATATTACCTCCCTGTGACTGATTTTCTGCTCCTCCTGAGGATTGGCACCTGGAGATTTCACTTCCCAGTAATGGGAGAATTTCCACTTTTACAGAGGAAGGCCAAATGGAGATGCAGGGGCCAGATGGGAGGAGCACCTAGGGGGGCCAGAGAAAGACAGCATCAGATACAATCACATGGAGGTCAAGAAGGAGAGCTTGTGGCAGGGGCCAGCCTTATCACACTCTAGTGCATTTGGACATCTAGTGCTGCTCACAGCCTGTTTGTGGGGATGTTGAAGCATCAGGAAAATATGAAGTTTTAAAATTTTTCCATGCTCTGTGTGTATGTGTGTGTGTGTGTGTGTGTGTGTGTGTGTGTGTGTGTGTGTGTGGTTTTATCTTAGGGACTATGTTGTGCTTTGGGTGTCTATGATAGTATATCTCCATAAAGTGTTAAGGGTGAAACTGAAAACTTCTGTTATCTTTCCCTTTGGTCTGTAGGTGAAGAGTTCCTTTTATTGAGTCTGTAACATTACATCTGTAGTGAATATCTGTGGCCAGTGCAAAGGTTAAACTTCACCTCCTTCTTAGCAAAATTGAAGTTGTGTTAAATAGAAAAGTGATAAAAAGTTTGTACAAGTTGGAGAGCAGGAATGACCAGGAATTGTAAATAGGTTACTGTTTAAATGTGGTCCCATAACCAGATGGAAAAGTGCTTTGTTAGATCCTGAAATTAGCACCTGCTTTGGATCTATTGGATTTGCTGAAATTTCTAAAGCTATCGCATCCTCTTAGAGAGCTTTGGATCAGTGATAATTTAGAGCATTCAAACTGCTTAAATCCCAGCCAGAAAAACTGGGGGGTAGGGATATTCCTAGTACTGTCCTTTAAAGAAAAGCATACCTAACTTAGCCCTTAATCTTCCATGGCAACTACTTTGATCAAAGAAATGAGATGCAACTTTATTTGTCCACGAATGACTGATGTCCTAATGGGCTTATTCATCTTGGTTTCACAGGGATTCACAGAACTCTCATGGAGTCAATTCACCTTTTTATTTTTTAATTCTTTGGTGTCTTTCATCTTACATAAATTGTATATTTTTAAATACTCTCTCATTTGATTAAATTATTTTAATTATTATTTTTTTGCATTGCTTATTATTTGCATTAACTCTTGTGAGAAAGGTTCTGTATGGTTTTTTATGTGATCAAAAAACATTTGTTAGAGCAGCGAATAAACATGACACCTCAGATTTCCTCTTTATATTTACCCTTCCAGCTACTCTAAATGTCCTCTTTAACTCTTTCTCCAAGCTGGTATGCTCATTGTGCTCTTGAATGAAAAAGAGTCATGTTTTGGAGAGAATAAATATCCTCAGAGTGACCAAGGTTCAAGTATAGTCACATGTTCAATTGGATTTTAGCTTTTCTCAGACTTGAGCAAATTCTCAAATTTCACTGAGGTCTTTCATTTTTTTTTCTCCTTTCACTGATGTTTCCCCAGAGCTTTCCACCACTATCTTGAAAGAAATACATATACTTTATTTAAAACTTTCTGCAATTTCCATTTCACAACTATCTCAGACAATCTGAATCCTCCCACTTAGTGCTATGCCTTTAAAAATAGGAGAAATGACAATCATTTCCCTGCAAGGTGATGCCATCATAGGTTCAGATGCCTTCTTTGCACATGTGCCATACCTAATCAGCATTTAAGTTGCTCTTTATTTGCAATACATGTCATATTCCTGAAAGGAATTATATACATATAATATTATATATAAAAAACATTATATATATATATATATATATATATTTCCTCCATATTCTCTATATATAAAGAGAGAATATGGAGAAAAAAATGTTATATGGATAAAAATGTTTCTCAGTTGGTAGGACACATGATTGAATATACAGCAGGCAGGAGAGACATATTCAGTGGAAACTAGAAGAGCTTCACCCTATCCCCCTGCTTCAGCATGGCCCAGCGTCTCTCTTTTACCTTCCTGTCATGGCTCTGTCCAGAATCTTTTTCTTTTGTTCTTGACCCAACATAGAGAAACTCACAAAACTGACTCTAGTGATTCAGATTACATGCATGTAAATAACAGTCAGATGATGTTTACATGTTCATCTCCAGCTGGATGACTATGGAATGGCAGGTCCATTTGTATCGGTAGCCTCTGGGAGACTACAGAACTTCGTGGGGTCTGAAATAGTGTTTTGGTGATCACTTGCAGATAACGCTCCCCAGAAATCTGCTGTGAAGCCTTTTTAAGAAGTAGCAAAGTTCTCCACAATCTTATTAGACCCCTTGGCGGTGCCTCTGGGCCTTTAGGATGGGTCCTGGTGGGGGACACCTGCTGCCTTGTCTTGTAGAGCTCTAAGAACTTCAGGACCTAGAGGCCTCTGCGCCAAGAGACAGTAAGGTTAGCCAATGAAGGCCCAGGGTAAAGGCCTTTCCGTGAGCGCCATCCTTTCGGGCGGGGCTTCCCACTTCAGCTTCAGGGCGGTCATTTTGGCTTCTGTAGGGTCTGTTCTGTCTCCTGAGCGTTGGGTTGGATTGAGGTGCTGATCTGGAAGGAGTGAAGAAGCAGTCGTCTGTTTGAGGCTCCGCGGCGCCTCCTGGGTGACCAGGGCCGGGACAGGGACCGCGATGTCCGGCGCCCCCTCCCCTACCCCTCTCACAAAGTCTGTTGGCGGCAGTTGCGCCAAGATGCCGGGCTTGGGTGAGTGCGCGTCCCCAGGCCTCACCGCCCTCAGCCCCCACCCCCCGAACCCTAAAGTTCCGCGTGAGGGCGATGCTCCGGTCCTGCAGCCCGGGCCCAGGCGTCTGAGACGATGAGGTACTTGTGGGTGACATCAGGGGTGATGGGGTGTGGAAGAGGGTCACAGGAAATGGGGCCGGCGGTATAAACACGTGGAGGGGCGAGTAACTCGGATGGACTCGCGAACCTTGGATCTTTCTTGTATCTGCACGGAACACAGTGTTTGGCAGAGTCACGTCTGGGCTGTCAGGCTGAAGGCGGGAGATGGGGGGCGGTTGGGAGAGTGGTGTGCCTCCCTGCTGGGGGCGGTGTATAATCAAGAAGAGAAGAGGAACACTGTCTGATTTAGGATTTTGAAAGTTTCCCAAGAGCTATGCAGAGCGGGAACGGATTGGAGTGGGAGTGATGAGGACAGTGAGGCACAGGGAGGTTGAGTCCTTGTCAGAGGTCACAGAGCTGGTGAGGGGCAGCACTGCAGGCTGAAGCACGGAGTTTAGTCATTCAGCCCAAAGTCACTTGTCCCTCAGGGCTGGGCAGAAGTCCAGAAGACATGTTAGCCCATTGAGACACATCATGGTCCCCAACTTCTATCGCATGCTCTACCTGAAGCTGAAGAAGCACTTATGGAACTTACACAGGGAAATGGAGGCTGTTCCAAGCCCCTCACTGATTCCAGCCCCACCCATGTGAACTTCTGGGTTGTGATGTCCTGGGGCCTTTGCCTGCCTTTCTCCCAGCCATTGGTTTTGGGGACCTGGGAGAAATCCTCTACATTCCTTCTGAGTTCTAGCAGAAGGTTGTATTGAGGGGTTTCTATTCTGGACACCAATAGATATGGTTTAGAAGGTTATCCCAGGAACAGGGAAGAGTAAGCACAAAACCAATGCAGAGGCATAGGACTGATGGAAATAAGATGGGTTTACTAAAATTTTGTAATGAACTTTGGTGGAATGTGGGCTGTGGATCAGGTCACAACCATTGTGGTCATTTGTGAGAATCACTTTGATGTGGTACCAATGTGGCTGGGCTTTTAACAAGGGTTCAGTGGAGAGGAGGGTTGTGGCACTAAGGGGACAAGTGCAGCACAGAAGTGAAAGAGGGCCATGGGTATCTGAAATTCACATCTAGTTCTGTGTCACTAATGTTGAAGCAAAGAGTAGAGATGGGGAGAAGCCTTTAAAGCAGCATCCAGGGCTACCTCTGGTGTTGGGATTCATTGGAGATCCTGGGTAGTACTGGATTCTGTTTGAATTTGCCAGGCTCCCTTTAGATGCCATATACTTAAAAACATTGGCTGAGTCTAGGGAGATGGCCATTGTGTGAGGCAGGGAGGTGATGGTGGCTGTGGGGTCTGAAGATATGAGAGAGGTGCATGTAGAGAGAGGGAGTATGAATTGATGGCCCCTGGGTCCTAATACTGGAGAACTAAGGGTGATAGGTAACTCCAAATTTTATTGTGTTATGAAGCAAAACAACCTTAAGAAAATTGTCTGGTGGAAGAGATGGGACCCTGCAGTCTACTTCCTGACCTTAGATGGTGTCCTATTTGCCTGCCTACCTGTAGTTGCTGAGGGCAGAGCACATGAATGGATCCATGAGGAAAGAGTAGCACCAATCACATCAAGTCCTGGTATTTCCTCTAAGGTGGGGAATGTGGAGGAAGGAATGGTGTAGGGTAGGTCTGTGGGGAATGGATTGTGGGTCCTCAGGAGAAAGGCCATGCTTTCATCTGTCTCCATCATGACAGGGCAATGTGATTTTGAGGACGTGGCTTTGTACTTCTCCCAGGAGAAATGTCTCCTTGAAGAGTAACAGAGAAGCCTGTATGTGATGCTGGAGAACTTTGCACTTATATTCTCTCTGTGTAAGGCCTTCATAATTCCCTGTGACCTGGACTAGATTTCGCCTTTCCACTTTTTCCTAGGTGCTCCTCTGTCCGTCTTTCGTCCTGACCATGGACACTGTCTCCTTTCCCAGTTCCCTGGGTATATGCTCTCCTTGCAAGGGCTGGGTTGTCTGCACTGCCCTATTTTTGCCCCTGCAGCCCAAATGCTGCTGCCCCAAAGCCTGGTAGAGGATGATTCTGGGTAAGTAGTCTTGCAGTCATCTAAATGGATCCCACCTTGCTTGTCCTCTCTCTGGCTGGGGGACTTTCCAAATCCAGTACCTACATACCTCAGGTACGTAGTTTTGCTCCCTTCTCCTAACTGACAGTTTTCCATGCCTGCATTTGTCCAGAATTGCCATCACCGGTGTGGGCACTACTTCCTTGCACCATTAGCTGTTGTGAGATCTTCATCCAAACTTCTTTTAATAACATTTAGTTTTCTTTTTGTAGTCCATTATGTGATAAGTTGCTCTGGGTTGGTATTGGCCACTGACCGCTCCTGCCTTATCCAAGTCCCATGTAGTTGCTCAACTCTTGCTGGAGGAGAGAGTCCTGAGTGCCTCACAGAGTGGATATGACTCCCGCCATGGTAGGATGGGCTACAGGGGGCCTGGCTCTGCTGAGTGGCAGCTGAGAGAGGACATGCCCGCAGGGCTGTGTTTACATGATGTGAGGAACCTGTTCAAGCTAGTGTTTTGGTTACACTGCTGGTGGTCATACTCATTTCTACTTTTTCTTCCCCATTCTTCATCCTTGGTCAGCCTGACATTTTTACTGACTTTTAACACCTGGCTGCTCACAGCTTTCCTGCCTCCATCTATTACCCATTCCTTTTCACTGCTGCCTTTGCAGTGTTCTCCAACACTGAGTCACATTTCTAACTGGTAGTGTGCATATATCCTTCACAGCCTTTGGACACTATCTACTAATAATCAGATTTTTCTGTTCCTGAACAAAAACTTCTGTGCAACACTCATATGTCAGCAGCAGCTAAACCCTGCTGAAGGTCATTCTCAGAGGTACGTGTTAGAAACTGCTACCCCTCCATTGCACTGCATCCCATCCTTACATCTTTCGTCTTGTAAAACCACTCTATGTCTGTATCCTTTCGAATCTAGTACTGCAAAGCAGCTCCTTCCTCATTCTGACTCCAACTCCCTCATCCTGAAAACAACCACATGTATTTATTCTTTGGTGTGTCAGATACATATTTGTGATGTGACTCCCACCTGTCCCCCAAAACAACATGTACTTCACTAGCATTTCTGTTTTCAAATTGTTTATGTGATATAGAGAATGAGAAGGCACATTCTGGACAGAGTGTTTCTCTGGAGAGATTGCCACAAATCAGGACTCCAAAGCCAGATCCATCAATCCAGAAGGCTTATCGCTATGTGTTTCCATCAGGGAAGATATTTTGTACCTGACCGAGTATCAAGGAATGGATACTGGGTAGAAATCGAACACTTGTGTGGCATCTGCAAAACAGTTCTGTTGTTACGCACCAACACTAGAAGGGACACAGTGCGAAAAACTTGACAGCGAGGGTGTGGGCAGGGCTTCCTTTGTGAAGAGCTATGAAAGTCATTCATTGTGGAAGCTTTTCACCTGCAGGGAGGTTGGAAAGGATGTCTTGGCCAGTGTGGGTCTTCTCCAGGCCACTCCCAAAATGGCACTGTGTACTCAGAAGTGCTGAGTGTGCAGAGGCCTTTCACCGTGGAAAAAAAGTCCTTACAGATGTGGTGATTGTGGGAAAGCTTTCCGCCGTAAACGTACACTTACTCAGCACCAAAGAATTCACACTGGAGAAGGACTATATGAGTGCAGTGAATGTGGAAAAAGCTTCAGCTACAAGCACACATTTGATCACAAGACAATGCACACAGGAGAAAGGCCTTTTGAGTGCAGTGAATATGGGAAGGCCTTCAGTTCAAATATAAACTTGTTCAGCACCAACATATTCAAACTGGAGAAAGACCTTATGAGTGCAGTGAATGTGGGAAAGCTTTTGGATGCAAATCTAAACTTTCTCAGCACCAGAGAATCCACACTGGGGCAAGGCCTTACAAGTATGCCGAATGTGAGAAATTCTTTAGACAAAGCTCCAGCCTTGTTCAACACCAGAGAATTCATACTGAAGCAAGGCCTTATGAGTATGGTGAATGTGGGAGATCTTTTAGCCAGAGCTCTATCCTCATTCAGCATTAGAGAGTTCTCACTGGAGAAAAGCCATATGAATGTGGTGAATGGGGAAAATCCTTTAGACAAAGCTCCAGCCTCATTCAGCACCAGAGAGTTTACATAGGAGCAAAGCCTTATGAGTGCACCAAATGTGGGAAGTCCTTTAGCCAGAGCTTCAGCCTCATCCTACATCGGGGATTTCACACTGGAGAAAGGCCTTATGAATGCAGTGAATGTGGAAAATTCTTTAGCCAAAACTACAGCTTCATTCAACACCATAAACTCCACACTAGAGAAAGGCTTTGAGAGAACAGTCAACATGAGAAAGCCTTTGGTTAACAGTCTGTTCTGAATCAACACCCAAAAGTTCATAGTCCAGCTAAGTTTTATGACTTTAACAAATATGGAAAAGGCTTCAGCAAAAATATAAGCTTATTCAGTATGGAAATTCCACATAAGGTAATGAATGGCTTTAAATCTTCAAGAAATGTGCTGTCTCTGTTCATTGTGACAGGATTAGAAAGTCTCCATGAGAAGCCATCTGCCATGAATTCCAGATATTTCAGAAGTTTGTGGGGGCTGCATTTCATATTCTCACCTGCTCAGGATGCTTGTAAGAATTATACCAGGTTCTGAGGTGGAAGTCATTTTCCATCTACTACCTGGTAGATCTTCGTGGCTTGTATCAGTCACCACAACATGCTCAGAGGAGACAGATGTTTGTGCCTGCTTCCATTCTCTAGAGGAAATTGAACCGAGCCCCTGGGGCTTCCCATTCACTTCTCTCTGACTAGTGATGGTGTGGACTTGCCTCACTTCGGACCCTAGGGGCCCAGTCTGAGAACTACTGGTAGTTTGTAAAGTATCCCTTTCTTTATGGCATTGTTGGTCTTATGTGATATTTTTGGTCTTATGGGTTTTCTAGCCTCCAAGAGCAACCTGGAAACTGCCTCACATTCCCCTGGAATGTGCAATAATAAATCTTAATTATTTAAGTCACCTTTAATTTAAGAGTTATATTCATTGTGCAATAGACTGAAAACAGTAGAGTTCTGCCCCTGTGAAGGGGTGGAGCGCTTTTGTGCAGGCATCAGAGGGAACAGTATGCTCTCACTACAATTTTTGCCTAATCTCCTTTTTGTGATAAAGTAAAAAATATTTGGTGTTTGTCAGTTCCTGGCACAGAGCTTTGGAAACCCTTGAGATTTCCTGAGTAATGAGAGCATCTTTGATAATGAAATAACTCAAGGAACAGGCCAGTAAAGAGCTTCAGGAAGGGTGCTGGCTGCCATATTAAAAGGTTAGAACTATAAACCCCACTCCTGACATCTGGGATGGAGCTGGAGATTAACTTTAATCACCAATGGCCAATGATGTAGTCAATCAGGACTTTTTAATAATACCTTGATAAAAAACAACAACAATCCTAGGGTTAGGGGAACAGCTGGGTTGGTAAACACATCCAGTCCTAAGGGAGGTGCATCCTGACTCCACTAGGATAGAGGCTCCTGTACTTGAGATGCTTCTGGACCTTACCCTGTTTGCCTCTTCATTTGGCTGTTGGCTTGTGTTTTTATACTAAACTAATAGTAAATACTGGATTTTCCTGAGTTCTGTGAATCATTCTAGTAAACTCAAGGGGGTGGGAGCGTGGGAACTCCAAATTTGTAGTTGGCCTTACAGAAGTGTGGGTAGCTGAGGAACCCCATTTGTGGCTGGCATGAAGTGGTGATGGTCTTGTGGGACTGAGTCCTTAACCTGTGTGGTCTGCACTAGTTGCAAAGAATATCAGAATTAAATTGAATTGTGGGACACCCAGTTGGTATTGGAGAATTGGTGTTGGAATGATATACTTGGTGTCAGAAAAAAGCTACACACTACACAAGGCCTTCCAGGAAAGACTACAGTCTTCTGTGGCCTGGATGCCAAGATGTTTTGTAGACCCAAAAATGTTGAGGAAGGTACGTACAGTCATGGCAACCCACAATGTTTTTGGAAGTTTTTGGAGCACAGTCATTTCTTCCAGTTATAGTGAGCGAAATCAGAAGCACTTGAATTGTGCGACATGAGATTATTAAAGCTTGCTTATCTAAAATGAGTTAGGAAAATATAAAATGCTTAATCTTTCTCTGGCTCTGAAATTATTGTGAGATAACTAAAATACTAAAACCAGTTTTAAAAATTCTCATATCAGTAATTATCATTAAACTTGGAGGTAAAGTGTGGATGATCTCTGCATGGGAAAGTTATCGAGACCGTTGATAGTGACTTCCTCATTGCACAACATCCACTTACACTTCTACCAGCCCAGAGAACCTTTGCTCAGTCTCCATCTCTTAGAGCCTCACCAGTTCTGTTTGTTTTAAGGAAGACACGTTGCAAAGCTGAGCTATAGTTCTAAGGTTTTTAAAAAATTCTAGGACTTTTTTTAAATCTTATATCTGAGTCTTTGATCTGACATTCAAAATGCTAAGGGATTATTAAAATCGTAGTTTTGCTTTGTACACTAACCCCACATTGATTCTTAGGTGGTTTCAGTAGCATCTCCATGGTGTGGCATAGGCTGTAGTGTAATACATAATTCCTATTTATGGTTTGAATGGGAACTTTCAGCACAACACTAGATCTCAACCACCAGGGAAGTGTACTTGCGCCCGACCCCAAAAACCCTGAGCCCAGTTGCATTTGCCAGCAACCACTTGCAGCATGTAGCATAAACTGGCTACAGATACAGGGAAAGGCCAGACCCACCACCATCTGGGGTCACAAACACACTCTATTCTTTAGAACCAGCTTTCTTCCTGGGCTCAACAATCACTGCTGTAACATTTCACTACTCCCATTGGCTAAAAAGACTTTATATTTTGGTTACTTACTGCCTCATATCACTTAGTATGGGAAATACCCAGATAATCTTGGACCTCTCTTCTAGCCTGAATTATCCTAATTATCTGTAAATATTCAATCCATCTACTCCAAGAGCTGTCATTACTAATGTATCATTTGAAAGTTTCCCAAATCCTAGTCAAGGACTTTATCCAAATCCTCCAGCTGTTGTCTATTCCAGTAGCCCCTTGTCCTCTTCTGTTACTTGCCTGTATTAAACTTGGTGTTCTTAGTTTAATACGTTCACTAATATCTCAAGAATGCCATATCTGTCAATTTATAAAGTTTCTTCAGGATTAGTTATGAATATATTATGCCACTTTTGTACAGAGAATAGAAAACATTATTCAAATTTATTTGACAACACCTTCTGTCTCCTAAATCTAAAATCTCTTATGGGCTCTTGTGTTAAAATGGAAATGATATCTTCTCTCAATTTTAGGTTGATCTCTCCATTAATACCACCTCAGGATGATTTCATATCTTACCTTCCAAGGGTTTTTTCTTCCCTTTGGTTTATCAAATTTCTTGACTGATAAATCATCACTGAACTTCAGTCCCTTTTAATCTTTTTTTTTTTTTTTACAAATAACCTTAATGACATTTGTGTCCTTCATAAAATAACTACCCTTGTATATCTTCTGTTCTACCATTTATCTCCCTCACCCATTATGGCTAAACTTTTATAATCATTTTCTTTCTCTGACCACTTTCCATCACCATGCCTTCCCTCAACCTGATTGGACTCACCATCTGCTACCCGTTTCTAAATGTTCATCTAACATCTTTATCCTATGCTTATTCTTTTGCAGTCTACTCTCAACTCTCCAGCCAACATGACTCTCTACGTATGAATCAGGTAGTGTTCATCTCTGATCAAAACCCTGGAAGGGCCCCTCATTTAATTTAAAGAAAGTTCAAAATTCTTAAAAGATTCTGAGGAGCTTCACAGATCTTTAGCCCATGTTTCCTCTGACTTCCTCTTTTAAACTCTGCCTCCCTATCTAGTTCCATGGACATTGGCACCTGGCTTTTCTTGGGACATGACTTGTGCTTGGATGGAATGCATAAAAATGCCACCTGGCTTAATTCTTCATCTTTTTTCAAGTCTTGCCTGAAGTATCCAGTTGTCTACGAGGTTTCCCATTACTACCCTATTTAATACTGTACTTTCATATTCCTTGTGTATCCCCAAAATCCAGCTCCCCTCACCAAGGTACCTATCATCATATAGTATATTGTATAATTTATTATTTATTGTCTAATATCTGTCTAAACTTCAATATAGGCAGGTTCTTTGCTAGCTCCCCCTGTCCCCGTACATTGCATACACCAAGAATAATGTGTGACATACTTTAGGTGCTTAGCATATATTAATCGAAGCATTGAATAAAAGTTTCTTTATGTTCATTTTTAACAATTTAACAACTTGTAGTTAACAATTCATTATTTCCCTCTGCCTTCCAGTCTGCAAATTGGGCAAGGTTCTCAGAAATTAAAAAGAATCATATTTGGGAGGCAAAATCATCAGGTTGGCCAGAAACAGCCCAGTCTTGAGCTAAGCTTCCTTCTTTCACTTCATACACCTCAGTGCCCTTGTCTTGTCTGTCATTCTCACCTATACTTTTCAGACAACTTTGTTTTTCCCTGGCTGTTCCTGCTTCTCTTTCTTTCTGAATGCATGAATTAATCACTACTAATAGCTTCTAGAAATTTTTATTTCACAATTTTTTTTCAGAGACAGTCTTCACCCCATGCAGACACTGTCACTACAATTACAGGTGACACTTTTCAGCAAGGAGATGAGGTTATGGTGTCCCAAACCTTTATCTCAGAGATAAAATGCCCCCTTTGCACATATACTCCAAATATAACCACAACATCTGCTGTCACAGCAGGGAATGATATTTGGTAAGTGGAGCTGCTTTTTATTTAGATAAAGAAAATCTTAAAGTAATATTATATTGCTTAAAAAACATTTTAAGATACTGTGTGTGTGTATAAGGAACAAAAAGAACAAAATAATAAAAAACACAAATATAGAGGACAATTAGGTGATGGACAGAGGGGAGAGGGGTCGATGGGGCTAGGAGAATGGGGTGAAGAGTTAAAGAAGTACAAATTTGTAGTTGATAGATGGTCATGGGGATGGGGAGCATGGCCTTGGGAATGCAGTTAACATTAATGTATAGGTGGATAGCCAGAGGAGAGAAAGAGCAATTAAGGGGATCATTTTATAAACTATATAAATGTCTAACCAATGTACTGTGTACTTGAAACTAATAAAATAAAATTTAAAAGTAAAAAATTAAAAAAAATGTCTGGGTCAGGAAAAAAAATACATGTGTAAATATAATCTTATTTTCCTGAGGTGATAACATGGACACAATACATACAGGAGGGATATTTTCTGAGTGTTCCCAAGGAGAAACCCAACATTCCTGTCCCTAAGCCTGTCTGCCATATGTCCTCTGCCATCTCAGTCAGGCCTTTGAATTTCTAGGGTTTGGGAGCTGAAATCATGAGGTAATATTACTGCATTAAAACCTTGACGTTTAACTAGGTGTAAAGGTCCTTTGATATTCTTCGAACTTTAGCAGCTGCTTTGAATCCATTGTGATTTCTAAAGCCATCACCCTGGCTTAACCTCACAAGCAGTAACAATTAGGTGTGTTCAAACCACCATGATCCCAGAAAGAGGAGGTCTTGGTAAGGATTGGCCTGCCACTTTCCCAAGAACATGTGCCCAATATATTTCCTACTTGTGCCTCCATAGAGAGTAATTTCACCAAAGAAATAAGATGGGGCATTATTTGTACACGAATGTCTGCATTTCTTAAAGGACATGTGAAACCATAATTTACAGAATATTTATGGCTATATTATTTACCAAACTCTCACTCTGTTCAATTGGCATACCTAATTATTATTCAAATTAATTTTTATGATTTATCTTCATCATAATTATGATTCATGAAAAAGCCTCATGTCCTCTTTTCTCATTTGGATTTGTTAATCAGTTTAAAAAAAATTTACCAATGATTTTATAATTTATTATTGGCATTATAAATCCTCTACCTTTTTCCTAAAGCATACTTGAACACAAGTATATGCACATACATAAAATAAATGTTCTTTTCTCATTCATGCTCCCTTTTCCCTAAACTCTCATGACACTGGTTTTGTGATCTGTTATTGATTACTGTATATCCTCCTAGAAATGTTTTGTTTCATTAGCATTTACTTTTCTTAATTAATCTGTACTTTACTAAGATGCCAATGTTTCCACATTTTAATGCCAATTGCACAATTTATTATAACATTGCTTATTAATGTTAACAAGTGAAATTTTATAAAAATGAAGGCAGTTGAACCCTGATTTAATACTCTGGAAAGCCTCTATCATTAAGGTGGTTATAAAAAGTTGCTATCTATACTACAAAGTGACGATAATCAAAATGGCATGGTATTGGCAGAAAAACAGAAACATGGACCAAAGGAACAGAATCGAGAGTCCAGAAATAAACCTATATTTATATGAACAAATAATTTTTGCCAAAAAAAGCCAAAAACATACAATGGAGAAAGGAAAACCCAGGAATACCTAGGAATAAATCTAAAGAAAGATGTAAAGGACCTATATAATGAAAACTATAAGACCTTATTTTAAAAATTCAAAGAAAATACAAAGAAATGGAAAGATATTCCATGTTCTTGGATTGGAAGACTCAACATAGTTAAAATGACCATATTACCTAAAGCATTATACGATTTAATGCAATCCCCATCAAAATCCTATTGGTATTTTTTTTTAATAAATAGAACAAAAAATCATCAGATTTGTATGGAAGCACAAAAGACCTCGAATTGCCAAAGCCATCCTGAGAAAAAACAAGGCTGGGGGCATCATTCTGCCCAACTTAAATTCTACAAAGTGACAGTAATCAAAAACGGCATGGTATTGGCAGCAAAACAGACACACAGACCAGTGAACCAGAATCAAGAGTCCAGAATTAAACCCATATGAATATGGGCAAATAACTTTCAACAAAAGAGCCAAAAACATACAGTGGAGAAAGGGAAGGTCTCTTCAAAAAATGGTGCTGGAAAAATTGGAAAGTCACATGCAAAAGAATGAAACTAGACTGTTGTCTATCATAACACCCCAAAATTAACTCAAAATGGATTAAAGATCTGAATATAAGACCTGAAACAATAAAATGCATAGAAGTAAACTCAAGGACCTTGGACTTAAAGAGGATTTTATGAATTTGACCTCAATAGCAAAGGAAGTAAAAGCAAAAATAAGTGAATGAGATTACATCAAACTAAAAAGCTTCTGTTCAGCAAAAGAAACTATCAACAAGGTAAAGAGACAACCATCAGAATGGGAAAATATATTTTCTAGTAATGCCTCTGATAGGGGCCTAATATCCAAAATATACAAAGAACTCATATAACTCAATAACAACAACAACAACAACAAAATGACTCAATCAAAAAATGGGCAGATGACCTGAACAGACACTTCTCCTGAGAGGACATACAAATGGCCAATAAATATATGAAAAGATACTCAACATTGCTAGCTATCAAGGAAATGCAAATCAAAACCACAATGAGATACCATCTCACACCTTTTAGAATAACTATAATTTACAGGACAAGTAATAACAAATGTTGGAGAGGATGTGGAGAAAAGGAACCCTCATACACTGCTGGTGGGACTGCAAGTTGGTATGGCTACTATGGAAAACAGTATGGAGGTTCCTCAAAAAACTAATTGATCTATCATAAGATCCAGCAAACCCGCTACTGGGTATTTACCCCAAAGACTTGAAAACCCATATCCAAAAAGATATTTGCACATCAATGTTCATAGCACCATTATTCACAGTGGCTAGGACATGGAAACAACCGAATGGTCCTACAACAGATGACTGGCTAAAAAAGCTGTGGTACATATATACAATGGAATATTACTCAGCCATAAGAAAAGATGAAATACTGCCATTTGCAACATCATGAATGGACCTCAAGATGACCATGCTAAATGAAATAAGCCAGACAAAAAAGTTGAAAATCAAATGATATCACTTATACATGGGATATAAACCTAAAATCAACAAACTGGACAAACAGAGACTCATGGACATGGACAATAGATGAGTGGTTACCAGAAGGTACGAGGAGGTAGACAGGGTAAAGGGGGTCAAATATGTGGTGACAGAAAGAAAGAAATCTAACTATGGAAGATGAACACACAGTGTAAATATATACATGCCTTACTGTTAAAGTGTACAGCTGAAAATGACTAGATTTTGTTAACCAATGTCACCATAAAAATTAATAATTTAAAAAAATTTTAAGAATAAAACTACCATATAATCCAGCAATTCATCTTTTGGGTATTTATCCAATAAATATAAAAACATTAATTCAAAAAGATAAGTTCCTTGCAGTATTATTTATAATAGCCAAGATATGAAAGCAGCCTAAGTGTCCACTGATAGGTGAATAAAGATGATGTGGTATATATGTACAATACTACTTAGCCACAAAAAAGATGAAATATTTGTGACAACATGGATGGATCTTTGGATATGCTAAGTGAAATAAGTCAGATGGAAAAGGACAGAAACCATATGATTTCACTCATGTGGAATATAAAACAAATGAATAAACATAACAAAACCACACCAAACTCATAGGTATAGACAACAGAATGGTGGGTACCAGAGGGGAAAGAGGATGTGGGTAAAGGGAGTCAAATATGTGGTAACAGATGGAAACTAGACTTTTGGTGGTGAGTATACAATAGAGTAAACAGATATTGAATTATAATGTACACTTGAAATTTATATAATATTAACTAATGTTACCTCAATAAAAACTAATAAAAATGAAAAAAAATTGCTATCTAATGTGAATAATGGAACTGAATATTTTTAACTAATAATAACATTTTATAAATCTAGGAAGATCCTACTCTTATACCATTATAAAGGTTTTCAAATGGAGAAACCAGAATTAATTCAATTCACTTTATATTTGTCTAGCTAGTCATGTAAGATTCCAATAAAATTTATTATTTAAATTGAGGATGTGAACCTGAATTAAATATTTGGCAAATGAGTGTATTTTTACATATAAATGGTGTCTCATTTTAAATTTTTTATTCATTTGCCTATTTCTGAGAAAAATCATATTTTATATTTGGTATTTTTTCTCTTTGGAAATGTTTACTTAATATAACTTTCAATGTTAGAAAATATACAATCATTTATCTGATTAAGACAATCAGATAAATGGGTACTTAGAAAATAATTCATTGCCTCCCCTTTCCATTGTTATGTAAATTTTTTTCTGTTATTCTGTTTCATCTTTGTTTTAATTTTTTCACGCCTTTCATTTTATATTAATTGTACATTTTCACACACATCTGTTTTATATATTGCTTACTAAGTACTCATTACAAGTCATGTTTTCAACAAAATATGTATGACCAACTATATGGTTTATCTGTTCGGTTTAGATTTTTCTATTTATATGCTGGTATAGAAGTGGTTTTATCTGTCTAAATGACTTGCAGTAGAAATTTAGCTTTATTTTTTAAATAAGTGTAAGTATTTTTATAATATGTATTGAATAAACATTTCTTTCCCAACCAATGTTAAATTCCTTTAGTCACACTAAATTTCTACCATTTTTCATGCTTGTAAATCTTTATCTGACTATTTCATATACAAAAATATCTGATTTTATGCCTATATATTTATCTGCCTACTTCCCTACATAGCCAATACTTTGCAGCATTTTATGGATTCTCTATTCATAGTCTGTTTCATAGCCTGTGCACTCTTCCTTTATGACATTCATCATAGACCTGTCCCCTATAGGGTCCTTATAGTTGTTAATGATTACTGCCTCAATTTAGGTGATGTTCCACTTCTGTTCCCTTTTTCTCTATTTAGGTAGAAACTTAATGGAAAGTTTCCTGGAAAAAGTTTAAGTAGGAAAAAAGAT
The DNA here is from genome assembly GCA_004027375.1 of Macroglossus sobrinus. Taxonomy (NCBI): domain Eukaryota; kingdom Metazoa; phylum Chordata; class Mammalia; order Chiroptera; family Pteropodidae; genus Macroglossus; species Macroglossus sobrinus. The sequence continues at coordinate 23,502 of PVKZ01001259.1, forward strand.
TTTAATTCTCTCTTTATTTTCCCCTTTTCAATATGTTGACTTGGTCTTCTATCATCCACCAAATATAAAGGTTTTTTTTAAGTAAAATTGTTTTTTGAAATCTTAAAATGTAATTTTAAAACATATTTGTTTTAATTCATTAAAATTACTATTTGATGCTGAAAATGTCTCACACTTTGCCATTGGGATCTTTCACGTTAACTGCTGGGTCCTGTTGACATAACCCCAGTGGTTTGGGGTGGCTCCTTCGTTTTCTTATACAATAAGGAGTTCAGAGGTCATTTTCTATACCCCAGATGTGGGTTTATTTCTTCAGGAAGCTTATTTCTTTTAATAAAATGGTGTGTATGTGTGTGTGTATATATATACATATATGTGTTTGTGTGTGTATATATTAGAACATCACAGAATTAAAATAACAATTTTTTACTCAATATTATAACTGCAATAATTTGTTTTTATTTTATTCACATATTTATTGATATAGAACTTATGTTCAAATCATAATGTTTAAAACATAATAGAACTAATTTCTTTTGGTTAAACTCCAACTTGGCACACATTTAGGTTTATTTCTTTATATTTTGTTTATATGTTTGAGTTGTTTTATAATATTTTGCTACCATATATTATTAGAATATGTAAAAAAATTTAAACCAAAGCCACAAACCAGATATATTGAAAGTAGTCTAACTTCATACTTACTTCTCTATTCTGTCTCCATTATCACCTACATATATTCATTTTTATAATTTTTAAATACATTCTATTTAAAATATAACCATATGCACATAGTTAAATGGATAAAAATTAGGACAGTAAAGTTAACTGCTCACAATATTCTGACACTTTCTATTTTTTACTTCATTGTACATCCTGGAAGTGCAGCAGTAGAGAAAAGTTTCCTCATTAAGCTGCCTGGTACTCCATTGTGAAAATGTACCATGATTCATTCAATCATTCTCCCCTTGGTTGAGAGTGGGTTAGTTCCAGTCTTTTTTATTACAAATAATCCACAAGGTTTTATTTTGCATACATGAAAGGCATGTCTAAATATTTACATTGAGTTGAAAATTTATGTAATCAAAGGAATTTTCTTGGTATAACAAGAGTAACCAAATTTTCTATTTTGGTCTCCAGATTCCTGTGATTCAAATAATATCAGCCATCAATATCCCCCTTTTAATCTGATAAAATGGTTTCTACTAACTTAAATTTGAGTATTATTTTCTTAACTCAGACTGGAGTTGGAATCCTTGAAGATTCCTCACTTCTTTATATTTTTACTTTGCTCACTAGGCACATGTTGAGACCCACTGACTTGATTGTCATCCACCTAGTCATAGCCAACAACTTGGTTCTTTTTAACAAAGGAACTCCTCAGATAATGGCAACATTTGGGTTGAAATATTTCCTGGGTGATGTTGGATGTAAACTTGTCTTCTGTTTACACAGAGTGGGCGTTTCCCTTGGCACTGCCTGCCTCAGTGGTTTCAGGCCATTAAGCTCAACCTTAATACATCTAAGTGGATAGTGTTTAAAGATTAGATTCCCAATGTGATTGGCTTCTGCCTGTTTCCTCTGCTGGATCCTGCATCTCCTGTTAAATATCTTTATTGCCGTGAATGTTATTGAACCAAGAAAGAACAAAAACATGAGTATGCAGAAAACTTATGGATACTGTAATTCACCCATTCCAAGCAAACTTATTGTCTCACTACACTCAGTCTTCTTCTTCATTGATTTTTATATATTTGTGCCTCATGGCCTGGTCTAGTGGTTTTATGGTCTTCATCCTGCACAGGCATCAGCAACAACTACAACACATTCACAGCAACACATGGCCCCATAACTCCCCATGAGACCAGAACCACATGCACCATCTTGGTCCTGGTGAGCATATTCACCTCCTTTTATTCTCTCTCTTCCATTTTGAATTTTTGGGTAGCCCTGATTGTGAACCCCAAGCCAATGGCTGTTGAAAACATCTGCACTGGTATCTTCAGGTTTCCCAATGTTCATCCCCTTCATGCTCCTTGACAGTGACACCCATCTCTCTGTTTGCTCTGCCTTCTGGTGAAGAAAAATAATTTTTTGAAGTATGGTTCCTGGATAGTAAGTTCCCTCTAAAACATCTTATCATTTATTTAATCATTTTTTGTGTGTGTTCGTAGGCTCATGTTTTATGACAGATAATATGCCACCACATTGGGATTCAGTATAGAAAGAACAAAAAAAAATAATCCTGGCTTCATACTGCTTATAAGATTGCCAAAAAATGAACGTAGTATAAATCGTGACCCAAAGATGACTTTCTAAAATTATGTAATGCTATGTATTGGAGAAAGTCAGGCAATAATGATAATGACATATGGAGGATTTTCAGTGTTTGAAAGTGCTGGAGTAGAAACACCCTTCAAACTTTGAAGTGACATCCAGAAGATTTATTTGCATTGCCAAAGCATATTGAGCAAATGGTGTTTTAAGGAGAAAAAATAATTTGGGAATACTTTGTTGGGATGACACAGGTGAACTTCACAGAACTGAAGGACGTTTATGGTATTTGGCAAAGAGTATGTGATATACAGTGTGTTGAGAAAGTAAGGAAGGAAAGTAGGTGGTAGCTTCTTCTGGCAGATGTTGGAGGTCATTGCAATGATTAAAACTTTTCATAGGAGAGGTCATGGGTTTCTGAGAACTTCTGTCCAGTTGGTAAAATAATCAAAATGGCTTGTAGTAAAAAGAACAAATAATTCAATAAAAGTAAATTTATTTTAGTACACATTTTTGCTTACCACTTTTTACCTTAGGTTACAATATTTTTTCATTAAAAAATAAATAGCAAAATAGTGCATTTCCAATTTACCGATGTTTAGAGGTCAGATATGATAGAGTCTCTCTGTGACCTCTGAATCCTCTTCCCAACTAGGCCTTGACTTTTGGACTTCCATGCCCATCTTTGCATTGACCAATTTTAGCAAGAGTCCTATTAAATTGGTTTAGCCAGAATCCTCTTCCCCTCAATATCTGATCACTCTCAATATCTGATCAGGTTCCTCATCCCCATCATCTCCCAGGCATCCTGGCCTGCCTTCTCCAAGAATCCTCTTTTACCCCTGATGTTTCTTCTTAGTAATTTCCATCTTCTGATTTGGCTATAAACCCCTACTTGTTCATGCTGTATTCGGAATTGAGCCCAGTTCTATGTGGAGGTTTCTTTTACCCCATTGTCATAGTTTCTGATTAAAGTCTGCTTTTATTACTTTAATTACTATCCAGTTTTTTTTAACAGATCTTGAAAATTATCATTTTTTATGGGATAAAATTAATCTTTAGAACATATTGTCTGTCATTGGTACTTAAAGAAAACTTTTAAAGAGTTTCATTTTCATTTCATGTTTATTTTCCATCTTTAAATAATCATTTGACTTTTATTACCATTATATGTACAAACATATTGGTCATTAAATATCTTGTATGTGGCTAAATGTAAAATTCTTCATTTCTATGATGTCTAACTAAAATTATACTGAAAAATTCATCTTGTTATATTTTTGAAAGTTATTTATGTAAAATAGTTTAATGTACATGATGTACATAAAATCTGTACTTAAATTATCTAAATATCACTGTAATCCAATATATTTAAGCAATATGGTTGTTATGAATGACAAATCACGATGAAATAAATTTCTGGCCTTTTAATAAATTCAAGAGCAACATTTTATCTCTTAGAGCTGTTTCTTCATTAGCCTGATGTCCCCTAATCAATTGAAAATCTGCACATTTTGTTTAAAGAGTTTAATTTGTGTTAATATTTTTCATGGGCTTATGGTTTTACATAAAGACTCAGTGGTTACCCTGAATGGGGCTCCATTACCTAGGAGTGTAGAATCATTTAAATGAAAAAAATTATGTGTCCTAAATTATCCCAGGGTTTAGTAGCTGGCGATTAGAAAACCAGTCTTATAACCCAGAGTCCATTGGAATTATTCTAACTAGCCAGTCCTTGGCTGTTTACCCTGCCTTGCCTTTCTGACAGAAAACACAATAAAGGCTCTGGCCTATGCTTTCTCCTGGGTCCTGCTTCTGCCTCCTAATCAAAACATGGTGTTCCTTCTGTGGCTTTGCATGGTATGCTATGCCTCTCATTTCTCAGGGAATTGTAATATTAAACTTTTCTTTCAATGGCATTTGCCTATCCATGTTGTCACTTAACAACCTTCATAAATCAAAATTGCAGATCAGCCTCCCTTGACTGTATATTGCATCTCATTGCCCTGCTTCTTGTTGCCCTTCTCTCTTTTCCATTGTGCCTACCATATTCTAACATTCTATGTAATCCAATTCCTTTTTTCTCATCTCTTCCTCTGTCTTTCTTAAATGCAGTGTGAGCTCCTTGATGGCTGGGGTCTTTGTTTCTTGTTTTCAGATTTGTTCCATGCACTTAAGGCACCAACACAGCCATGTGTTCAACTTCATTCTCTCATTTCTAAGATTTCAGTGTTCCCAGTTCAAATTTTGCTGAAGTCTTCCATTGTCATAGATATGTTCCTCAGAGCCACTCCTGCATATATCTGTGAATAACTTCACAATTATTAACTTTCAGTAACTTGAACAATTCAAGGCTGTTTTTTCTTCCTTTTCTTTTTTCTCCTCCCCTTCCCCCTTGGCCTTTTTTTTTTTCCTGGTTTATCATAAATAATCTCAACTCCCAACCTGTAATTGCAAGTGAAATGAGAATCGCTTCCCAGCAAAGAAATGAGATCATGGTGTTCTAAACTTTTATTTCTGTGTTCAGATGTCACCTTTGCACATTGATGCCACTAGGACCATGTCAGCCACTGTCCTGGCACACAAGAGCACTTACAATGGTTCTTTTCAGATAGGTGGCATATTCTTAAAAGGAAATAAATATTTCAGTTTTTGGGCTAAAAATATCTTTTGGATTAAAGAGTGTATCTTTCTAGGTTGGACACCATTGGTGACTATACAGGCAGGAAAGGTGCCTTCCTTGATCTCCTATTTCAAAATGGCCCCTTCTCTGTCTTCCTCCCTATGGCCCTGTCAGGAATCATTTCTGAGGAAACCAGTGTGTCAAAAAAATAATAGAGCCAGTTTAACATGGACCCAGAGCTGCCACTGGGACTAAAGTAACCTTGTGTTCCAAAGAACTGTTCGCAAAGATAACAAGAAAACAGATATTATGACTGCTGGATTGATGATACTAGACTGAAATTTTTAAATATTGTTTAGAATTAACATCACTATGTTATCTGCACCAGTAAAAACTCCTTCCTTCTAGTGATATAATTGTTCCCCTTCCCTGTCTCATAAGTACCCCTTGCCTTGGTCTCCTATCAGAACATTATCTGGGTTTCTGCCTGAATCATTGATTAGAGTAACCATTATTGATCTCAAATAAATGCTTGCAGCCCCTCACTTTAAAAGGCCTTTAAGTTTTAGGTTAACAACAGGAGGCATTCCAGTTAGTCACTTGCTTCAGGGATTCTCAACCTCTGGCCTCCTCCTTTCACTCCCCAGTCCTGTCTGCAGAATTATTCTCTTACCCCTGACCCAAGTGAAGCTCACAAAAACTACTTAAAGATTTGATTAACACTTATTTTTTTAAAAATGCAAACAAATAGGTGCACTCACGAGTACATGCAGAGTGACATTTCAGGTGGCACGTCCATTTATTTTATCCTGTAGCTTTGGGGAATATGTGAAAGAATATCTATAAACATTCTTACATTCTTGCAGACTACACTGCGTCGTAACCCGAGTGCGGACTCTTGAAAGAGGTCCGAAAACCGCCATGTCCTCGGAGTCTCGTGACGCCATTTCCCATCGCCGCTCGCGGTACCACTCGGCCTCCTCCCGCGAGTTTAGGCAGTTTGCACAGAGCTACACCCCGGGGTGTGTGTGTGTGTGGGGGGGGGGCACTACATTACCCAGAATCCTCTGCGCCACGCGGCGTTGGACTGTTACGGGCATTTCTGTTATGCCAAGGAGGTCTGAACGGGACCTCTGGGCGGGACTTCCGGCGTCTTCCTCACGGTGGACATTTTGTCGGTTTTTGGTAGGGCCGTGAGAGTGGAGGTTTGCGAGCTCTGATTCGGTTCTGAGGTGACAAGCGAGGAAGCGCGAGAGTATACCCGGTCCCACTGCAAAGTGGCCTAGCGGTGGCAGCGCCCACGAAGTCTTGAGGCTGGGATCCTCACGGCTCTGCACGGTCCAGACCGTGACGGCTGCGGCCGCGGGGATGAGCCCGGCGTAGGTAGGTGTTGTGTTCCCCGGACCTTGATGCGGCCCGACCCTCACCTCCGAATCCTGAGTCTCCGAATGAGGGTTCCTGATGACGGCACTGAAGCTCAGGTTCCAAGGCTTTTGTGGGTGGAGCCCCCATTTCCAGTACGGTCGTTGCGAGGACTCTGGGAACGGTGGAGAGACAGGATCTAATTAAGGATTTTAAAAGTATCTCAACGTTCGCTCGGGGAAAACGGACTTGGGTGAGGTGGGGATGATGAAGGTGGAGCCAAGGAGACTGGGAAGGAGGCAACGGACTCCATGAGTATGGTGGTGGTGGTGGCGGCTGTACCAGATCAGTGGCAAGAGAGCTTGTGGGCGGAGAAGCATTAAATTCTGGAGTAATTGTGCAGAAAGAACAGGATTTGATTGTATCATATACGGCTGTGAGTGAAAGTAAAGAATGAAAGGCTAGTCCAAAAACAGCCCTCCACCCCCCGCCCCTGGCCATCCGAAAGAATGGAAATGTGTAAGTAGGAGCAGGGAGCACCCTAAAGGGGGATCAGGAGTTGAATTTTGGACATGGTAAATCTGAGGTGTCTCACAATAGAGGTGTCACATGGGCAGTTGGGCATGCAGGCCTGGAGTTCTGCGGAGCAACCTTTGCTGGAGACTTCTGAAGGACGAGGCCTCAGATCAAAACCTGGAGATCAGATTTAAGGGAAGAATATTAAGGACATGTGGTTCCTAAGGTGAGAGATTGGAAGGTAGGGGAGTAGGGGTGAATACCCCAGAGATTACCTCCAGAAAGGTGTGATTCTGGCATATGAAAAGTATCTAGCAGATGTCAGCAGGAAGAGAGGGCTGTAGGGTATTAGGATTCTCTCCTGGGTTGGAGAGTATGGTGTGTGGCGCTGTAGATTTGGCACGTTGTGTACTCTGCCGCAATAGGTGCTGCCTGTGGAGCAGAGGAAAAGTCAGCCAGACTAGTAGAGGAGCCTCAGACCAGTATAGGTTGCTAGTACATTAGTTCCCCAGTTCTTCAGGTGAGGAGAGATATACATCTCTGATGAAGGGCCATTAGTAGGCTCACTCTAAGAGGAGTATGTACCAGGTAGGTAGGCTGGTTTGGTGAAAAGACTTGTATACACTTGACATAAGCAGGCAGGCAGTTAAAAATTAAAAATATGTAGATAAAATAAATCAGATTTATGTTCTTGCTTAATAATTGAAGTACTTGCCTCTAAGCATTTGGTTACAATATACAGTCTTAAATGTCACATTTTCTTAAAAGCTTTAAAAGCATACGCAGAATTTCAAAAACCTGTCACTTCATTTTCACCAAAAGCATTTGCAAAGTGTTAAGTTCATGGACAGTAAGAGCTGAGTCAAAGGTATTTGACGTGTATTAACATGTCTAATAGAAATAGCAGTCCTATTAGATGGGTGCCACTATTACCATTGCTTTTGCAGATGCGGACATTGAGACAGATCTTTGTTCATGGTTACGGCTGATAGGAGGCAGCACTGAGGTGTGAATAGCTGAGGTTAGACGATCAGAAATCATCCTTGCCAAAGGGCAGGATAGAAGTTAGGGGAACAGTTATCGTTTATGAGACCCCAGTGTTGTAACCTATCATTCCTGGTTCCCTCTTCCTGCAAGGTTGCTGTGGTGGCAGAAGCGCTTATGATCCTGTATAGGTGACTGCAGAGTATGCTAATCCTCATTCCATCTACCTCGACCCTCATTTTGGCAACCCAGTATGGTGAATGGCAGTGTCTTGGGACTCAACCTACTATCTACCTGCCATTGTGTTTGAGGGTCCCAGTGTCACCAAAGGTCTTGTACCCTGACTTCTATTCTCAAATTGTATAGAAGGGTTTTTATTTCTGGTAAGCAATGGGATGAAGTGTGGAACGGTGTCTCAGGCACAGGAATCACCATGTACAGATGTATCACTTGAGGCTGCACCAAGAATATTCGGGAAACCTCAATTTTCTATATGTCTGGTGTGATCAGAGAGCAGGGGACAGGATTCAACTTTGGAATGGCAGCCTTGGAGCTGGATTTCTATTCTGAGAATGGTGGGAGCCATGGAAGGTTTGGAGCAAAGGAGGGAGTGATTTTCTGATGTGGAGGGTGAGAGAAAGAAGGTGAGGAGTGAGGAATGACCCCACAGTTTTTGGCCTGAGAAGATGTAAGGATGGAAAAATCCTGAGTTGAGATAGTGAACAAGTTGATGATGGGACTAATATCAGGAGTTAGTTTTTGACTGTGTTGAATTTGTGATACTCCAAAGACATCTGAGTGACAGTATCAACCAGGACAGCTGGACACAGGTTTGGAGTTCAGAGGAGGGATTCAAGTTGTAGACATCCACAAGGTGAAGCCAGTATGTAGATTAGGGCAGAGCTGTATGTCAGAATTAAGAGCCTGTATGTTGTTGTGGCATTGCCATTTAGGGATCTGAAAAGGGGGTGAGAAACAGGAGAGTGGGAGTAAAAATTACCTGAAAGGCAAGCAAAGGGAAATTGGTGTCTGGTTGGCAGGGAAGAATAGGCATAGAATAGCGGGCAAAGCCTTCTAAGGAGAGAGTGGACATGAAATGGCTGCTGGGGGGTAGCAGTAATAGAGATGAGATGAGATGAGAATGAGGCCAAAGCTAGTGCTTATTTTCCTGTTTGTGCTTCCCAGGCTTTTGTGGTGACCTTTGGTGTGATGTGGGGAGTTTCAGTTAAGCTCGTATATTAGCTCAGGGACAATTGGGTCATTTGGGAAAGTCATAATAAAAGGCCAGTGGATGTGGACTTTGAATGAGAGTTTGGTGTTAAGCCTGTGACTGATGAGGCTATAGTGTCCTTAGAGTGCAATAGCAAAGTGGAAAAAGGCTGGGTTTATCTAATACCTGTATGTGGTTCTGGATTGCTAAAGTTGAATCAAGGAGGGGAGGATTTAAAAGCTTGGGTTCAGAGATACCCATGGCAGTGGGGCCATCACCTGGGGCCACATGTGATCCTGGATGCATTAGCCAAGCATTCTTTAGATGTTGTGTGCAGATTTGCATGTGGGAGGTGCCTTTCTGGTGGGTATCCACAAATAAGAGGGAGCTGTGGTCTAAAGAGTGACACATACATGGAGATAGAGTCTTAACTCATGGTCTGAGGGCTCTGGTATTGAGAATGCTGACCTCAAATTTGTGTATGAGAGGCATAATCTCTGGACTCCAGGGGGACTAGCTGGCAGGAGTAGGATTGAGCCCTGCATGCAGGGCCCCAACTCTAATGTCTGACTACCTTTTTCCCTCCTGTTGTTCTGGGCTTGACAAAATGAATGGAAAATGAAAAGAGTATGCACCAGTCACACAATGGCCTGGTATCTTGTCTGAGCTGTGGAATTGGGGAGGAAAGTAAGTATATGGTGACTAGACCAGGAGTTCTGGGGAGAGAGGCAGCCCCTGTGCTTAGCAGTCTTCTTAATGCATGTCATATAACTTTTGAGGATGTGTTTGTGTTTTTCTCCCTGGAGGAGTACAGCCTACTTGATAAGGCTCAGAGACTCTTAGATCACAATGTAGTGCTTTCTGTGTTTTGCCTTTACAGCCATCCTGGGTAAGGCCCCATGTATTCCAGTTTTCTGGGCTGTGCTCAGCTTTCTATTTTCCCCCCTAGGCTGGCATTTCCTTCTCATAGCTGGACATGGGCAGTGCTGTTTTCTTTCTTTCCTTCACATATGTTCTCTGGGTGCCAGGGCTCAGTTGTGTATACTGTTTCCTCCACTCCATTTCCTCTTTCCAAAACCTCTGCTAGGAAGGATTTTGGGGTAAGGTGTCTTGTGGTCAGCCCATAGATACTGTCCTGGTTTACCTCTCCTTGGCTGGATGGCTCTGTTCACCACATTCAGTGTGACACCCCTGTGCTCCAGATTCTGCCCCTTTCCTTAAATTGATATTTTCTTGGGCTAATCTGTGTCATGAATTACATTATGGTCACTGCTTGTAAGGACTCATTGGGTTGTTCCTGTAAGACATTTTTGATGCTCATTTTGTAATTTTTTTTTTTTTAATCTCTCCATGGGGCAAAACTTTCTCACTCACTTGCCATCTTTCCTCTGACTGGTATCTTCCAGATGCTCTGTGGTTGCTGAGTTATAGCAGGGGAAAGAACGCTGAGCACCTGACCAAGAGGTCATGAATAACCACAGCTGGAGGGACTCAGACAGGCCCTAGTAAGAGCTTGCGGAGAGTGACTTCAAGACCGGGTTCATATAGCACCAGAAACCTGTCCTGTGCCCACTATTATTTGGTGCTTAGGCTATAGGCCATAACTTACTTCTATTTTTTCCTCTTTGTTCGGAAACCTTACACACTAGTCATTTCTATTCTGACCTCTGACCCCCAGGACTATCCATTCCACTCACCAGTGCTCTCTATTCCTCCCTTGGCAGTGCTTTCCTATATTGAATGATGCTAATGTTTTGTGAGACATACATATATCCTTAAATAGTTCTTTAGTACCTGCTAATTTTAAATTGGATTTTTCTGGACCTGGACATATATTTTTATCTAGCACTCACTCGCTACGCATAGCCAAGGCTCTTTTAAAAGTCATTTACAAGGAGTTCATTGGAGATCCTGCCTGCATCTTCCTGAGCTATATCCCTCGTGAGGCTTTTCTCATTCTCTGACCCTTAGAACCTGGTTAAGTCATGGCCGCTCTTTCATTAACCTGATCACAAGTCTGTCATTCTGTCACCAACACCATCGATTCTGTCTTGGGTGTGGTAGACACACATTTGTGATGGGGTTGCCTCTCCCACCAGAAGTCAATGTACATTTCAGTAGCATTTTTCTGTCTTCAGGTTGTTGGTGTGAAGTGGAGGATGAGGAGGCATCCGAGCAGAGCATTTCTGTAGAAGTATCACATGGTCATACTGCAAAGCAGGTTCATCAATTCAGATGGCTCACCCTTGTGACATATGTGGCCCCATCTTGAAAGGTATTTTGCACCCAGATGAACATCAGGAAACACATCATAGACTAAAACCTTATACATGTGAGGCATGTGGAAGACAATTCTTTTTCTGTACAAACTTTCACCAGCACCTGAAGCAACACAATGCAGAAAAACCCTTAAGAGACAAAGGCAAAACCTCATTTACGAAGAACTGTAGAGTTCGTGAAGATCCTCATCTGTCAGAGAAGCCCTTTGTATGTGACGAAGAGCAGAATAACTTCCAGGCATGTTTGAGTAGTCACCAGCAAAAGGCCACCCACAGCAAGAGGAAGACAAGGAGCATTGAGAGTGTGGAGGCCTTTCACATCGGACAGATGCATTACAACTGCAGTGAATGTGGGAAAGCCTTCAGCCGCAAAGACACACTTGTCCAGCATCAAAGAATTCACACTGGAGAGAGGCCTTATGAGTGCAGCGAGTGTGGGAAAGCTTTCAGTCGCAAAGCCACACTTGTGCAGCACCAGAGAATTCACACTGGAGAGAGGCCTTATAAGTGCAGTGAGTGTGGGAAATCCTTTAGCCGCAAAGATAACCTTACTCAACACAAAAGAATTCACACTGGAGAAATGCCTTATAAGTGTGGCGAATGTGGAAAATTCTTTAGCCATCATTCCAATCTAATTGTACACCAGAGAGTTCACAATGGAGCAAGGCCTTATAAGTGCAGCGATTGTGGGAAAGTCTTCAGACACAAATCCACACTTGTTCAGCACGAGAGCATCCACACTGGAGAAAATCCTTATGTTTGTAATGAATGTGGGAAATCCTTTTGCCACAAATATACCCTCTTTAAACACCAGAGAATTCACACTGAGGCAAGGCCTTTTGAATGCATTGAATGTGGGAAATTCTTTAGTCGAAGCTCTGACTTTCTTGCACACCAGAGAGTTCACACAGGTGAAAGACCTTTTGTGTGCAGCAAATGTGGGAAAGATTTTATCAGAACCTCCCACCTTGTTCGGCACCAAAAGGTTCACACTGGAGAAAGGCCATATGAGTGTAATGAATGTGGGAAAGCCTATAGCTTAAGCTCCCACCTCATTCGGCACCAAAAAGTTCACACTGCAGGAAGGCTTTAGGAATGCTTTCAACACAACAGAAGCTTGGTGATTGCCCTTTGAGAGGGAGACATCAGTCAGATGTTGAACTTTGTATACCTAAACATTAACATTGGGGAGGTACCTTATGAATACCAGGTACAGGGGAAGCTTTCAGGGGCTTTATTGCACTATCATACCTGCTCAAGTTCCTTGCCTGATTTGTGTCAATACCTGTGGCTGAAACCATTTCAACTTTACAAGCTTAGTTGCCCTAATATCCTCAGTGAAGGCAGAACTTTGTATTTCCTTATTAATTCTTGGAAGAAATTCTAATAAACAGTTAAATGGGGGGGGTCCTCATTCCCTCCCCACTGACTGGTAAAGGTGTGGACATGACCCTTCTTTAGCAAGAGGACCTAAGTTGTGTTCTGGTAGCAAAAAAATAAGGTTTGCTTTATTCATGGACATTGTTTATCTCGTGATAGTTGTGACAGATTTTTCCAGCCTCCAGGTCACCAAGCATAGACTTGCCTCATGTTGCCCTGGTATGTGTGATAATAAAGACATTATTTATGCCATCTTTAATCTTGGAGATTCTTTGGTTCTTTTTACTGTTTGAAGTGATTTGAAAACGGGACCTGCCAAACTAAAGAGGTAAACTTTGTGGGGGATTCCAGCTCCGCATGCCTCAAATGGAACAGCAATTTAGCAGAGAACAATTATCAGTCCAACTTTGGTGTTAAATTCCATTGCTGACAAAAGCATCTTGGGTTAGATTTCAGGGCTTGGTGGGACCAACTTTATCTATTTCAGTTATTTGAGAGTCCAGATGTCACCTTGAAGGGGGTGCTATTGTAATGACCTATACTGTGGGAACATCATGAATTAAATATCTTGTTCCCAGCATATGTCCCATATTCTCTAACACTGTTGAGGAATGATGAGTTCCACATGCCCCAAGGGCCAGAATCTAGTACACAGCTCACTGGCTATAAGACCTGTGTCAAGGAAGGACGAGTAATACAGAAACTCTAGGTGTGAATAATGGGGATTGGAAAGACTACAACAAATGAGAGTGATTGTGCCATTGTGAAAACATTCATAAACATTCCAGCCACTAGGGTTGTATGAGATCTAAGTGTATGGAAAATAGGATCTCCAGGGCTATCATATGACCCAGGTCCATGTCAGAGCAAAGAATATGGTTTTCCTCGATTCCAGTTCCTCTCTGGGCTCTTTGCCTGTTGTCTCTGCTGCATGGGCAAGTGCCCCAGGACTGACAAGAAATAACTATGATCCAAGGATATAGATTTTTGTGACTAGCCAGTTTCTGGTGACTCAAAGCAATTGCCTTTATTCCTTCCAGTCTTTCTTGCTGCTATGGAAGTTTTTCACATGGCATTAGGAGTGAAGTAGTAAAGTCAGTATACTGATGCTCAAATCTGGATTTCCAATAGAAGTAGGAGACCCAGACATTTAGGTAGAATCATTATAGTTTCATTGAGGTGTAGTCAACATGCAATATGCCACACATTCGGTATGCCTTAGCATGTGTGTACACATGAAGCCACCCAAACCATGATACTAGACATATCTGTCACCCCCAGAGTTACCTCATGCCCCTTCATAATCTCTCAATGCTCTTCCAAATACTTCCCATCTCTAGGCAATCATTAATTTACTTTTCAATATACATAACGTTGCCTCTTCTAAAATTTTAAGTGGAACCTTAAAAGCTTATTTTTGTCATCTTTCACATAATTATTTTGAGTTACCTATTGTGTGTACAAATAGCTCATATTGCTGGGTAGGTACCACAATTTATCCATTCATCTTAACATTTTTTTCTCCGGATTCTAAATATTAAAAGTAAAGTTGCAAATATTCATGTAGAAGTCTTTTTATGGACATCTAGTTGAAGTTTCTAATCAAAAGTGTTGAAAGTGGCCTACTTTCTTACTAATTATTGTAAAATGTGGTAGGGAAGAGATAAGTATAGGAAGAAATGTTAAATAGAAAAGACCCAAGACTTGATTTGGGAAATTCTCAACCTATTAATTGCAAAAGACATTGAGATAAAGAGATCCATGGTCAGGAAAGCATGTTCTAAAGAAATAGCTGAGGCTATATACCTTTTGTAATATCTCAGCAAGATCAAAAATCAATTGAGTCACACAGTGAGGTCCCCTCAATATAAACAGCAAGCATCTAGGAAGCTTAAATGTGTCATTCAACCATCTCAGCAAAAGCCCAAAATGGGATTATCTGAGTGGGGTAGAAATCTGTGGACCAAACTTTTGCCTAGTGGAGTGAATCTCTGACATATACAGGAGACCCACAAAGTTCTTTAATTTTTATTCTAATAGAAACACCTTGGATCTAAAAGGACAATATGAAATTAAAGGTTATAGACCTTAGGTGTTACACGCAGATGAAACTGGCTGAGGAAGCTATGCTGCAAACTTGTTACTTTAATGAAAAATGAAGCATGACTCAAAGTAGAACCCAGAGCTGGGAGCTTTGAGCCCAGTAAGCAGGGCTCAGAGCCACAGATGATATTGCCAGGCCTTGGTCCTTATGAAGTTCACCTAGCTTGGTTTCAAAATGTCTTGACTGATGGCTTTTTTTCTTCCATTTTCTCCCCTTTTGAAACAAAGTATATAAATATTATCCTAGGTGTGTTCCACCATTTTATTTGGGGGATAAAATGCCATGTTTCTTAGTTTTACAGAACCACAGAAAGGGAGGATATGTACTGCAGGGTAGATTATACCCAGAGCCTCACCCACACCTGATTTGGCCAGTTCAAATGATGAGATTTGGGAGTTTTGAGCCAATGAGACTTAGATGAGACCTGGATGCTGAGTCAACAATGGATTGAGATCTGTGGGGATCTTTGGATGGGTTCAATATATTTTGCAAGCAGGACAGATAGGAATCAGGGGACCAGAAGTTAAACTGTAGTAGCAAAATAATTGCTCCCGATGATGTCCATGCCCTAATCCTGAGAACCTGTAAATGTTAGTAGAGATGACCAGTGAGATTTGCATATATAATTTATGTTAGGCACTTTGCGAGGAGACATATCAGGTAGGCTCAGTCTAATTACATGGGTCTTTAAATGTGGAGAACCTTTCTCAGCTGCAGGGAGAAGGATGCAACAGAACAGTGAGAAGTATGGCAGAAAACAAAATAGCCGTTTGATATCCCATTGCTGGTTCTGGGATACGGCTGTGCACCAGACTGAAGAGGAGCTAAGGCCAGTACTGCAACCTCCGTCCTGGTTTAGCAAGATCAAGAGGTCAGAGTTCAGTCAAATAAAATAAGGAAAATGTCTTTACAGATCCTTTCAGTACAGCCTGAGAGCATCCAGGAAGCTTAGAGAGATCCACTCCTACAACCACATGGAACTGGATTCTACCCACCCAAATAAGCAGGAACCTGATTTCCCAGAGCCTCCACAAAGGGACACAATCTGCTACCATCCAAGAATCACTAAAGCCCATTGCCTGGGGGATCCCCGCCTCCGGGCTCAGGGCAGCAAAGGCATGAAGAAGCTGGGTGGGACCAGGGCAGAACTTGCCTAGAGAGGCTTTAGTTCCAAGGAGAAGGAAGCCAGAGCCTTGGAATCTCAAGCTGCTGGCTTAGGGGCTGAGGGGTCAAGGAGGCAGGTGCCCAAGCAGAGTTTAGAGAGAGCTCTGGGCTAACTGGCTGTACCTTCCTGGGCTTTCTGGCCTACAGGTGCCAGGTTCTGCTGCCTTTGACCCCTGTAATCCCCAGCAGCCCAGCCTTTGGGAATTCCGCCTCACCTAAAGGCTAGTGAGGGTTGACTTCCCTGCCCTCCCCTGTTGCCCAACTGTGCCTGCCCTGGCAGCTCCCCAGGCTACTCATGTGTCGTGGCAGCCAGCTCCTTCCATAGCTTGGCATCCAGGGCCCAGCTTCTACACCGACTTCTGACTCTGCCATCCCCGCACCCTCTTCCCACACTTGCCACCTGCATCTCCAGAACTGCTAATTGTGCCCACTCCTGCACGGATGCTTACTCTGCCTCGGGCCCCAATGACACACTTGGCATTTCCTATCACCTGTTCTCCATATCAACTTAATTCCCAGGCTCCTTTGCTCTAGTCCCCAGCACCTCAAGGTTTTAGCTTCACTTTGCCTCCCAGCCCTGCTGCAAAGTCACCCCCTCACCCCACAAAAACCACAATAAGAGCTGGAGCTCTAGGTCTGGAGTGAAGGAAGCTTGTCCAAATGGACCAGGATATCTTGGACATCCTCTGGTGACGAACTCACATGGGGTGTTTGTGGGCTGTCCCAGAGTGTGCGGTACCAATGTGAACAAGAGACCACATCTCATTCAAGGGTAGTAGGGGCTTTTTCCATCACAGGTTGACCTGACTGCAGGTTCTAGGGAAGGTACATTAACTGGTCACTATAAATGAGCCCCTAGGAACAAGTGGAAGCCATATCAGGCAAAGGCCCAGATCTTACCATTGGGAAAAAAGACTGCTCTCAGACTGTGACAGTTGTATTCTCTGATGTTTTTTCTCTGCCTGGCAAAGATCTTGTTTATTTGATCAATTTTTTGGTTTTTATTTCCTGCTGTACTACACGTCTTAAGAAATTCAGAAGTAGCCACTGAGATATTTTGCTTCCCAGAAAGAAAACAAAAGACTGTGACCCTGTGATTTCCCCCATTTAGAGCCTGGAGACAGAAATCAGGGTACAAGAAGGCTAATGTGACCAGAATTCAGGTGGCATAGCATGGGAGGGTAGGAACCTAGAGATAGAGGACACAGGGAAAGACGAAAGGCAAAATGCTAAGGAAAGATCCACTGAAATGGTTGGCTATGCCCTGATCTGTACAAACGTAACTGGAGTGAATTATCTGAGGTTAGGAAAGTACCACTAAAGGGCAGTATACCAGATAATTCCTGGAGTTCACATGAGACTGGGGAAGGTTGATGTGATCTTCTGCCAGAGTGGAAACACCTGTTAGTTATACAAGTAGGGCCTTCAGAAATATTTCACCCAGATAGTGGGACTTAATTAAGCAGACTAAAATCTGCCCTGGATCCACCCTGAAAATAATGAAAAGCAAGTGTTCAAAGGGAAAACTGCTATAAAATTTATTTACTGAAAGCCCTGACAAAATCTGACACTAAAGAGATACTAACAAACGCTAGGCCCAATGTGCAGTTTATCTTGTCTGGTACCCAATAAATAATTAGTGGGCACAAAAGGAAGCAGGTATATAAGACATATATTAGCACAAGAAAAAATCAATAGAAATAAGTGCAAAAGTGACAAATGATAAAATTAGCTGACAAGTATGTCGAATTGTTTTTATAAATATCCTACCTTTGTTCTGGAAGTATGGGAAAGTGGCCAATGGGAACCTGACCTGTGGTTGATCAAATCTCTTGTTTGATTTGAGCTACTGATGCTCTTTTTTTTTACAACTGGCATTGTAAATACTATCTTTTCTGTAAGTAATAGCGTGCCCACTCACTCCTTAGCCAAATATGCTCCTTGCTTCTTCCATGTCTCCTATTTTGGGACAGCAGTTTCACAAGAATATTTTCAGCACTCTCTGTTTTCATATCCTGAACTCTTATTTCACTTCTCTGGGATCTCACCCTGTCCTGTGTTGGCTATACCATCCACAAGCCAACAGTTCTCAAACTTCTGGGTTCAGCTCAGTTTCTTCTCCCAGATTTCGGGCTTGTAGCTGATTCTCTGCTTGACATTACTCTTAGACATGCAGTAGACACCTGAAACTGAACTAGGTGTACATCTAAACTCCTAATCTTCCCTAAAAACCTACCTTAACTTCAGCCTTCCCTGACCCTTTAATAGCAATTCATAGTCCAGGTGTCTAGGCAAAAATTCTCAGACTTATCCTTGAATCTTCTCTTTCTCTCACTCATATGTATCCCATATGATTCCTGTTGGCTTCACCTTCAAAATGTACAAGGGTTTGGGCTGCTTTCCATCATCAACCCTGTTCCCTCTAAGTCAGAACCACCATCATCTCACATCCAGAATCTTCTAAGTGGTTTCTGTGCTTCCACCCAGACCCTTCTACAGTATAATCTCAACAGCAGTCACGTGCCACTTCTGATCAAGATCTTGTTTGGCCTCTGACCTCTCATAGAGTTAAGCCCCACAGTAATTGTACAATGTAGCTATGGTTGCCTCTCTAACTTTGCCTCTCAAACCCCTCCTTCTGAAGGGCCTCTAGGTCTTTGTAGTGGCTGATTCTTTGGCCTGAAACAAGATATACACATGAGTCGACCTCCACCTTCCACAGATTCTTATCCCAATAGCCCCTGATTCATAAGACCCTTCCCCCTACTGTTTTGTTACCATCACCACATATCTCCACCACCTTCAGCAGCTGCCACTCACACTCTGTATTCATTGTGCATAGTAACAAGATTATCTGCTTTTGTTGGTCTTCCTGAGCTAGAATACAAGCTCTATGAGGGCACAATTCTTTGCCTGGTTGGTTTTCTGATATATCTTGATCACTTAGAAAAGTACTTGGCCTAGAGGAGGTGCTTACTATATGTGTGGTAAAGCAAAATGAAAGTGGTTTTTACCCTCTGAAAACTTTTCTTGCTGCTTTCTCTCTCATTGGCCTGAAGGCTCCTATTGTGTAGGTCTCTTGGAGGGAAAAAGAATAATCTGGGGGAATGGAATAAAGATACTTCGGATGGGCAGCAATCGAGCATGGAGTTGTATTCTGCTTCACTCTTATGCTTCTTAGATACTTAGTGTCTTCCACTGATCTTCTCATGACACCTTATTTTTTTTAGACATCCAAAGTAAGACTTTTCTCTGGTTATTTCTGTTCTCCTCACCCTCTTGGATAACTTCACTAATAAACAGTAAGAGCTGTCAGTGTTACACACAAAACAAATTATTTTCAGAGATAATTTCAAGTCTCCATGTTGATACTATCAGTACAAATACAGGTGAAATGATAATCTCTTCCCAGGAAGGAGATGAGCTCACTGAATCTCAAGCCTTTGTCTTATTGTTCTTGATGACCCCTTTCCACACCTGCA
Source organism: Macroglossus sobrinus (assembly GCA_004027375.1). NCBI lineage: Eukaryota > Metazoa > Chordata > Mammalia > Chiroptera > Pteropodidae > Macroglossus > Macroglossus sobrinus. Next base: position 42,880 of record PVKZ01001259.1, read on the forward strand.
CAGATGCTGCCCCTGCTGTCACTATCCTGGCATCAAACATGAATTTAGTGAGTAGCTATTTTTTTTCAAATAACTGTTAGACACTCAGAAGAAATACAATCTATCTCATCATCTTACATTGCCATATGGATGAAACAGTTCGAATGTACTATATATGTGTAACATTAGAGCAGACTTTCCTCTCTGAAGCCTCTGGACGACTCCGTGCCCTCCTGTACATCCAGATAGTAAGCACTCTCATCATCAGTGTGGACTCTTTCAGAAACATTTGATTTCTTTGGAAATAAAGTTTCTTCTCTCCATTCCCTCTGTAAAATCTACTCAGTGAAGTCCTTGGAAAGTAAATCATTATTGTTTGGATGATGTGTTCTCTCCATCCCTCTGTTACCATTCAGAAGGTCTTATGTTTATCGAGTCAGTTGATTTCACCCCAAAATTCTTTATTCCAGTTTTACTTTTTAATTTTAATTATATCATTTATTTAATACAATGTATACCAGTGGCATATGATTGCAAATCAAAGTTTTTGCTTAAAAGATTCTTCATTTTGGTGCTCTAGAAAACTTAAAAACCAAATCCTTACAATAAAATTCCATGTGAGTTAAAACTGTAAATAATTAGGATGTGATATATAAACACATTAAGATGTGTTTTACACACACACACACACACACACACACACACACACATGCACACACTCTGTACGCAGAAGATCTGAAACGTTTTGAAGTTTTTTGTCCACTTAACCCTAAAATAGTAATTAATTTAATGTATTATTGTTTTTAAAGATAGAAAGGATGATATAAAATATTTATTAGGGATCCATAATTAAAAAGTATATAAGAAATTATGAAAAAAATATGTACTTTAATACCTGTAAATACCTACTTATGAATTTGCTAGAATTTTTGTCATTTATTAAACTGGTTAATATAGGTAATAAATATTGTCAGGATAGCTTCCTCCATTAATAGAATTTATTATTTTAATTAGGTTAAATTAAAAATATCTTTTGGTATCTTTTTTCAATATGTTTTTTTGAACTTACATCTATCAAAATTATATTTTGGGAAGACTGGGCTCAAGAAGCCATCAGGTAGAATTTTTCTATGAAGAAAGATATTCTCTCATTAGTTGCCCAGAAAGAGTCAGTGTAGAAAAAGCAAAATAAATGCTTGATACCATCCCCCTTATTTATTAGTCTTCAGAATTTTTTTTTCTTTGAAATACTTTAAGGTTAAGGTTATCTAATATTAGATTATTATTTTTATAAGATCATTAGGGACATATGGATTTTTAACTTACTGATGTGTTTCAGTTCATTCATAAAGTACTTAACTCCTCTTATCTTTGGCAGTGAGAACCTACCTCTTCAAATTGGTGCCAAGGTTCTTTCAACGTGACCACGAGTTTTGTTATCCTTGTTATCTTCCCTGCTGTCTTGTTCGAAAACATATTTCAGCTTCATCCTGTAAATTTCCTGTCCCAGGCTTAAGATCAAGGTTCTTTTCCAAAAGCTCTCTTTTTTTCACAAAAGGAAATTGCATAGAGAGCTGATAGTCTGGAGAACCTTGCAACTAGACCCTTTCTGTGAAAAGGGGGTAGAAAAAATAGATTTGTAAAATATGCCATTATAATACATACTTTAATAAAATTGGAACAAACAATAGCAGTGTATTATATATTGTTGTTTAAACAATAGTTTTGGGCCCCTAATGAAATTCCTGATTTTAATATAGTACTCTGATTATATGTAAGAAAATTTCTGTGCTTTCAGGAATAGTACATTGAAGTATTCCCTGTAAATAGGAAATATATTTTCAAATTATATACCAATTATTCAGAATGCATTTTATATCTATGTTTCTGTGTATATAAACATACATGTATGTCATGTGTTTGTGTGGGGACAGAGAATGAGAAAAAATAAATTGAATGGAGCAAAAAATTTAAAATGTTACATTTGGAGTTTACAAGTGTATCTTTTAAAATTCTTGCAGCTGTTCTATAAGTTTGAAATTATATCAAATTTTTAAAATACAAAAATGATTTCATATGTTTGACTGTCTAGTAGGAAACCAGATCTATTGTGAAATCAACTCAAATGAATCAAATAGTTTTATGTAATTTCAACCCTTCTTGACATTTTAAAACAATAGAAGAGATCTTCCTTAAACTTTTCATAAATATTGACAACAAAAAACCCTACCAGAAACATCAAACATAGCATCCATTATTAAAATATTTCACAGAAGTTCAGGAATCAAAGAACTATTACTTTATTTATTGACCTTTAACATTAGACCATATGACTATTCAGTAGATGACAAGAAAAATATACATATGTATGAATTGGAAAAGAAGAAATAATCCTTATCTCAAAGAGCATTCGCTAAAATAGTATAGTCACTGTGAGTCCTACCATGAACATCCTATTCAATTTTGTAACCATTTATACTCCCATATTTTATGATATCTATCACCTGTTTTTCTCTCTTTTCCATGTAACCCATGAGTTTTTAATAACAAACTGCGTAACTTCATAACTTGAATGCATCATTTACTATCTGTAAATGTTTTATGGTGACAAAATTATTGTAATGTTTTCTGTGTTGATATATCTTCTGTACCCAGAAATATGTGTGACTCACATAAACTATAAAAGTAATCTTTCTTGAAGCACTGAAAACATATGTCACTGTAACCACTCTGGCTACTTCTAACTTTTCATTCACTGTCCTCCCTTCAGTATGAGTTCCTACAGAGACTCAAGAATTTATAAAGAATTATATTTGGAAGAGAAACCACCAAGGTGATTAAAAGTCCAACAGAGTTTGTGCTTGACATCTCTCACTCAGTAGATCTCAGAGTCCTCTACTGAATTTCCACTGAGATTATTGTCAATTTCAAATGTGGGTCTCCGCCATCTGTTTCTGCCAATTCCATTTGATATTTTTATTATTCACTATAATTGCTTTTGACAATTTGTACAATTAAATGATCTTCATAGACACAATCCATTCTCACTGCAGACATTGTCACTGTAATTATAGATGAAATGATAATCACTTTCTGACAGAGAGATGAGATGGAAACCCAAACTTTAACACTGGGTTCAGAGGCCCTTTCCACACCTGCACAGGTGCTATCTGGGCATCTACTACCCCAACAGCAAGTGCCCACCAGATAAGTAGTGATTCTTTTCAGATATGTATCAGATTCTGAGATGGACTTCATTAGAAAATTTACTCATATATTGTCCCGACCCGCGGGACCTAATTATTCGTGGGGGCGAGGAGGATCCAACCTGAGAAAAACGGGCGAGAAAAAGGAGCGGAGGCAAGACAGTATTCTGATCAAGCCTCGAACTTTATTGAAAAAACGGGGATATATATATACACACACTAAAGCAGAGTAGATACTTGTGGGCAAGTGAGCGGCTAATCAGGGGATGGGGAGGGGGAACGTGACCTGCTGTCAGACAGACTTCTTTGGCAGACCTTCAGCTAATCTTCAGCAAGCGGGAAGCTAATCTTTAAAGAACAGAAACTCTGTGTGTTAGTTAACCTTCAGAAAACAGGCAGCTAATCTGTAAAGAACAGAAACTCTGTGTGCTATGGTCATCTTGTTTTTCTCTGTGGTTCCTTACATCTCCCTTTTTATTTATTTTAGAAATAACCATCTGTATGGGGTAAGCAGGGACCTTAGGCCTCCGATTATGTTTTAAAAGTGGAGGAGAGGAGTACCTGTGGAAACTGCGCCTGTCTTAGGTTGATGTGGCAAATGTAAATAGCCAGGGCCTTCACAACCCTGGTGCAGAAAGACTGTGCCTGTCTTAGGTGATTTTTCGCAGGTGCTGAAACTTACCCGTCATCGGCACGCACATTCCATCATGCACGCCCTGTCTTAGGTTGTTCAGCCCTCGAAAAAGTCTTACCCATCATTGACTAACCAGCCTCTGCAAAGGAAAATGAGACACCACACTCTTACCCGTCATTGGCTGACTAGCTTGTCTCACAGGTTTTTTGAGATAGGATATAAACCTCCATGTTCTCAGGTATGCTTATGACCCCAATGGTTATTCTTAGCACCACAGCCGCTGGTACCAAGGACGGCTCTCATGAGAGACAAGGGTGGAAAAACGCAAACCTGTAGGCTCAGGTGCGGCAGCGGTCTCAGTGTCATCATGAGTGTCTTGTATGCTAATCCTGTGATAGTGAACAGAGGTAGGTTTTTGTAACAAGGCATCTACTTGCTGTTTGATAAGGTCAGTTATGCGTCTAAAAGCCCAAGGCCCAAAGGTGATAAGCAGTAGGATACAGGCAAGGGGGCCAAGGATAGGGAGGATAAAAGTTAACCATGGGACGGAGGAAAGCCAACCTTTGTACCACCCTTCATCTATGTCTCGCTGTTTTTTCCTCTTTTCCAAGCCTTCTCTAATTTTAGCCATGCTATCTCGGACAATACCCGTGTGATCGGCATAGAAACAACATTCTTCTCTTAAGGCTACACAGAGGCCTCCTTGTTGTAGAAATAGGAGGTCTAAGCCGCGCCTATTCTGAAGGACTACTTCTGCTAGGGATGACAAGGATTTTTCTAGGCTAGATATGCCTTGTTCTAATCTGGCGATGTCTTCGCTGATGGACTTTCTTAAATCAGAATAATGCCTGGAGGAGAGAGCAAGAGAGGTTATGCCCGTCCCCGCCCCCGCAGCCCCAAGACCGAGGAGCACTGCTAGGGTTACTGCAGTGACAGGTTCTCTTTTAGTTCGTATAGTACCTTGGTCATGCAAAGGGCTCCAAGCAAGGCTGAAGTCAGAAGCGGTGTAATACATAAGTCGTGGAATTAGCTGAACTAGGACACAAAATTTAGTAGTATTGTCAGAGAGGCGGGAAGTTTGGATGCAGGGAGCGAGGCCATCGGTACAGGCCCACCAGGTATTATTAGGGGGGATAACATATGTGGCAGAGAACTGGGAGGGAGATAGAGTCTTATTACACAGATTTGAATAGGCATCGGGGACAAAATTTCCTATACACAGGCCTTGCCCAGTAATAAATTCAAGTGTGAGGCGGGCGGTCCCTGAAGTGGGGAGCGCTCTCCAGGCATCAAGAGCGGCATTAGCCGTTTGGGATAAAAGGCCTAAGGGGAGGCGCTGTTGTCTAGCTTCAGTATCATATTGCCCTTGCCCTGTGAGTTTATCAAAAGTCCACGAGGCTGTGGGTGAACCAGGATTCCGCCTATTAGCTGTTGCAAGTGACTGGCATCGATCAGAAAAATCAGCCTTCCAGGTCAGAAATTGGCCACGAGTGAGAACGGCCTGAACTATGCGCAACCATTCACAGGGCAAAAGGTGCCCCCCCTCCCCCCAGATAAAGAATCAAGAACTGAAAGGGTGAAGGGCGCATTAGGGCCATAGGTTTTAACAGTGGCGTTCAATTCTTTTAAACTTTTAAAATGGAGCTTATGATACTCTCTAGGGCCTTCAGTGGGGTCGGGTACCTCCTCTCCCTCACTCCCGATATCTTGGGTGGGAGATGTGTCTTCGCCGCCACTTTCAGGATCGCCCTCCTCAGTGTCTTGTGAAGTGGAGGTGGGAGCGGGATTAGAAGCGGTGGACCGAGTGAGGAAAGGAAAAAGGAGACTTTTATGTTTAGGGGCGGAGGCCTTAGGGGTCCTGCTGGGCTTCTTTAAAGTTGCAAGAGTAGGGGGCGGCAAGGGGATAGGGCGCTTAATATGGCTTTGAGTGGAGAGGTGAGAAAGCTGTTCACTAAGGCGGGTCTTAATAAGATCTCTAATTGCTAAATCTGCTAACTGGGTTGTAAGATTTTCTATGGAGGGGTCCCCCAGCACAGACGTCGGAAGAAGAGCAGGGGCACAGACTTGGGGAGCGTAGGTGGGCGGATTAAGTAACGAAGCTGAGGGAGGCCAATCAGGATTATGATATCTGGCCGCCTCTTCTTCTAATTCAGCGGCGTCTCCAGGATCTAAGGGCTCATCATTTGAATTCTTAGATATGACCGGTAAAATAGTTTGCGTGTCTACAAGAACAGGCTCTTTAGGGAGGGGAGGATATAGGCAGCATGAGGGAGGGGGATTATCTTCTGTGATGTTAACGATCACTGAGGGACTTGGAGAGGGCACGCTAGGGGGGTCATTAACAGGAGGATTTGAGACAAGAGAAGCATTAGAAGCTGCCCGAGATAAAGGGCGTAGGCAATATTCAGCGACTGACAGTAACTGCCGTTGGTTTGGATCGCCTGAGGCGGCCTCTACAATGTCACGGATCAAGCCCCAGTAAGAAAGAACTGTAATTGGGACCGAGTCAGGCCCTTCACGTTGTATTTTATCATTTAAACCTCTACCTACTTTCTGCCATTTTTTCGGGTGAATCTCTGGTCCATTAATGATAAACCAAGGACAAACATTATCTACAAAAATAAAGAATTTTACAAGGTCTTTCTTTTTAACTCGAACTCCTCTTTCTCTGAGTGAAACTTTAAGGTCTTTTATGAAGACCGCTTCCTTAGATAACTTATGGCCCATTTTTATGAGACGGACGAAAGGGTACTCACCGAGGACGAATGACTTTCATGAGCGGTGAAAGCAGTCCTCCACTTCTGGGCTTCAGGGGTCGCGACGTCAAGAATTAAGTCGGGGTCCGTCTGAGAAGGATCCGTGCCTCATGCCCCACGTTGGGCGCCACTTGTCGGAGCCAGCCAACGAGTCAAGCAGTTTCCTGAAAGGGGGAGCGCGGATTAAAGAAAGTAGTGGGAGGGCACGCAGAATCAAGACTGCGGCGGCTAGTTTATTTCCTTGCACATATTTATACTTTTACAGACGTTAGGAGGACATTCATAATTCTTACAATGTTGTTCTTATCTGAGTAAAGCAGAAACTTTTTCTGCTTGCTTGGCAGAATACTGTGTTTTACCCTAGATAACTTCAGGGGAGGCACCTTGTTATCCACCACATTGTCCTTGGCTGCCTACATATATCTTTCTGTAAGTGTCTTAAGACTGTTAACTCTTACTTCTCTTTTTCGGCTCCCGACAATATATGTTTCTTGAGATGGAACAGAAAACTATCACACACCATATAAACACTTGCAAGTCTATTCAGCACAGATTTGATTTTAGGAAACCTTTGGCATATTACGAGTCTCATTGACCTGTGCTGAGAATGCCTAACCTTTCTCCTCTCCTTCCTGTTACAGCCTTCTCTGAAGTCATCTCTCCCATGTCCCTGACTGCACACAGGGACCCTCAAGTTTTCACTCTCCAGGCTTTATGCTCAGGCAAGTTACAAAAAGAGAATATGGGAGCCAAGCCACTGAGCATACGTTTTGTTAGTGGAAGAGTATGTTGGGCTAAATGGAGTCTAATAATGTGACTCTAACATTTCTGTCTTTATTAGAAGAATGTTAACTTTTAGAGAAAAGCAAGGGTCATTCTGTCTGCCATGTTGGGGGGAAAAGCTTATTTAATGAAATGTGTAGTTAACTATTATTTATGTTTGGTAACATGTTTTAGGGACATCTTGGATGTTTTCAACCCCACCCCCAGTGGTGTCACTTATTTTCTTTTAGTGAGGAATGGCATTTATGTATCACCATTAACCACATTAGTTAATTTAGGTGGTCATTACTATGGACTTGCTTATGTCTAGACTTCTTCTAATGAAAATAAAAAATACATATGTTTTAACTACATGCATTATTTCTGCTTTAATGTAGATTGTGATATTGAAAATTTTATTTCATGCATATAAATTTTTGTCTTATACTAAAAAGCTTGTTTAGCAATTATATTAATAGATTTGTATATGTTTCAAATGTTGATGCTAGTATAATTTGTAAAATATTGTTTCTATAGAAACAGTTTACTATTTATTTTCAGGCATTTCTGCCTTCATCCATGCCTGTTTTCCAGGAACTTGACATTTTCTTACAAGTACACATAGAATACCATGTTGATAGACAATCAGGGTAATCTTTTCATTTTACTTTGAATTTTATGAACTCTGGTATCTGAATTTTATTAATTTTTTTATAATTATGTGATATATTTACAGTTCTACATGTCAAATATGCAACTCAGACTACTTCAGAAAACCTAGTTTACATTTCTATTCTTTTATCCCATTCAGTCTCTGCCTCTATATTTACATTTTTATATTCTTAAAAAATGCCCTTACACGTGTTCTGTATCTTGTCTTTTCCATGTAAGAATATACCATGGAGAGAAGTCTGTATGTATGTACAGAGATCTTACAGCTATAAAAATCCCATTGTGCAGTTGTGCCACCTCCATTGACCTTGGAGCTGCATACAATGACTGTTTAAAATCCAGGTCTTTATTGACTTACCTTTGCACACATGAGCAAAAATTCTAACTGCCCACTTATAGTGAGAATATATGGAAGAGGCTAAATTTTAAAAATCAAAGGATATGGTGAGGTGACGTATTTATTTTCCTTTGTTTAACCGCTTATTCCTCTGATGTGATGCTTTCTGCCAGCTGGGATACGGGGGACTATGTTCCTCACTAAGACAGGAATTGGTCTCATGGAAAATCTCTCCCTCCTTGGTCTTAATAACTTCGCTTTGCTCACTTGACATAATTTGAGACCCACAGACCTGATTCTCATGCAGATGGTCTCAGCCAACTGTGTGGTTCTTTTATCGAAAGGTATCCCTCAGACAATGGCAGCTTTTGGATGGAGTTATTTTTTGGATGATACTGGATGTAAACTTGTCTTCTATTTTCACCAAGTTTCCTTCAGCACCATCTACCTCATCAAAGGCTTCCTGGTCATTAAGCTGAACCCCAGTATTTGGAGTTGGATGGAGCTCAAGATTAGACCCCTAAAGTTCATTGCCTTACTGTTCCTACAACAGTAAATGGTCCATTGAATGGGGAGAATGTTAATGTGAAAAGTAATTATGGATATTGTTCTTGGCATATGAAAGAGAGTTTTGTTGACTTATTAATTACAGTGATATATTTTCCCCCCGACTTTATGAGTTTGGGCTTTATGGTCTGGGCTCTTAGCTCCCTAGTTCTTGTCCTACACAGACACAAGCAGTAAGTCCAACACATTTGCAAAAATAGACCCTCTCATGAGGCCAGAGTCACACACATGATCCTGATCCTGATGAGCTCCTTTGGTACATTTTATTCAGCCAGCAGCATTTTGACAATTTGGATGACTCTAGTTGTAAATCGAGGTCAGTGAATGGTGAACATCTCTGTGTTTATGGCACCATCGTTTCCAACATTCTTCCTTTTTGTGCTCATCATAGTGATACCCATGTCTCTCAGCTCTACTTTGCCTGTAGGTCAAGGAAATCAGTTTCCTAATCTGGTTGTAGTCCCATGAGTCTGTTCTCCGTCATCCAGATATTCATTTCATTCTGGTCACTACTAAACTGTTGTCTTTGTCTATGAGTTTTTGTTTGTCTTATTCATTTTTGTTGCTCTCAGTTTTATATCCCACATGTGAGTGAGGGAAAGGGGAGAGGGGGTTAGGTAGAAAACAGTAAAGGGGGTCAAATATATGGTGATGAATGAGATTTGGCTTTGGGTGGTGAGCACACAATGCAATATATAGATGATGTATTATATATAATTATAATATTCATTGATATAATTTTATTGACCCAATGTCACCCCAATAAATTTAACTTTAAAAATATTCATTTCAACATTTGTTAATATTTGGGAACATCTTAAATGTCAGGAATGTGTGATGCTATTGCAAATAAGGGCAGTAATATCCTTGTCTGCATCAATCTTAATGTAGATCTAAAAATGAACATTATGTATATACTGAAAAAAGTCCTCATTCCAACTGTTAGGTTCTTCAGTGGAGAAGATCAGGACATTGAAAAATAGTGTAATGGAGAGAAATTCTCAAGTTTAAGGTCCTAGGGAAGTATAGTACTTTGAACCTTATAGAGATTCTAGGAAAGTTTTTGGTTAGTTTGTTCAGTTTTATTTGAATATATTTCAAAGCACTGTTGAATGCATCTTTTTGACTGAAGCAAATCACCTGGAAAGACCCAGGTAAAAAAAGAAGATACATGCAGCCTCACGGGAGGGAGAGGAATCCTGCATGCTGGCAGTATTATTGAGAGATGGGAGCACAGCACAGATGAAGGGGATGGTTGTCCTGAGTAACTGGTTAACACAGGCCAAGAAATTTTTTCCTTAATGCCTCCAGCACCTGGTATTCCTAGGTGCTCTCCTATCCAAGTACTAACCAGGCCCAACCCTGTTTAGCTTCTGAGATCAGACGAGATTGGAAGTATTTGGGGTGGCATTGCCATAGGCACAAGCCAAGAAATTTGAACTTTTGTTTGAGGAAAATGACAGTGAAGGGATTCAATCTGGTGAGTGAAAATAGGAGGGTTCCTTATTACAAATTATTTATAAAATATTTCATTTAAAAATTTTTACTTGTTTTTACTAATGATACTCTAACACTTTATTGTTATAATTTGAATTGAAAAATGAATGATGAATAATCGGCCTAGCAAAATAATGATGTAAAACAACAACAAAAAACAAGATCTGAATCATATAGAGATATAAAACCTTTATTGAAAATATCAATTGCTTTATGAATTTTTGAGTTGTTGCTCTATTTTACACTCCAATTTTCCTGTGCAGATGTAAGCTATGGGTTATTGCAAAAAAAAAAAAAAGTGTTAGATACTATTTAACCCTCAAGGAAAATGCATTATCGATTTCTGATGACCGAGATTATCTAAATAATTTACAAATTCTTTTTCTCTGTTAGTTTCACCAAATTTAGTATTTCAAGAGACTTTAATTCCAAACACCAATAGCCAGTTTTTTAAAGGCCTATTTCTCTCTAGAAAATTGTGCTTTTTAAAATCTTTTATAATGAAATTCTACCAACTTTAGGCAAGTATGTTACTATATGCACCTGTAATTATGTGTATTAAAATGCCAATAGTATTTATTTTATACCAAAATTATGAGTCTTTATATCTTACTGAATTCCAAAGTTATCAAAAATTTTAAAATTTACTCTTTTGTTGCTTTTAAAGTAATTATATACATATTCTTTGAATTTTTTTTTTTGTTATTTTAAAGAACCAGTCTATGAGGGGGCTTTATCATTCATGTTATTTTAATTTTCAACAGATTTAAAAATCAGTATAGGGATTATTAATTTGCATATCACAGGTCCAAAATATAAACAATGATCTCTATTAAATATTATGCTGGTAAAAAATAGATACTTACAGTTGTTTTATATTTTGACCATTGTCCTAGTATAGATGATTTAATCCTGTCTTGTGAGCATTGGGTCATAACCAAGAATACCAGAGGTTCCAGGCACAAGATTTGCAAGGCAGTTCCTCTGGCATGGCAGTTCTAGTTCCATTTTAAAGTGGCTGTTTATATTATTGTGACAAAATGTTAGAAGTGATGCCTGGAGTGGCAGGCTGAGCAGTTGGATGGATATTCTCAGGATGCTGAAAATCATGGAGGGTTGTGAAAGACAGAATTAGTGTTTTAAAACTTTTCCAAAAGCTGCTTGATGGAAGAACAGACCAGATGGTAGGTAATAATAGTGTGACAGGAAGATTTCTTTGCCCAAGGTCACACAGCTGGTAAGAATCAGCACTGAGGACTGAGACCCAGAGATAAAGCAGCCATTCCAGGTCACCTGGCTCCAGAGCTGAGGAGGGGTACAGGGAGGCAGGAGCCCAGAGATCTCCGATGTTGTCACATACCTCTAATTATCTCCTAGGTAATTTTCTGATGTTCAAAGTAAGCATTTCCTGGATTATCTTGACAGTTTTACTCTTCCATGAACACTTACCAATATAGTTAGGTTTTCCCTCTTTGGAAACCTTATACAAATGGAAATGTATGATAAGGATTATTATCTGCTTAATTTCATTTGCACAATATGATATTCATGACTTTACCATTGTTCTTGTGTGTTTATCAAGTGCTTTTTCATTTTTGTTTAGTATTCTATAGCACAAATCTGTGAATATGTATTTCTACAACCTTCTGTTGAAAGTTTCTTTGGAGAGGTTCTTTGCGCATGGTATTGGAAAATATAAATATCACTACTGCAGACAGGCCACATTTTCTAGTTTATAAATAAACACTTACCTAGAGTATGTATCAAGGGTAGGAATTTCTTTTCCACAGGAGGCACAGATTTAAATTTATAATATTTACGAATGTCTTCAGCGTTACCAACACTTAATGATATCAGGTTTACTAAGTTTAATCAAACTGATGAGTTTTGTTTTAATAGCATAATCTCTTAGTCATTTTGTCTTGCAACACCATTAAGAACTCCAGGTTATAATAATTAATAGATGTCTGCTTTCAATATTAAAAAATTGTTAGCAAAAAATGAAACATATCAAGATGATTTGTTATATTTACTTTCCATTTTATTCCAGAATCTATTGACTTGAAATACCTTATTTGAATATCCTCTCCAAGATTTTTATTGAGATAGCCTTTATATAGAAAACAAAACTACATACTATAATATATATGGAAATAATATATATTATATATGTAATAAAAGAAAAATGAAGAACTGTGCAAACTCTGTTTTTTAACATTTTAAATATAATGGTGCATCCACTTTTATATTGAGAAACCCAAGTGAAATCTTGTTCTTTTAAGTGGTAGGCTTTGCTGACTCTAGTTTTGATGTACTTTTTCTTGGTCTCCACTACACCACTTAGCCAATGCACAGATGGTCAGGCTGGGGCGCTCCTCCAAACGGCCAACTGGGTAATGGGACTGCATTTCCCAGAACATGCATCTTCCATCCTGGGCAGCGCTGGACCAATGAAAGCCCAGAGAGGACCCTTTCTGTGAGCGCGTATCACGTCGGGGCAGGATTTCCAGCATGTCCCACGTGGTGATCATTTTGGTTCTTGATGCACTTCGCTGGTGGTAATAAGCTTGAGGTCAGTGGGTTGGACTGAGGTATTGATCGGGGGGAGTAAGAGGAAATGTTGTCATCACTGCAGTGTCGTGTTTAGGGTTTGGTGTGAGCGCTGCCAGGGTGACTTGCACCCAGGTCCCCGTTATATCGCACGGCCTCCTAGAAGTGCTACACCCACAGGTTCTTCCAGCATGGCTATGTTACTGCATCCCGCCTGAGTGAGTGTTGTGTTCTCAGGACCCTCACTTGGCTGAAAGCACACTCAAATTCTAAAGCCCCCAATCAGGGTCTCCTGCCAAGGTCACTGCCATTCCAGGCCATCTCCAGAGCAGTGGGTGTTCATGGATGGGGGACCCCATTTCTGAAAGGCACCATGAGGAAGAGTGTTATAGGCTGTGGCACCAGAACATCCAAAGCTTCGGAGATACGCTTGAGCCGGAGGCATTTAGGAAAACTGGGGTCCAACTCGTGTTTTCAAAGAGCAGAGTATGAGAGGAGGCATGTCTGCAATGGCAGCCTGAGCAGCTGGGCCGTCAGTCTGGGGCTCCTGCAAGCCTTGGAGGTTGGAAGGGAGGATGGACACTGAGTTTAAAACTATTCCAAATATTGCTCAGAGAGAGCTGTCTGAAAGGGAAGAGTTATGAGGGTGGAGAGAAAGAAACCAGTGAGGAGGGCTCAAAAAGTTTTGGTTTTGGCTCGGCCAGAGAGGTGGGAGTAGAGTGGCCATAGGTACAGATTATTCATGGAGCTTAAAGACAGAACTGATAGATTTTCCTGCTACATCAGATGTGGCCATGATAGGAAGTAAATAACCACACCAGATTTTTTGCCCGAACATGTAAAGAATGGAAATGGGAAATTTGTGGTAGGAACAGGATTCAGAGGTAAGATTTGGACATGGTGATTCTGAGGTGTCCCAAAGTGGAGGTGGCACATGGGCAACTGGATTCACAGGTCTGGAATTCTGAGGAGAGGCCCTGAGTCCTGGTTCAGGACCAACACTGGTGCTCAGATTGGGAGAGTAGAGAATCAGGTTTTACTTTCAGATGGATCCTGTGTGGGGAGCCAAAAAGGAGAAGTAGGAGTTAACAGTCTTAAGACACTTACAGAAAAATGTGCGTAGGCAGCCAAGGACAATGTGGTGGACAACAGGATGCCTCCCCTGAAGATATCTAGGGGAAAACACAGTATTCTGCCAAGCAAGCAGAAAGAGTTCCTGCTTGACTCAGATAAGAACAACATTGTAAGAATTGTGAATGTCCTCCTAACGTCTGTAAAAGTATAAATATGTGCAAGGAAATAAACTAGGTGCTGCAGTCTCGATTCTGCGTGCCCTCCCACTACTTTCTTTTTCTTTAATCTGCGCTCCCCCTTTCAGGAAACTGCTCGACTCGTCGGCTGGCTCCGACAATCCTGAAATGAAGGAGGAGAGGAATGAGACTGAAGGACACACAAGAGTGAGTGGGCCTCAAAAGGGAACGTATCTTGTGGTACAAGGAGAGTCTGTCAGAAGGGAAAGCAGTAGGGAGCAAGGAGTCATGCCTGGGATGGAGATAATGGTAGAAAGTGGTGTGTGTTTGCCTTTTTGAAGTCTCAGCGGACCCTCACGTCCACATGAAAAGGGACATGGTAGTCAGCCAGGCTAGTGGAGCTGCCCAGGCCCTGTCATGGGCAGAGGAGCCTCAGTTTTCTCAGGAAATTTTAAATTTAAAACTGTATGGACTTAAAGTTATACAGGCACTTTTAATAGTTGAAATTATAATGAACATTTTTGTGTTTGGTTTACATATATTTTCTTACATGCTTCAAAGGCAAGTAAGAAACACCCAAACTTTGAAAAATTTGTCACTTCATTTACACCAAAATCATTTGCATAAGTATTAATCCTGTGGCAAGTAATATGACTTATTTTTGTAAAATTTACTTAACTGAATTTGTAATTTTAGCCATTTCTAAGCATATATAGTTCAGATTTACATTGTTATGCAGCTGATCACCACCATCCATCTCCAGAACTTTTTCTTCCCAAGCTAAAACTGTATACCCATTAAACAATAATTTCCATTTCTTCTCCTGCCAACCTGTGGCAACCACCATTTTACTTTCTTTAGTATATTTTGACTCATCTAGATACCTCATATAAGTGGAATCATATACTGGTTTCTTCGTGTCTGGCTTATTTCACTTAGCATACCTATCTCCAAGGTTC
Source organism: Macroglossus sobrinus (assembly GCA_004027375.1). Lineage (NCBI taxonomy): Eukaryota > Metazoa > Chordata > Mammalia > Chiroptera > Pteropodidae > Macroglossus > Macroglossus sobrinus. The sequence goes on from PVKZ01001259.1 coordinate 58,049, forward strand.
ATCCATATTGTGGTATGTACAAGATTTTTTTTTTTTTTAAAGATGAGTAATATATTCCACTCTATATATACCACAATTTTTTATTCATTCAGTGGTCAATGGACATTTCTGTTGTTTCTACCTGTTGGCTATTGTGAGGAATGTCATTATGAACTTGGGTGTACAAATGTCTCTTTATGCCCCTACTTTAAATTATTTTAGGTATGTCCATAGAAGTGAAATTACTGGATCCTATGGTAAATCTGTGTTTGTTTTATGAGATTCTGTCATAATTTTTTCCACCATAGCTGCCTATTTTACATTTCTACCAGCAATACACAAGGGTTCCAAATTCTCCACATCCTAGTCAACTCTTTTTGGGGGAGGTTTTTTTTTGTTTTGTTTTTGTTTTGTTTTTTTAATAATAGCCATCATAGTGTACTGGGTATGAAGTGGTAGATATTGTGGCTTTGATTTGCATTCCCCAAATGATAGTGATGTTGAGCATTTTTACATCTGCTTTTGCTTCTTTGTATATCCTCTTTGGAGAAGTGTGCATTGAAGTTCTTTGCCTATGTTGTAGTGAGGTTGTTTATGGTTGTTGGATTTATGTGTTCTAGTTGTTAATCCTTAATCAGGTTATGATTTGCAAATAATTTCTTCTATTTTATGAGTTGCCTTTTTTTAATACATAGTTTTTTTAGAGCAGTTTTAGGTTCACAGCAAAATTAAGAGGAGGGTACACAGAGATTTCCCATATACCCCTGTCCTCACACATGCATAGCCTCCCTATTTGTTACAATTAATGAACATACTTTGATTGCTTTTAATCACCTGAAGTCCATAGTTGACCTCAGGGTTCACTCTTGGTGTTGTACATTGTTGTATGGGTTTGGACAAATGTGTATAATGATATATATATCCATCATTATAGTGTCATACAGAATATTTCTGAACAACATCTTGGTTGCTTTTAAGTTTGCACATTTATAATAAATAAAGCTACTATAAATACCATGTGCTGGTTTTTGTGTGGACATGTGTTTTCAACTATTTGTATAAATACCAAGGAATGCAAATGCTGAAACTTAGGAGTATGTAGTTTTGTAAGAAACTGCTAAACTGCATCATACCAGAGTCCCTGTTGCTCTGCATCCTCCCTAGTAGTTGGTATTTATTTGTCAGTGTTCCCTTATAATAGATGTGTAGTGGTATCTCACTGTTTAATTTGCATATCCCTAATGATGTGGAGCATCTTTTCATATGCTTATTTGCCATCTGTATTTTGGCCCATTTTTAAATTGGGTTGTTATTATTTTGTGCTTTTAAGATGTCTTTGTAAATATCGGATAATATAATACTTTATCAAATGTGTCTTTTGCAAATATTTTCTACCAGTCTGTGTGGTGGATTACCTTTTTACCATTAGTACTTTCCTTTGATGCACAAAGATTTTAATTTTCATATAGTTCTGTTTACCTATTTTTTTGGTGGTGTCATCACCAAGAAATCATTACCAAATTCAATTTTATGAAGCATTTCCCTGTGTTTATGCAGGACTTCTTGTAACCCTTTATTTTTGTAAAACCAGTAGTAATCCTCCCACTTTCATTTCTAATTTTAAAAAGTCATGTCTTTTTCCCTTAGTTTAGCTAATTTTGTTGCTGTCTTTTTTAAGAACCAATCTTTGGTTTTATTTGTTTTCTCTATTGTTTTTGTTGTTGTTGTTAAATTTTTATATTTTTCAATTATAGTTTACATACATATATTAGATTCGTTTAAGTCTAGTCCTCCCCTTTCTCACCCACCCCCATCTGGCAACTATCAAAATGTTCTCTTTATGAGTTTGTTTCTCTTTTGTTTTCTAGTTTCTACATACACATACATGAAATCACTTGGTATGTGGTCTTTCTCTGTCAGACATATATGACAAATATATATCTATATCTCATTGTGGTTTTACACTTTCCCTGCTGATTGGTGATGTCAAACATCATCTGTCTTCTTTGAAGAAATATGTGTTTCAGGCCTGCCCATTTTTTAATGGTTGTTATGAGCTCTATATACTTTAGATATTAACCCATTATCGGATGAGTTGGCAGTTATCTTCTATTCAGTAGTTGTCTTTTCATTTTGTTGATGGTTTTTCCTTTGCTGTGCAAAAACGTTTTAGTTTGAGGTAGTCCCATTTATCTTTTGTTCCCTTCCCTAGGGACATATCCAAAAAAATTGTTAAAGGGAATGTCAAAGAGTACTTGCCTGTATTTAAAGAGTTTATAGTTTTGGGTCTTTTTAAGTCTCTTAATCCATTTTGAGTGTATTCTTTCTTGTATATTGGTATAAGATATTAGTATCCAAAGAGACTGTCTTTATCTCCATTGTATATTCTTGCCTCCCTTTTCATAAATTGACCATACATATATAATGAATTTCTTTGTGGGGGGCAGATTCTCTATTCTGTTCCATTGACCTATGTGTTTGCTTTTTATACTGGTACCATGCTCCACTTTTGTTCTAGTTCTGTGAAAAGTACCAGTGGTGTCTTTTTGATAAGGATTGCATTGAACCTATACATTGAATCTTTGACCCTTTGTTGTTTAATCTCCCTATCTTTGTGGATTTTTACTTTCTTCCTTGTTGATTTCCAGTTTCATACCATTGTAGTTAGAAAATATTGTTGGGCGTGAGGAGTATGTCATTTACAGTGTCCCTGATGTATTTGCAAAGAATGCCATTAAGGGCAGTCTTTCTGTGTAGGTGACTTGTTTCCTGCCATATTTGTACTTTCATCATTCAGTACTAATATTGTCTTGCTTTATCTTTTGGGACTCCCAGATCAGGACATATCTGTGATAAATGTTATTTACGTCTTAGAATGTGTCCCTTTCATCATCATAAAATTTCCAATTTTGTCTCTAGTTGTGCCTTTGATCTTGAAACCTATCTTGTCTGACAGATAAGCTACACTTGCTTTTCCCTGGATGCTATCTGCTGGACTAATTTATCACATTCACTTTGAGCTGAGAGGGGTCTCCTGACACCACCGTATGGGTCTTGTTTTAATCCATCTTGCTCCTTAAGCCTTTTGAATGGTGAGTTGGGTCCATTACTGATCTCTGAGGACTTACAGCACCAGAAAACGTTATAAATAACGTCTACAAATAAATAAATAAATAAATAAATAAATAAATAAATAAATAAATAAATAAATGTTCATTATTCCCTTTTTTTTTTTTTTTTTCTCCCTTGTGACATTTGTCTGCTCTTTTACAGATTTGGGGTTTTCTGGGATTCTTCTCCCCTTGTGTCTTTTATTTCTTGTCTCAATCTCTGGATTCTTGCTGCATGGTACTGTGAGTTGATACTTGCCTCCACATCATCTTCTTTCTTCCTGCTCACCTGTCATCTTATTCAGCCTACACACATTTAACCCTTTTCCTCTGTTCCTATTCAGCCTATACACATTTAACCCTTTTCCTCTGTTCCCTTTCCCCTCCAAGGATGGATCCTATATCCAGTAGTCCTATATCTATGCTCTTTATAGTGGAGCCAGCCCAGATTTAAAAAAAAATCTGGTTCTCTTCCACCTGTGTCAAGGCAAGCTCAGTAATTCTCTCTCCCTGCTGTCTTTCTATGCTTTCTAACATGCACATCTCTATTGAGTTGTTTGGTTCTTTTTAGAGTTTCAATCAGTACCCCCTTTTGTTGATTCAGTGTCTCCCTGAACTTTCTGGAACTCCTTGTTGAGTTTCTCTCTATAACTGCAATTAAATTCTGTCATCTAATTTGTGTTCTTCTATAACTGGTTTTGGAGATTTCCTTTTCTTTTCTGTGTTCCTCTTACACCTTGGTGGTTCAGGGGTATTAAACCAGTCCTCTCTCCATGCATGGCATATGACACTTTTTGATATTTTCTTCTAAACATAATATGTCTGAACTTCATGCAGATTATTTGCATACCCAGTTGCTTCATTCCTTTTACTTCATTCCTTTTAGTACTGCTGAGTACTAACTGTTCCATTGTGTGGATGTAACAGCATTCATTCTTCTGGATGGATTTCACCTCTAGACGGAAGGAAAAACATGGGGGTTTCCTAGCATTGTGCTATAATGAAGAAAGTGTTATGTGAACTGATAATGTGAAAATACAGCTTTCATCTTCATGTTTCTGAGATGAATGCCTGCCCCTGATTTCCTACTGACTTTTAAAAATGTTTATACTAAAGCAAAACAAAATCTTGTAAGCTTTCTTTCATCCTGTTTTCTCTTAATAGTACCATCTTATAGATTTTAAAATATATTTTATATTATATAACTAAATTGATTTTCTTGCCTTGGTGGTGGGGGGAATAGAGCCTACTCCATATGACAGTCCAATAACTTATATTTTTGCAATAGAATGATTTTTATTTAGCCTTATTTTTTATAAAGTTCAAATAAATGGTAAAATCAGTAAGGTATATGCATCACCATATAATATGTTGAGAGTTTAATTATATTTTATATTTTTTATTATGATGACATTGGTTAATGAAATCCAGTAAGTTTCAGGTGTACAATTCAACAGTAAAGCATATATATACATTGTATTGTGTGTTCACCGCCCATAGTTAGATTTCTTTCTGTCACCACATATTTGACCCCTTTTACTCCATCTATCTCTCTCCTCCCCCCATCCCCCTTCCCTCTGGTAACTGCTAGTCTATTGCCCCTGTCCCTAAATATCTGTTTGTTTGTCCTGTTTATTTGTTGCTTTTAGGTTTATGTCCCACATACAAGTGATACCATGTGGTATTCAATTTTTTCTATCTGGCTTATTTCGCTTAGCATGATTATTTCAAGATCCATCCATGTTGTTGCAAATGTTACTATGTCATCTCGTCTTATGGCTGAGTAATATTCCATTGTATATATGTACCACATCTTCTTTATCCATTCATCTGTTGTAGGACACTTCGGTTGCTTCCATGTCCTGCTATGAATGTCGGTGTGCAAATATCTTTTTAGATATGGGTTTTCAAGTCTTTGTAGTAAATACCAAGTAGGGGGATTGCTGGATCATATAACATATCAATTGTTTGAGGACTCTCCATACTGTTTTCCATAGTGGCTGTACCAATTTGCATCCCACCAGCGGGGTATGAGGGTTCTTTTTTCTCTACATCCTCTCCAACATTTGTTATTATTTGTCCTGTTGATAATAGCTATTCTAACAGGTGTGAGATAGTATCCCATTGTGATTTTGATTTGCATTTCCCTAATAGCTAGCGATGATGAGCATCTTTTCATATGTTTTTTGGCTATTTGAATGTCTTCATGGGAGAAGTATCTGTTCAGGTCCTCTGCCCATTTTTTGATTGGATCATTTGATTTTTGTTGTTATTGAGTTGTATGAGTTCTTTGTATATTTTGGATATTAGGCCCTTATTGGAGGTGTTGCTTGCAAATATATTTTCCCATTCGAATGGTTGTCTCTTTACCTTGTCAACAGTTTCTTTTGCTGTGTAGTTTTAGTTTGATGTAGTCCCATTCATTTATTTTTGCTTTTATTTACCTTGCCCTGGAGGTCAAATTCATAAAATCATCTTTAAGTCCAAGGTCCTTGAGTTTAGTTCCTATGCTTTCTTCTATGCACTTTATTGTTTCAGGTCTTATAATTTTGGTGTGTGGTGATAGACAACAGTCTAGTTTCATTCTTTTGCAGGTGGCTTTCCAATTTTCCCAGCACCATTCCTTGAAGAGGCTTTTCTTTCTCCACTGTATGTTTTTGGCTTTTTTCTCAAAAATTATTTGCCCATATACTTATGGGTTTACTTCTAGACTCTTGATTCTGTTTCACTGGTCTGTATGTGTGTTTTTCTGCCAATACCATGCCGTTTTGATTATTGTTGCTTTGTAGTATAATTTGAAGTTGGACAGAGTGATGCCTCCAACTTCATTCTTTTTTCCTCAGGATGGCAATTCGAGATCTTTTGTGCTTCCATACAAATCTGATGATTTTGTGTTCTATTTCTTTAAGAAATGCTTATGGGATTTTGATGGGGATTGCATTAAATCTGTATAATGCTTTAGGTAATAAGATTGTGTTAACTATGTTGATTCTTCTAATTCAAAAACACAGAATATCTTTCCATTTCTTTGTATCTTCTTTGATTTCTTCTAATAGAGTCTTATAGTTTTCATCATATAGATTCTTCACATGTTTCATTAAATATATTCCTAGGTATTTTATTCTTTTTGTTGTGATTACTAAAGGAATTATTTTCCCACTTCTTTTTCTGACACTTCATTATTAGAGTATAGAAATGCTATGGATTTTTGAAGGTTGATTTTGTATCCAGAAATTTTACTGTATTTCCTTATTGTTTCTAGTAGTGTTCTTGTGGAGTCTTTACGATTTTCTATATAGAGAATCATGTCATCTGCAAATAGTGACAATTTGACTTCTTCTTTTCCTATTTGGATGCCTTTTACTTCTTTCTCTTGCCTGATTGCACTCGCTTGGACCTCCAATATTATATTGAATAACAGTGGCAATAGTGGACAGCCTTGCATTGTTTCTGATTTTAGAGGAAAGGTTTTTAGTTTGTCGCTATTCAGTATAATGTTGGCTGAGGGTTTGTCATATGTGGCCTTTATTATATTAAGGTACTTTTCTTCTATACCAATTTTGTTAAATGTTTTGATCATAAATGGGTGCTGTATTTTGTTTAAAGCTTTCTGCATCTATTGATATAATCATATGTTTCTTATTTTTTAATTTATGTTGTATATCACAATGAATTTGTGTATGTTGAACCATGCCTGTGCCTCTGGGATGAAGCCCACTTGATTATAGTGTATAATCTTTTTAATATGTTGCTGTATTCAGTTCGCTAGTATCTTATTTAGGATTTTTGCAGCTGTGTTCATGAGAGATATTGGCCTGTAGTTTTCTTTTTTTGTGTTATCTTTACCAGGTTTTGGTATCAGAGTAATATTGGCCTCATAAAATGAGTTGGGAAGTATTGCCTCCTCTTTGATATTTTGGAAGAGTTTGAGGAGAATAGTATTAAACCTTTGAATGTTTAGTAGAATTCACTGGTGAAGCCATCTGTCCTGGACTTTTACTTTTTGGTAGGTTTTTGATGATTGCTTCAATTTCCATACTGCTGATTGGTCTATTTAGATTTTCCAGTTCTTCTTGATTCAGTCTAGGATGGATTATTAAATTTGGTGTTATATTCTTTTTCATAGTATTCTTGTATGATCCTTTGTATTCCTGCAGTATCTGTCACAATTTCCCCTCTTTCATCACTGATTTTGTCTATTTATGTCCTTTCTCTTTTTTCTTTAGTGAGTCTAGCCAGGGGGTTGTCAATTTTATTTACCTTCTCAAAGAACCAGTTCTTTGTTGCATTAATTTTTCTATTGTTTTTGTTTGTTTGTTTTCTATGTTGTTTCTGCTAATTTTGATTATTTCCTTTAGCTGACTTTAGGCTTCATTTGTTCTTCCTTTTCTAATTTTTTAAGATGAAGCATTAGGTTGTTTATCTGGACTCATTCTTGTTTTTGTACATAAGCCTGTAATGATATGAACTTTCCTCTTATGATTGCTTTTGCCTTCTCTATCACTATCATTCGTTTCTATGTATCTCTTGATCTCTTCTTATTTCTTCTCTGACCCAGTTATTCTTCAGTAGCATGTTGTTTAATCCCCATATATTTGTTGTTCTTCCTGCTTTCTTTTTGAAGTTGTTTCAAAGCATTATGATTAGAGAATATGGTTGTTATGATATCAGCCCTCTTATATTTGTTGAGGCTATCTCTGTGTCCCAGTATATGGTCAGTCCTGGAGAATGTTCCATGTGCACTAGAGAAGAATGTGTAAGCAGCTGTTTTGGTATGGAAAGCTCTGCAAATGTCAATTATGTCCAGTTGGTCTAATGTGTCCTTTAAGGATGTTATTTCCTTATTGATTTTCTATTTGGATAATCTGTCCATATCGGACAGTGGGGTATTTAGGTCCCCTACTACAATGTTTTAGTCTGTTTCTCCCTTTAGTTCTTTAACTGATTGCTTTATATATTTCGGGGCTCCCTGATGGGGAGCATAGATATTATAAGTGTTATGTCTTCTTGGTGTATGATTCCTTTTATCATTATGAAGTGTCCCTGAATACCTATCTTTCTTACCTTTTTTTATTTTGATGTCTATTTCATCTGATGTTAGTACTACTACTGCCACTTTTCTCTGAATGCCATTTGCTTGAAATATTATTTTCCACCCTTTCACTTTGAGTCTATATTTGTCTTTGGAGCTGAGATATGTCACCCAGAGGCAGCATATGGTTGAATTCTGTTTTTTGATCCAGTCTGCAATTCTGTGCCTTTTTATTGGTGAGTTCAGTCCATTTACATTTAGGGTGATTATTAAAATATGAGGTTTTCCTATAGCTATTTTTCTTTTGTTTTCTGTTAACTAGTTTTTTCCATTGCTTACTTGTCCTTGTGTATCTAGTTTTTATTTTGGGGGGGGGCGGGGAGTTGAGTTTTGTGGATTTTACCTCTGGTCCTTCTAATTTTATGTTATATACTTTAGTTCTGAATCTGGCATGTGGTTATTATAATTACAAATTTGTAAAGGATAGTTATATATACATAGTAGTACATTTTCTTCTGCATGTGCCTAATCTCCATTCCCATTTGCGAATTCTGATCTTTGAAATCTTCCCCTTTCTGTTATTATTTTTTTCAGTTTGTCCCTGTATATGCTGAATGTTCATTACTATCTCGTAAAAGCAAATCTCTTTTTATTTAAGCATATAATACCCTGTTCTTAGTAAGGTTTGTAGTCCTCTACTTCCATCTGCCTGCTAGTCACCTTACTCATAGTTATGTATTTTTTTGTCATTTTATTTTAGGTGAGCTGACCCCTTTCAGTATTTCCTATAATGCAGGCCTTGTAGTGGAGAATTCTCTCAATTTTTGTATGTCTGAAAAGGTCTTTCTTTCTCCATCATATCTAAAAGAGAGCTTTGCTGGATACATTATTCTTGGCTGTTAGTTCCTTTCATTTAATAGTTTGAATATTTGATTCCACTTTTTTGGCTTGTAAGGTTTGTGCCGAGAAGTCCAATGATAATCTAATGGGTCTCCTTTCTAGGTTACCATCTTCTTTTTCCTGGCTGCCCTGAGAATTCTTTTTTGTTGATTTTTGATAATTTTAATACAATGTGTCTTGGAGAAGGCCTTTTTGGGTTAAGATAATTGGGTGTTCTGTTGACTTCTTGAATTCCAAGCCCAGATCATTCCTTAGATTTGGGAAATTCTTGTCCACTATTTGTCCGAAAATGCTTTCTAATCCCTGCTCCTTTTCCTCCCCTTTGACAATTCCCATTATTCTTATGTTTAATTTCCTGATGGTGTCAGCTAGTTTTTTTATTTCTTTCATTATTTTTCATTCTTTGGTTTCTCTCTTCTTCCTTGTAATTTATTATAGATTTTTGTCTTTGATATCACTAATCCTTTCCTCCATTTGGGCAACTCTATCTCCCAAGCTTGCTATTTCATTTTTCATCTCTTGCAGCGTGTTTTTCATCTCCAGATGTTCTATTTGGTTCTTTTTGAGGGTTTCAATCTCCTTACTAAAGGAACTCATTCTACTCATCTAGTTGTTGTTTTCAATTCCTGAAATTGTTGATATGAATTATTTTGGACCTCACTGAGTTTTTTCAGCAGTACCATACTGAATTCTGTCATTTAAGTCACATATTTATAGTTCTTCAAGCTTATTTTTTGAAGATTTTTCTCTTTTTTTCTGAGACACTGTGTCACCTTGGTTGTTCGTGGTTTTTAATGGACTATTTCTGCTTTTTCTTTTTTTCCAGAAAGATTTCTTATATATTGGTCTCTTTTAGCCTGTTGCTAAGAAGGCATTTTTCATTTGGTTTCTAGTACGTGGCATTTAAGCCCCTTGGATCCCTGCTTTATATAAAGTCAATAATTCCCTTCCTTTTTCTGATAAACATTCAGTCACACTCACTACCCTCAATCTCAGTCCTGTCAGTGTTAGCGACTGTTTCGGTAGCATTTGTTTAGATTACTTTGGAGCTCCGCATTGTTTGGTCTTAGAGGATATTGGGTAGAGAGCAGGCCTCTATGTTGTGGGGGTAGGGCTGCGGCTTAGCCTCACATATTGCAACCGCAGCTGGTAATAATCAACTGTTGTTTTTCTGCCATCCCCACTTCTCTGCCATGATCCCTGGGCACTGTTGCTGCATGGAGCTCAGAGCTCTCTCAGGTAGAGCTGTTCAGGGAACCTGCCGAAACTTCTCTCGTCCCCCTCCTCCAGCAGTACTCCAGCTTCAAAGAGAGTCAGGTTTTTTCTTTTTCTCAGTCTACTGCATGATCCCGTGGTTCTTTCCTGTGGTAGTTCTTATTCTCAGGTCCCATGCTCAGATATGCTGGTGTGCATATGGTGTTTTTTGGGTGTTTTTTGTTGAGTTTTAGATGTTCAGCTCATTGTTATTTCAGGGGGAGAAATCTGTGGATATCTCTCACTCTGCCATATTTCTGACATCATTCCCCAATAACTTTTTAATGTAACATGAGCAGTAGGTTCAGCCTCAGTCCCTGAACTTAGATTGCCATGTATCTGGGCCTCCTCCTGAGGAGAGAGTGATGGCAGCACCAGAGCCTGATCCTCTCTGAGTAGAATGATCATGTGGTATATGTGTGGGACAGATGTTTGTGTTTTCATCTCTCCCCTCCTGGAATGTCATCTCACCTTCAAAGATGGTCATGGACAGAGAAGTGGGGGCCCTAAAAAAGCTCAGGGATTCCTCTTCCACACTATAAGCTGGAGAACTTACTTGTGGCCTCACTGGATAAGAACCCTCACCCCACCAAGGCCCCAGGCTAGATTCTCTTTGCTCTCCCTTCCAGGGCTGCTGCACTGTTCTTCTCTCCTTTGGACTTGAGCTACTGTTTGGTTTCCCTGTTCCTGGCTAGAAGCTGGGGCTGATGTGGGTGGCTGAGCACCACCCTCTTCTCGAACCTGCAGCCCCAAAATGTGCAGCCCCAGTGAGCGTCATGGGCCACACTTACCTCACATGCCTGCCTCCCTTCAGCTGGGTAGGTAAGGGTCCAGACACGGCATACCTCAGACCCAGTTTTCTTCCTCCTTCACTACCTTTGGGGACCACGTTCTCATAAGATGCTCCTCTTGTTTCTGTTGTCTGTTATGTGAACCAGCACTAGTCCTTCACCTTGTCCCTCACTTGTCTTATTACCTTAGGACTGGTAGCAGCATCATGTGCAATTTTTGGTGCTTCCACAGGATGCCATGACACCAGCCCAAACAGTGTGGGCTCAAAGACTGCCAGACCCTGGGGCAGGCAGGACAGGAGGGCTGTGACAATGTCAGTGTCTATACTTCATGTCAACCTATCCTTCCTAATCTAGTACTTCCCTCCTCTCTAATAATTATTGGACATGATTTCAGCCAAGACACTCTAGGTAATGCTAGCATCTTGAAAAGGTTGGTGTGCTTCTCAGTGCCAGTCTAACTCATATTGTGACCACAGTCTTCTAGGAAAGACCATAGGGCTTTTACACCCTGGATGTTAGCCCAGAGGACTAAATAGACTTGTGACAACCTCCAGTGCTTTTGCAAGAAGTATATAGTGGTCCCTTTTCCCCAAGGAGGTCATATGCCAAGCTCTGTTGTGAGGGATCTGTTTGCCAGCTGCTACAAAGGAATCATGTGCTACCTTAGTGTCTGGTATTGGTTGTATGATGCCAGGGCCCAGGCCAAACACTGGCAAACGATTGATTAAAAACATATTTGCAGGGCTGCACTTCCCAAATCATCGTTCAATATTTCTAAACCTCTTAGGAAAATAAGTGTGGTAAGTGGGGAATCCACACTTCTGTGTTATGGAACTGTAGCTTTAAGTCAGTTAGTTTTGGGATAAGGAATGCACCCAATTAAAATAATCAAAACCATCATAAACACACCTAAAAACTCTTAACTCAGCTGTGCTCTTTTTAAGACCTCTCTGTCCTTTGTGGCAACTAGGATTTACTTTTAAGTTAGTTCCTTCATGCTGATAATTGCTTTCAGATCCAAAGTTGTCAGTCTTGTGAAACACTTCATTCCTTTTATTGCTGAGGATTATGCTGCTTCATGGATGTACACACCACAGTTTGTTTACATGGTACCTGATAATGAAGGAGGTGTTCATTTTTTGGCCATGCTGGCATCTCCAAGAAGTTCTTGATTATTACAGACACTGACCGATGAGAAACAGTTGCCAGCCTAAATTCTCATTTTTCTCCAAAACAACCCCTCCCAGTGTCCTTTTTCCTCCATAATATTTGTTTCCTTGGTTAGACTTCATGATTCTCACATTGCAACACACTTTTGCAGGTTAAAAAAAATGACTTACTTTTTTAATGAGGATAAATCACTTTTATTTATTTTCAATAAGTTTATAGTCTCGAGGTTATAGCATGACACAGCTTCTGTGTCCAATGGCCTTAGCAGAAAGGTTGCTTTGGAATTTGGCACAAGTTGCCATTGTTTCCATGAGCATGATTTACCTATCCCCAGATTACTCTGGTTTTCTTTGTCACCAGGAAGCATATTGTCATTCTTTTGCTTTATATACAAGCACATCTCTTGCCCAGAGTTATTTTCATCTCAAGCATAAACCCCTCCAACTTTAAGAAGAGCTGTGTGCTCCCTCTGGTTTTGCAGGGCCCGCTAATAGCCAAAAAAAAAAATGGCCTCAGATCACAGACTTCCATACGCGTCATTTTAGAAGCCCTTTCCCCACAGGCTTCCATAATGTTCCAAGCTAGCAGAACTAAGACTGTCTTATTTAATGTATTAGAGTAGACAACAGAAGCCCTTGGTAGCAGAGGGATTGCTGGAACTGTGAATTGCCCAGTTAATACTTCCCACTAGTCTCCTGGGATTTGTAGATGACAAACAGGGCACTTTCCAGAGTGTAGAAATAACGCCTACACACTCTTGTTCACCAACATTCGAGAGCCACTTCCTCCCAGCGAGTGACAGTGGAACTTCCGCAGTTGCTGGCAACCAGACTTGCCCTCTGGTGGATCTGTCTTAAGGGACATAAAAGTGGACTCATTCCTTTGACAGGACAACAGAAGTCCTGTATTACTTTCACCACACCTTCCCTCTGGTTCAGAGGGGTAAGTTGCATGCCCATTGCCTTCCTTGGATGTGGTGGCCATTCCTTAAGGCAGTCCCTCCTCTGGAATTTAATCTTAATGCCTTGTCACCTGTGGTCACTATGGTTGGTACCATCACTACCAATGAAAGGGAGTAGAGCAGATGTTTCAATGGCTAGCTTGTGGCCACCAGGAGGGGCTACAAGTAGCAAGGTTCTACAGAGTCTCCAAAGCCCCCAGTAGGGGAAAGCCGATGGGGTGGTGTTTTGATCTGAAAAAGGCAAGCATCTACCACAAGGGCGGGTCATCACTTTTAGGGTGTATTAGCACTAGAACTACATCATCCAAGTTAAAGCCAAGTAACCAAAGGACTCATAACTGACTTAATGAGCTACCTGCAGTCTCACTGTCCCAGCTGTACATACATACACACAGGTTCATCTTCGAGATGCCAGCCAATAGTCATGGAGTGCCAATTCATCACCAACATGTCTCTCCAGTTTGAGTCAGGAAAGGGAATTTGATTTAGTACTTAGCTCAGTTGTGATGCAGCGCAGCTGTGAACATAGCTCAACAGTGTTACATTAGGAGAACATGGCTGTGAGGCACACCTGGGCCACACAGCCCCTTCCCCAGCTAGACAGCTCTGCTCCAGCTGGTTCACCTGCTGAGGTCCATCCACTTCTCTCTACTCTGTGTAGGCTGTCCCTGGCAAAACTGCAGTGTTTCAGCACCAGTGGGGATATAGTCTTCAGTGGAAGAGTGAAAGTGCACTCTCCAAGCTGCCTCACATAGAAGTCCTGATTGCTCAATGAAATTGCTGATTGGAATATAGTTGCACAGCTGTGACTGGACAGTCAGTACTATTGGTTGAAATAAGATTCCAGGAACTCCTTTGTAAGTGGCTAGTTGGGAAGGCATGCACCTAACCTTAGTTCAGGTTTCTTCCAGAAGCACAGTTTGCATGAGAATCTCTTATTTAGCTATTGCTACTAGGTGCTGCTTTTTAAGTTAGAGCCAAATTAGCCACCAGGAGCCCTTGTTAGTTGGTACATTCCTTCTCAGGGTCTACAGAGAAGCAGGTGCTGCTGGTAGAATCAATAAGGTAGGAACGAGAGAGCAACATTGGCTGGTGATGTCCTGGTGGCCCAGGCATAGTGAGAGGGTCACACACAGTGGTAGTCCCTTCACACAAAGTGGGAAATGCATTGGACAGTTCTCCCTGCTCCTGTGGTAAGGCTGAGATGCAAGTCTACCAAGGGTGCACAGGCATCTGCTACCAAGGCCAGCATGCTCAGGTAGGAAGGCCCAGCTGAGGCCCAGGTGCTGCCAGTTACACGGTTGTTCAGACCCTAACAGGTCAAAGGCTCAGCCACGGGCCCACAGCTGGATGGAGAACCTTGATGCCAGGAAACTCAGACCTCACCAAGATGCCTCAGTACAAAGCAGCCCATGACACCAGAACAGCAACTGGTCACTGGGAGGGCACATCTCAGGGCTTGGCCCAGCTCTATTCAACTCCTAGACTGTCGCACATACAATGACACCCGATGCCACTGATTGGCCACATGAGGCCCCATCCAGTCTTAGACACTGCCAAGGACAGGATTCAGGAGGGATGCCCCCAGGCACCTCACGGAATCACACACTCAGCCCTGAGCACCAACCTGGTGGAAGGGAGGTATGGCAGTGGAAGACAAAGACCTGCCGGCCCCAACCCAGGTCGCATGTCAACTACTGTGAGGGCTCTATGTATGCGCAATGAGAACAGCATCAGGGACTACCACCAGAGCAAGGGCATCTAGGTGTGCCTCCCAAGGCTACTATCTCCAATCAGAGGCCTCACTGGGGTGTCACCCCAGACACTGGCCTACCAAGCATAGCGGTGTCATTGCAGGGAGCACAGGGAGGCCTGAGAGCCCACGTTGGGGGCAAGAGCCCATGCTACCTCTGGCTTATTGCACTACAGAGCCTTTGTGTTGCTCTGATTACTGTTTTCATCATAAAACTGTGAAGTTAACACACCTGTATGAACTGGCAACATGACAGTTTCCCAAAGTACTGGTGCCCCACACCCCCTGCAGCTTAACCGGCACACTCATCCCTGCTCACGGGAAGCAAAGAACACTGGAAATGCCTCTCTTGCCAACTG
Organism: Macroglossus sobrinus; assembly: GCA_004027375.1. Taxonomy (NCBI): domain Eukaryota; kingdom Metazoa; phylum Chordata; class Mammalia; order Chiroptera; family Pteropodidae; genus Macroglossus; species Macroglossus sobrinus. The sequence goes on from PVKZ01001259.1 coordinate 73,361, forward strand.
AGCCCCACTCCTCAGACACTGCTGCAGGCAGTCTCCCTACCACAAGGAGGGGCCAGTATTTCATGGGACTCTGGGTGCTGACGCCGGGAAGCCAATCTCCAGAGACCAAAGTGGTCTGGGGGCTGCACCCCCACTTTCCAAGGTCAAGGAGGAGGGATAAGGGGCCACAGACAGAGCGTCTGGCACCCCACAAACACCCACTGATTTGGGCCAAGGGAGAGCAAATACCACATGGATCGGTAATGAAAGCTCTTAGGATGGCCTGGGTTGACAGCACATGGACATACTGCCTCAAGTGAGGGCAGCAGACAACCCCAGAAGGAGGACGCCTGACACATGGCACAGCCCTACAGGGTGATGTCCCCTTAACCACACCAGGTTTGGGGCATAGAGCACACGTGTGTAGGGGCTGCTGGAGCTGTCGATTACACCATGGTCAGGCCAAGGAGCATGAGAGCCAGTGCACAGACCTGGCCAAGGAAAGGCTTCAGTAGCACAAGCAGAGCTGGGCATCAGATTGTGGTCAAACCCAGAAAACCAACCTCCTCAGCCACAACTACCAAAGCAAAGAGTAACCAGTTGTCCGTCAGCAGAAAATACCAATTTGGGGTGAAAAAATTACAGTGCTTGTTGATGGTGCCAAAGCACAGGTCATGGGGGCATGCTGACCCATGGCTGAACCACAGTTCATGAACATCACCCCTGGAGTTCCGGGGGCCATCTGGTCGACCCTCTGAGCATGGTAGCAGAGTAGACAGGAGCTGGGTAGGGCCGGTTGGGTCCTTCCATCCTGGATGGAGACTTAGAAAATATTCCACAAAGGCGTCTCCGATGAGGAGATCTGATGAGGGATCGCAGAGTGCCTGTGGCCACCCTACCTGGTGCTTCCCGTACAGCCTTGGACCGGTCACCACCTTCAGAGCGGATGGCTATCTAGGCGTGGGACACCCTCTCACATTCCATGCGGAGCCCCTCTTGTGGCGAGTGTTGCAGCGAAAGTCACTCTTATTTCTGTGTGGTACAGTCTCTGGCGAACAAATGCAGCGATGATGCCAGGTTGTGGCCGGGACAATCCAGTTAGTGCTGCTGGCCTCCTGGAACTCGCCTCTTTCACGGCAGTAGAATCTCATCCCTTCCAATTACCCCAGAGCCTCTGAGGGAGGAAACTATAAAAGCCACCACCAGATGGTGCCCAACAGCTAGCCCAAACGTCAGCGGCACAGATCCGGATGCAGGAAGGCAACCCGGACGGCCACCGGGACACCCAATCTTATCTCGGTCCACCTCGGAAAGCTGCTCTTACCTGGCCGGGAGAGGGGAGGAGAGGCCTTGAGCACAGCAAGCAGAGCGTCCTCCCTCGTCTGCACTGCACGAAGGGCCAAGTGCATCGCTATGCGAAGCCCAAGGGGAGTCCAGAGGACAGCAACCAGAGAGGCTGCGTCAGCCTCACCGCCTTTCACAGGAGCCGGCAGGCTAAAACCCCGAAAGGAGTCCGCGACAGAAAGGCTGGGGTTGCTATGTCCACACCGGGCTCAAGTGGCAATGTGCAGCCCTTGGGCACTGGAACCCGGAGACTGTACCGCTGCCAGGGCCCGGTGTGCATGAGAGACGGCTTTGAGAACTTGGCAGGTGGTCTCAGTATTAGGGACAGAACCTGGCGGGGATCATGGTCATGCCCGGATCCCTGCGCGCCTAGAGCACCAACCTCTTTGGCCTCAATCATCGCAGATCGGGTCTTTGCCTACGTGGCAGCAGAAAATACTGATTTTGTGCATCACAGCTGGTCCGCAGATCAAGGTGGCCTTCTGGAACCGCGGCCCTTACGGAGAGCCACCCAGAGCTCCCAGTGACCATCATCTGGTCTTGCCAGGGCGTGGTGGCAGAGTGAGTGCGAGCTGGTCGGAGGGTTCGTCCTCCCACATGGGCAGGCGCCGGACCATCCGTGTGTCTGGATGCGGACTTAGAAAAAATTCAGCAGAGGGGACTCATGAAAGGTCCCGGCAGGCCCATGGCCTTCTACCTTCGGCTCCGTGTACCACACAGGCCATTTCTCACCCCAGCAGCGAGACCGGAAATTTTGAGAAAAACCCAATTTGACGATCAGGACGTACACATTCCCGTCACGCCCTCCATGACCCTCCATGCATGACCGAGGCCGGCCTCCACCTCCGAAACCTGACGGCGTCCGGGCGTGGGACACCCTCTCCTGTTCTACCACAGAAACCCCCTGTCGACTTCTGCGGGCGGAGGATCACCGGTGGGTGCTGGTTGACCCTCTGGGATGCAGAATTCTCCCTGCTGGGAGTTGAACCAACGGTCAGACTCCTAGTGCCCTGTAGGTACAATCTCCAGGGAACGGATAAAGCGCCAGTGCCCGGGAGTGAGCGGGGCCAACCTGACAGCGCTACCGGCTTCCTGGAACTCTGCCTCGGGCACAGCATCCAAATCTCACCCATATCCCATTTCCCCGGAGCTCCGGAGAAAGAACATGATATAAAAGCCGCCACCAGAAGGCGCCCAACAACATGCGCGAACGGCAGCGGAACGGATCCTGATAGCCGGCGGGCGAGTGCGGCACCGAGGGCCGCCAGAACGTCCGACCTCGTCCTGGCCCACCTCGGAATTCCCCGGCACTGCACGACTCAGGCAACATAAGGGAGACTTGGAAATTTTTATTTCCAGCGGCTGCCAGGAACGGGACACTCTGAACTTCTTTTAGCTTCTTGCGAACGGGAGATTAAACTCCTATGTGAAAGAGACCCTCCCTGCACTGGGAGGAAGGGAGACATTCTTAATCACCAGAGATGGAAGGTTTTCAGAAATGGGGTCTGAGTAATCTGTACCAAGAAACCTGTTAAAACTCTCCGCCATCTTTCTGCTTGCTTCTTCACCGCGAACTACCCATAGCACAACCTGCAAACCCTCTGTCCCGTCAATCCTTCACAAATTGACAAATCTTATCGATTCTTTGTCTAAAAGGTAAAGCTTCCTGCTCTGGTCACTTCTTTGGGTCTTCATTCTCTTGTGAAGGCTCCCGTGTAGGTGTAAACATTTAATAAAATGTTTGCTCTTTTCCTGTTAATCTGCTTTAGGTTACTGTCAGTATTAGGCCCGGTCAGACACCCTAAGAGTAGAGAATGTTCCTCTCCTACAGCTGCTAGATGTCCAATAAGATGGAAAATGGAAAGTGGGAATTAGTTTTTCACCATGGAAATCACTGGTGTCCGGAGCAAGAGCAGTTTTTGGAGCAGTCTGGTGGGTGACAAGAATATAGTGAAATTTGCTGGGTGGATGTCAGATGAAGACACTGAAAGGATGTGTGGGAAAAGTACAAGTATTCACAGAAGTCTGACTCTAAAGTGGCCTGGACAAATTGGGTTCTCAAAAGGGGGCCAGCCATGTGCTAGTACTGGAATTTTAAAACATTTATTGGTTTCTTTAGAGCAATTTTGGGTTCAGAGCAAAATTGAACAGAGTAGATTTTCCATATGCCCCCTGCTCTGTCTTTGGTGTTCTCCCACTTCCCCCGCCAACATACACACACACTCAGAGCCTCCCTTTCCTCACTATCCTGTCAACATCTTACACTGAGTGGTGTGTTGGTTAGAATTAATGCATCTACACTGACTTATCATCATCACTCAGAGTCCAGAGTTTACATCAGGGTTAACCCTTGGCCTTGCACATTCCAATGGGTTTGGACACACAAATCTCACAATTACAGCATCACTCTACCTATTTACCACTCGTCCCCTACATCCCATTGGGCTTTTTCCCTCCCAAGACTGCTGCCTTTTCCAGAATGTCATATTAGTTGGAACCATAACATATGTTATAACATAGGCTAACATATGTAACCTATTCAGATTGGCTTCTTTCAATTAGTAATGCACATTTAAGGGTCCTTGCCAGTCTCATTTCTTTAAGCACCAAATAACATTCAATGCCTGGATACATGCCGGTACATGTGTCTGTTCACCTCCTGAAGGACATCTTGGTTATTTTCATGATCTGGCAGTTAAGAATAAAGCCGCGGTAAATGTCTACGTTCAGGTTTCTGTGTAAATGTCCATTTTCAACTTATCTGGATCAATACCAAGGAGTATGATTACTAGGTTGTATGATATGTTTAGTTTTTGAAGATCCACTCATATTTGTAGTTTCTTATGATGGTAGCTGAGAGCGTGTCAGCATACTGAAGAATCTAGCCAGTGAAGGAGGTAGAATTCAGAGACACCAGAAAGGAAGATGTCACTGAGGGAAAACCTTACCTCCACCTTCTCAGGATGGACCTGACAATTAAATAGACATGAGACAGAGTAACATGAGCAAAGCATACAAATGTCTTTCCTTAAGTTTTATGTGACATGGGAGCCTTGCTAGGAAAACAAAGACCCAAAAGGGTGGCAAAACCTAAATAATTTGATACGAGATTGAACAGAGAGGTGATTATGGAAAAGTAACTAAACTATGTGGAGATGCTAAAGGAAGAACCAAATTACTTTTAACAAGGTGTGTTTGTGGAAAGTTCGCTCATTCTCAAGGTCCCCTCCTTGATATCACTCTCCCTTTGGCATAGGGAAGACATCTTCCATGGGGGTGGAGGGGGGTAATCTCTTAAAAAAAAAAAAGGGTTGGGTCAGCTTGCCCTTGTACCTGCTGTTTGTTGGAGGGTATTGTTTTAAAGAGTTTGTAGCTCAAAACAATATTCTAGTTTTCTTTACATTTAAGTCTTTTACCTCGGGTTTGGCTTTTGACAGGAGGGACATGTTTTTCTGAGGGACACATTTTCAGAAACGATGGGGGGAGCAAAGAATATGGGTGTGGGCCTGTGCATTTCTCTTCTCAGTAGATGAGAAGATGATTTGGCTTTTGCTGGATAGGATCTAATTTCTCTGTGAACAATTAAGAAAGATATCAGGCCAAAAGAATAAAGGGTAGAAGAACATGGAGGAGGTTGGTGACAGATGCCTTGGTTTCTGGAGGCACAATCTCATCTGAGGCACATGAACTTAAATGATTTCTGGACACATTTGGCCAACTTGGTATCTAGGTCATTTTGAATTTACGGCATTATCATCTGGCCACTTCAGGATTTCATTTGCCAACTCTTTACCACTAAAGAATATAGACAAACGTGATCGAACCCCATAGATGGCACATCTGAATGAAGGGGCTCTCAATGGGCAAATTACAACTTTAACTTGTGAATCCAGGGTCTTTTTAAAAACCAAAGAGTTAACGCGACAAGGGTAATGTGAATGTACTTAATACCACCAAACTGTATGCTTATAAATGGTTAAAATAATAAATTGCTCAAGACATATAGTTTTACAATTTTTTAAAACGTAACAAAACTTTTTGAGTTAGAGTAAGAAATGTCTGGGTGTGTTAGAGACGGTCATTGGCAATGTGAAAAATCAGGGTTCAGCAATTTGGAGTATTTTCTTCTTCCCAAGGCAAATAAAAATCATGATAGTAGGTATAGGTGCTATAATTCTAAAGGAAAAGTGGGGAGAATTTTAGCATTTACAAGTATAAGTCCACCTTTCATGGCATTTACACTGTGAATTATCTGTAATTTATTTCAGGCACTGAAACACATTTTCAGACACAATGACGTATTCCAAAGAGAGAGAAAAGATGCTGTGAAAGACTGTAGCTCAGGAAAGAAAGAGCTGAGACAAAATGAAGTATGCTTCATGTCCAGACACTAAGGAGACAGAATAATTCATGGAAATAACTTAGCTGATAACCTCAATGTAAGTAACTTATAAATTTTAATCATTACAAATGAAACCTTAGTTACATAAATTACAACAGTGTGCTGATGTGTTTTATGGGGTCAGGTAAGGGTCCTTTTTAGAGTTGCAGACTTCTTATGTCCTCACATGAAAGGTGTTAGGGCTCTCACTAGTGCCTCTTTAGTAAGACACTGATCCCATTCATGAGGGCTCTATTCTCATGACAGAAGCACCTCCATAAGGCTTTTCCTAATACCATCACCTTTGTGGGTTAGGATTTCAACAGGTGAATTTTGGGGTTACACACTTAGAACTTAACAGTGTTGCTGTAGTAGTACTTTCATTTGTTAGAAGGGTGAAATAAAAAGGGCAGGAGGGTACTTCTGGTTTCTAGTCCAGCAGATAAGGAGATGGAAGTTACCACTCCAACCTAACAACTAAAAAGCTGAACAAACTGACAGATTAAACTTGTTAGATGCCTAAAAGTACAGTCAAACCTCCAAGATGAAAGCACCACAGGAAGCAGCACCGGGGTTGGGAAACCTGAACTGTAATGGACAAGTGCTGGAGGCTCAGTGGGGACAAATTGGAGATAAAAATTCCAGGGGAATTTGGTCATGGGGAGAGCCCCTCACTCTTGTGGAATTTTCCCTCCTGGACTCCCTCCTGGTTCTCATGGCAAATACAGGGCAAAAATCCCAGTGTACTTTTAGCAAGGAGAGAGGAAAAGGAACTATTTTGAAATATGCCCAAGGATTTTTTCATTACAGTCTGCCCCCAGGAGAAACTAAGCAGAGTTTAAATGACGTGGGGAAAGGAAATACCAAACTCCAGCCCACTCTAACCATCCTGTCTCAAATGAGGCAGAGTATAAATGAAAAGGCATGTGTGAAGTCCAGTCCAAAAGTATTCACTAATAGACTAAGATCTATATTTTATGTCAATAGTTTTTTGATATGCTGTACTAAATATGCTGAACTACTAACAAAACTTCCTAAGCTTAGAAGCTTTAAAAATACACTTCTAAAGAACTCATGGGTTAAACAGGAAATTACAATGCAAAAAAGATGAGACCTAATCATAGGACCACAAAACACTTCCCTTATCCCCACACCTTAACATCACAGAACGAAAGTACTATTTACAGCATTTTACTGAGTACATCATGCCTATCGATAAAAAAAATTATGAAGCATAATAAAATGTTTTAAAAGTTAAAAGAGAAAGCAAGCATCAAAACCAGACTCAGATAAAGGTGGGATGTGGGATTATGAGAACGGGGAGTTAAAGTAATTATGATTAATATGTTAAGGGCTCTACTGGATAAAGTACGTAGCATGCAAGAACAGAGGGGGCAATGTAAACCAAGGTGGAAATTCTAAAACAGAACCAAAAAGAAATGCTAGAGATCAAATACTTTGTAATGGAAATGAAGAATCCTTTTCATGAGCTTATTAGTAGACTGGACACAGCTAGGATAAGAATCTGACTTGAGACCATCTCAAGAGAAACCTCCAAACCTAAAAACAATCAAACAGAAAAGACTGCAGAACAAAATAGAATGCCCAAGAACTGCTGGACAATTACAACAACTGTGAATTAGGAGTAAGAATAATTAAAAAGGGAAATTGAATTAATAATTAATAACCTTTCGACACAAGAATGCACCCTACTCAAATGGGTTCACTGGTATATTCTACTAAACGTTTAAGGAAGAAATTATACCAATTCGCTACAATCTCTTTCAAAAGGTAGAAGCAGAGGGAATAATTCCTAATTCGTTCTAAGAGAACAGCATTACCCTGATGCTCAAACCAAAAGATATTACAAGAAAACTTCAAACCAGTCTCGCTCATGCAAAAATCCTTAATGAGATACCATGACACATCTATTAGAATGCCCCAAAGCTAGAACACTGGAAACACCACCAAATGCTGGTGAGGATGTGTAGCAACAGGAATTCATTCATTGCTGGTGAGAATAGTTCAGGCACTTTGGAAGACACTGGCAGTTTCTGATAAAACCAAACATACTTCATTATACAACCCAGCACCTGTGCTCCTTGGTATTTACCCAAGAAAGCTGAAAAATTACATTCACACAAAAACTGCACGTGATTGTTTATAGTAGCTTTATTCATAATTGCCAAAACTTGGAAGCAACCAAGATATCTTCTTCAGTAGGTGAATAGATTAATAGTGGTACATCCAGACAATGGAATATTATTCAGTTCTAAAAAAAAAAAGGCACTATCAAGCCATGAAAAGACAGGGAGAGTCTATGGCCATGCTACCTGAATGAGCCCAATCCCATCTGATCATGAAAGCTAAGCAGGTCGGGCCTGTTTAGTACTTGGATGAGAGACCACCTAAAAAATAAAAATAAAAAATAAAAAATAAATGAGGCTTGGTAAGCTGACAAGGTCCTTGCAATCTGTGAGCATTGCCTCACCTAAAAAAAAAAAAAAAAAAAAGACAGGGAGAAACCTTAAGTGCATGTTAGTACATGAAAGCAGCCAGTCTGAAGATGCTACATAACGTATGATTCCAACTACAGAGCATTCTGGAAAAGGTAAAACTATGGAGACAGTAAAAATATCAGTGGTTCTCCCAGGTGGCGAAGGACAAGGGACGGATGGACAGAATAGAGGAATTTTAAAGCAGTGAAGAAATTCTATGTGCTATTCTAAAGGTAGATACATATCATTACACATTCATTCAAACTCAGAATGTACATCACCAAAAGTGAACCCTAATATGAACAATGGACTCTGAGTTATCATGATGTGTCAATGTAGGTTCATCAATTTTAACAGATGTACCACTAGGGGATGGGTATTGGGAGCCATTCTTGCTGAATGCCCTGCAGACAGGGTTGGAGTTGCCTGCAAGCTAGAAGTTTGCAGAGCAGGTGGGCTCATTACTGAAGGAGGAAGATTGGTTTAATGGAAAGAGTTGAACATTCCTTGCCCCAGGGAGTAAGAGACAAAAACAGGAACAAGGATGTTATGAGAACTTATGTAAAGGTCAGCAATCATTTGCATATGTATGGGTGTTGCTTCTCATGCACATGCAAGGGTATATATATATATATATATACTGTACTAAATAAACTCGGGGCTCAATATTCACCCGACTCTATCTTCTCTCTCTCTCTCTTTTTCTCAATCCTCACGCCCCATCTCGGGAACTGTTCGCTCTTAGCCGGCTGGCTCCGGCAGTTGGGAGAGGGGAATATTGATAACGTTGGAAGGTGAGCCTGTGTGGGAGAAGGTGAATATAGGAAATCTCTACCTTCCTCTTAAATTTTGACTGAGAGTTAGTAAGCCTGGGTTTTACTTCCGATCCTGCTAACTAGTTGTGTAAGTCACTTCCCCTTTCTAGGCCCTAATTTACTTACCTGAAAAAGAAGGAAAGTGGGCCTTGTGACATGAAAGCTTTTTCGAATTCCAACATTTCTATGGTTGATATTAGTTGTTTTTATTTTAAGACTACAAAGGGCCCTCAAATCTTTTGTAAGATTTTTGTATATCAGTTCAAATAAAATAGAAAATGTGTCCCCCCCACCAACACACACACAAATTATATCTATTAAAATGGGGGGGAAATTAGCCACTGACAAATTTTGAATATTTGTTTTTAAACAGTTTAATTCAGGCACAATGGACTTACACTGCTCATATTTAAAATATACATTTTGATGTTTACATACTATTAAAAGTTTATTCCTGCCCTTTTAAATTTGTCCTTCTCACCATTATAAAATTACTAACAGAACATATTCTACCTTTTGTAAAGGCTATTTTTAAATATATCTAAAAATGGAAAAGACTATCAAGAAGTCATTATTCTGTAATTATGTCATTTTATACCATTCTTGTTTCGTGTATCCCATGCATTTAGTGGTTTCTTTATAATTCCAGACATGTCATTTTGCACATAACCCCTTCAGAATGTGTTTCTAAAATATAAAGGTTCTTACATAACTACAGTAACTTTGGAACATAAAAATATTTAAAATTATGATAAACTGCTATAAGTGCTGGATTTTGTTAGTTGTATTCATTATTTAATGCAGATTGATTGCAATCTGGATGCAAAGTCTTTTAACCTTTTTGTACGATTATCACTTGTTAATTCATATTCCTTTGATGACGTTGCTAACACTGCTGTCCATTAGAATTTGCCACAATCTAGATTTGGCTTGTTGATTCTTTATACTGTTTAATATACTTACCCTTCCCCCATATTTCTTGTACACTAGCTAGGCTCAACATCACAAAATGTCAAGAAAATCCAACTAAAACCAGAGTGAGATACTGCTACATATTTACTAAAAGGGTCAAAATTTTAAAAGCCATATGCACTATTAGCAAAACTGGAATTCATATACACTGCTGGTAGGAACACAAAAGGAATAATCCTTTTAGATGACAATTTGGTATTTCTTAAAGTTACACATTTACCTACATTCTGATTCAGGTATTGCACTTCAAGGTCTTAAGGAAAGAGAAAGGAAACATCAATATGGAGAATTGTGTACAATCTCTTCTGTAGCAGTTGTATTTGCAATGGCTGAAATTAGAAACAATAACATACCCATAAGCAGATGAACAGGGGTACATAGATATGATATACTTCCAAATGACATAAAAAGAATGAACTACTCATATAAGCACCTTTAATGAATTTCAAAATATGTCACATAAGAGAATCCAAGGAAAAGACTACTTTATAATTTTAATCATATAAAATGGTAGAAAATTCAAATTAATCTATTATAATGAAAAGCAAATCAATGGCTGCCTAGAGGTCAGAGATTATCAAAGGACACAAAGTAAATATGGGGGTGATGAATTTATTATTATGATTGATGGTTTCATGGATTTATATGGATGTCAAAACTTACCAAATCATATGGTTTAAACATGGACAGGTTATTGCATGTCATTTATACCTCATTAAAACTTAAAAACATGGTTCACATTAAAGTCTGGATTTCCTGCTTTTTATAAAATCTGATTTGGCAACCATAATGACCATATTCTCTCTCCTTATGAGAGTGGGGGCACTTACCTCAAGTGGCAGAAAAAACAAGTGAGAATGAAAGTGGTTTCCAATTTCTTCAAAAAGAATATAAGCTGGGTCACAAAGACCACATCATGGGCCTGAGCTCCAGCTTGTCATTTTCGTGCACAGCAATGGCCAGTCTGGAGGGGCCGCAGGGATCCACAAAACCTTTAATTTATTTTCTAATAGGGCCCTCAGCCACAGAGACATACAGCTGTGGAGAGCCTGAGAATTTCTGAACCTACACATCCTTCACAGCCATTGGGACTGGAACACTGTGAATGCCCCCTTTAAAAGAGGCGCAGGCCAACCAGTTTGTGTCAGTCTTCGCTACTCCCTATTAATCCAGTGTTTCTGTAACAATGATCATTCCTTTGGTCACTATAATGTTAAAACTATCAATGTTACCCTACAGACTTCAGGACATCAGGGCCCATGGCTCCACTGCAGGACCTGGGGAGCAGGCGGTCCCTCATCAGTGCTGAGCATGATACAATGTCTCCACAAGTTCATGTTCTCAGAAGCACTGAAGGTTGTCACAACAAACCCCTCCTCAGGTTGAACTCTGAATCTACAAAATACCATGGCATCCAAGCTACAAATTAGAACTACAAAGCTGCTCTGCAATCTTTCCTTAAAGGCTTTGAGCAGCAATGCAAACTAGGCCAAAACTGAAGAGGTATACTGTGCCATCACTGTCTCCTCTGAGGTACATAAAGTTTGAGATCCCAACCAAATCTGTTCACTCCTTCATGCTATCAAACCTAGTTAATTTCAAGTTACCCCATATAGTGAATAGAACCCCCAAGATTAATGGTGGCTTAAATGATAAAACATTTATTGTCATACAAACAGGAGCAACAGTAGGCACAGTCCCTGGGCTAGTGACTTGGAAACTGAAAAATGCCATCACAGGACTCATGTGAGACCAATAATATTCCTTAAAAATATATTCCATCTTTTCAAATGTCTAAGAGAATCTTCTAGACCAAACTAGGTAAGGTCCATGCCCTAATTTGTCAAAGAGGCTACTCATGGATCATCCCACAAATGGGAAAACACTGAAGTTTTCTTCCCTGAACATTACGGAATGAGTAAATGTTGCCCACTGAAGTCACCAATCAGGAGGTCAAGTTGAAATGGCTTCTGCTATAGAACTGGCAGTGACATAAATCTGGCAGAGGCCCTGGGCAGGTTAAAAAGTGCAATGCAGCTGCCACATACCTGAAATTTATGTGGATATTCAGATGTATGAGATGCAATAAGGGAAAATGGCATCTTCGTAAAGGATCTCCTCCAGTATCGTTGCACTGAACAAAGAAACACAGCTGAGGCAGTTCTCTCTGTGCTATCCAGTGAAGTTAATTTCTTCAGCTGAAGGCCTTCTCACATTCACTGCGCTAACTAGGCTTTTCTCTATTGGAATTCTCGAGAATTTAATGAAGCTAGACCTTGGTAAACTATTTCCCACATTAGCCAGTCATAAGGCCTTCATCCAATGTGATGTTATGTTTTAAGAGTCAATACTCATAAAGCCCTTCTCCATTCTGAACACCCTAGTGGTCACTGATGTTGAGCTATAGATAAAGAATCATCCACGCTGCACTCGTAAAGCCTTCATCCAGTGTGAACTCTCCGGTGTTTAATGAGGCTAGAGCTGTGGCTAAAAGATTTCCCACATTCGCTGCATTCATAAGGCCTTTCTCCACTGTGAACTCGCTGGTGTTTGATAAGGCTGGAGTTTTGAGTAAAAGATTTCCCACATTCACTACACTCATAGGGCCTTGATCCAGTGTGAACTCTCTGGTGTTTTAAGAGACTAGAGCTGTAAGTAAAGAATTTCCCACATTCACTGCATTCATAAGGCCTTTCTCCAGTGTGAACTCTCCGATGCTGAAGAAGTGCAGAGCTTTGGCTAAAAGATTTCGCACATTCACTGCACTTATAAGGCCTTTCTCCACTATGAACTCTATGGTGTTCAATAAGGCTGGAATTTTGAGTAAAGGACTTTCCACATTCAGTGCATGCATAGGGCCTTGACCCAGAGTGAACTCTCTGGTGTTTTATGAGACTGGAGTGGTAGGTAAAGAACTTCCCACATTCACTGCACTCATAAGGCCTTTCTCCAGTGTGAACACTCCGGTGTTGAAGGAGCGCAGAGCTTTCACTAAAGGATTTCCCACATTCACTACACTCATAAGGCCTTTCTCCAGTGTGAATTCTCCGATGCTTAATGAGGTTGGACTTGTTGCTAAATAATTTTCCACATTCGTCACATTCGTGAGGCCTTGCTCCAGTGTGAACTCTCCGGTGTTGAATGAGGCTAGAGCTTTGCCTAAAGGACTTCCCACATTCTCCACACTCATAGGGCTTTTCCCCAGTGTGAACTCTCCAATGGTCATTAAGGCTGTAGCTTTTGCTGTAAGATTTTCCACATTCACTGCACATGTAGCATTTTTCTCTAGGGAGGACTCTCTGGTGCTGAACAAGTATGTGTTCATAACTGAAGTTTTTTGTGCCTTCTCCAGAGCTGTGATAAGTTTCTCCACTGCGAAAGGCTGCCCCACACTCAGTTTTCCTGACTGACTTCTCGCTGGTATGTGTGGCCTGATGCTGGAGAACTCCTGAGCTGGCCAAGAAGTCCCTCACACCTTCCCCACAGGATAACGGCATCCCTGACACAAAGAATTTGCAGTCCTTCATAAATGAGGCTTTGCCCATGTTACTTCTGAAGAGTTTTTCTCCAATGTGCTGCTTCTGATGTTGATGTGCTGCACTGAAATACAACTGTTTTTCATATGTTCCAATCTTGTACAGTTTCTGCCCATGATGTGTTCCCTGGTGCTCAGTCAAGTGGAAAATGTCTCTCAAGTCCATACTATACATCTCATAGGGATGGGCCTTCTGGGGAGACACGCCAGCCTTGGAAGTTCTAACCTGTGACACTCCTTGTACAGAAATGCTCTGCTCAGAAAGTGCCTCCTCATCCTGGGCCCCATGCCAACTACCTGAAAGCAAGAAATGCTGGTGAAATCATGCTGCCTTTGGTGGGAGGAGGCAGCTACTATGCAAGTGTGTGTCTAATAAATCCAGGGATCAGTCTATGTGATTGTGTGTGGGACCAAGGAGTTGTTTCAGGTGGAGGATGGGGCTGCACAGCACAGAGCACAAAATGGGAAAGGCCTAATGAGGTGAAAGACACCACTGTGCAGTGTGACAGAGAGAGGAAAGACAAGGTCCATGATTCATTTCTCCACTAACAACCTTCTGAAAGAACTTGTCTGTTGGTCACACGAGTGCAGTATAGAAGGTGTGTCAAGATCCAAGAAGATATAACTGTGACAGGCAGCTGGTGTTCAAGAACTAATGGAGACTATGTGCACACCTTAAACACAATACACTGGGGCTAATGCGAAAAGCACTGCAGATGTAGTGATGAGTAAAACAGGTGAGACATGGAAAGCACTGCAGATGGAGTACTAAGCAAAACAGGTGAGACATGTAGTTGAGATGTGAGGTCAGAGTAGAAGTCATAGGTGGAAGTCAGAGTAGAGGTGACAAGTGGTAGAGTTGAAAATTTGGCAAACTGTCAAGAAAGGAAAGGAAAGACAGAAATGAAGTGTGGCCACTGGCATCAAAATATTGGTCAAACAGAATAAGTCTCTGGTGTGATTTGAATGCAGCACTGACATCATGCCCTCGTTCAGGTGCCGCTCTTTGGGGCAAGGCTCCCTTGGAGTCTGTCTTGCTGTGGACAGATTCATGTATATCCTGTAAACTACTGCTTCCCAACTCAACATGACTCCCTCAATAAGCAGATGCATGGCATCTTGATGACACAAGTACCAAGAGAAACAACTCAGCACATGAGGGCCCACAGGAAAGAAAACGAAATATTACACAGAGAACTTTGGAAAAGGGTCTTGTAAGAACAGCCTACGGTCCATTTAAGAAGTAACCATATCAGTGATAGCAATTTCTGGCACAGATAGGCATGAGGAAATGTCAGTTAGAAGGAAGCAGAACCTTGGCACACAGGTGCCTTGGATCTGGACAAAGTCACCTGGTCAAGGAGGAGGCAAGTAAAGTGGTGTCCCTTCAGGTTCACTGGAAGACTCCAGACCCTGATTCTTTCTCTTCAAATCTTCATGACAGCAGGGGTTGGGGCTGCTCAAGGAAGGAGAGGGTAGTGCGCACACCTCAGCCCAACCAACCACAGGACCTACCAAGGGAACTGGGGAAGGAAGCAGAGCCCAGGGTCCTGCTGTGATGACAGACCTGCTCCTGGGAAACAAGGGAAGGGCAGAGACTAGTTCACAGCACAGGGGTGAGTTGGAAGACCTTACCCAAGGAGGTTATAAGTGCCAAGTTTTCCAGCATCACATCCTGGTACAGACGTCTCTGAGCCTCATCAAGGAGATCCCATTCCTCCGAGGAGAAGTAAATAGTCACGTCCTCAAAGGTCACCCTGCCCTGGCATTATGGGGATAGATGAAACCATAAAAAGCTCCTCTCCCGAGAACCCATAATCTCTCCCACCAACCACATCTATCCTATGCCCATCCTCCTCCCAATCTCCCCAATTCAAAGGACGAACCAGGCCCTGGTACCATTGGCACCACTGTCTCCTCATCAAGTTCAATGATCACAGGATTCAGCCATTAGCAAGAAAAGGTGAACAAGCAGATATATGAGTTGTGGACCTGTATAGAGGGCTCCATCTACTCGTGCCAGGCTAGTCCACTGGTGTGGTATGGTCAAGGTCATGTAAGTCTCAATACCAGGGCCCTGAAGTCATCAGGCATACTCCCTCTCTCCAAGAACACATAATTCTGTAGATCCCACAGCCATGTGCCTAGGGTCACTACTAAAGGAATCTCCCTGGCCTTCCCACATGTTACTTGTATTTCAATCACCTCCTCTTTACCCCACTGGTGAGGGTGGGATTCCCATCTTAGTGTTATGGGGATGGCCAAACACATGACACCTGACCCTTTCCAGAGGAGATGAACAGCAGTTTATCAATCACATAGATTCAAAACCTGGGAGGAGGATATCCACAAGGGCAATGTGGAGGATGCACTCTGGAAAAGAGTGAACAACCAGCAGCTGTAGGATGCGAGCTTTATAGGATCAAAAGGGAAGGATACCTCGTGGTTCCTGCAAAATAATATGATTGGCTTGTCTGAATAACTCTGGGAAGGTAGGAAACAAATCCATATAGAGGGAAGCAGAAACTGCACCTGGTCCCATTGAGAAGAAGGTTGTTTGACCAGGAGACCTCATCAGTGGCAGAAGAGTGGGGAGCAGAACTTGCACTCAGGCCATTTGAATCCCCCCAGCTTTCATCACATGTAAAGGCAGTACATAATCCTGGACCTTAATGATGGGCCTTAACACAACTGGAGCATCCAATTTTACCCCAGACCTACCAGTGTTTCCAGTGGCAGCCCCAAATCCTTCTACAAAGGCCTCCATGCCTGGCTCCATTCCTGGCCTCAGACTTAGCAACACAGAACTATATGTGGATCTCAGATACCCACGGGTCCTCGTCAGCTTGTACTGTACTTGGTGTCCCCTCAGCAGTCACAGTCTTTCTCTGTCCACCGAATCCTCCTTTAAAGATACGGTTCACTGGTAGCCCACCCTAGGCCGAGTGACACACAGGTGACTGCAGCTGCAGGTCACAGATAACCTGATTCTCCAGGCTGAATGACACACCCTACTCCCCAAGAAAGTCCTCACAAAACCCTGGTAGAGTTTTCAGAGTGGTGAATACCATGAGTATCATGTTGCCTCAATTACTCCTAAACTTCTGCACCCATCTCATGTCTACTCTTCCACTGGAAACCTGGGCCATCTACCACACTATTTTGCACCTGAGACACTCGTCCTCCATGGCCATTTACCTCCCTCACCTCTGTTTGAAGGCCAAAACCATCGCCCAGGTATCCAAGCAAGAGAGCCAGTCCTGAGCCCCTAAACCCACACCCCGCCCCTTCCTGGCCAGAAAGATGCTCCTCCTAAACGTGACTGACAACTCATTCACCCTGGCCCACACAGTAGCGTTGACATTTTCCATGTCTCCATCCTTAACCCTTTTCCAGATTTCTAGACCTGTGGAGTTAGCTGCTCGCTTAATGCTTCCACTTAGAGCTCTGCAAAGAATCTCAGAAGGTCCAGACACCTTCCATGAATATTACTCCTACTACCACCTGCCTCATTTCAGTTGATGGAGCTTCCATTCTCTCAGCTGCAAATAAGAAAAACCCAGGAATATCCCTGAGTCTTCTGCTTCACTCCCTCACTGACCACACTGGAAAATAAGAGCTGCCATTTAAACAACACATCCAGAATCCAATCACATGTCCAAGGCCACCACTCTGATCAATTAACCCTCCACTGAATTATGGCGGTAGCCTCCACCGTCATCCCTCAATCCCACCATCTATAATCATACTACAGCCAGATGGAGCCAGTTAGAACCTCGGTAGTATAACGTCCCTCCTCTGACCCAAATCTTTCATTAGCGCCAGAACAGACATACAGTTTCCCAGGCCGTCATCCCAACCCTGATTCTTGCACCCCTGCCCTTCGTTACCACAAGAAGAGACGAGATCTGTAGCTTCCTGAACACTCTTGGCTCAAGTTTTACCTCATGCATGTGCACACCTTGCTACTCGTCTCTGGACTAACCTTCCACACCTGTTTACATCGACTGACAAAAATGAGAAAACCTTCATCTAACCTTTGCCATGGACTTCAGACGCTGGGCTTGGGGTTTCTCCAGGGTCTCCAGACCCCAACCCGGGGGAAATGACGCGTAATGGCCCGAATATACCAAATTCCAGAAAACGTGTGGGTGAGAGTCAAGGCTAGTGAGGAGCTGGGACACCCTCCTCTTCCCAGTGTTTCCAGCAGCACTTCTGCAGCCATGTGAATGTGCAGAGTCAAGCCTTGGAAGAACGACACCACTGCGGGGTTAGGGGGCTCAGGCCTCCCTGCACCCCTGTCCGCCCAGGTCTGGCGCTGGCTGTTTAACCTCGGGGCCTTTGTGCACTGTATCACCTCTGACCAGAAGCCCCTCCGCCTGTGACCCTCTCCCACATCTCGTCACCCTGGATGTCACCCGCCATGCCTTACCGCCCCGGACGCTGGGACCTGGGCTGCAGGACGTGAGCGGGGCCCGCACGCGGGGTTTAGGGTTCGGAGGCTGAGGGCGGTGAGGCCCCGGGGACACGCACTCACCTCAGCCGGGCCTTTCGGCGACGCCGCCGCCGCCATGGGACTGTAGGAGCAGAATGGTGGAGGATACCTAGGTTGTGTCGCAGAGCCTGACACCCGCGCCTGTGAGGCGGGGACCACGACTCCTCCCCCGTCGTTTCTGGTCTCGTTACCTCAGTCACTATCCAACGCCCCTGAGGTGACACCGGGTGAACAAAACCCAGAATAGCCAACATGGCCGCCATGACGAGGAAGCCAGAAGTCCCAGCCCTCGGGATGAGCCACACGCAGAACCTCCTTTTTCCTATTTCTCATTGGATAATGGTGCTGCCCCTCAACTTTGCATTCTGGGTAATGTAGTCCTCTCAGCGCCACAGACTGTTAAGGAAAGCCTTCTGGCTTAAAAGGCGCAACTCAGGCCAAGGGGCGCTGGTAAATGGCATATGCCCCTCTTAAAAGGGATCGTACTCATATTTCTGCTTAGCGATCTCTGCAACTGATAACCCAAATTTTGGAGACTTTATATCAGACACGATGAAGCTCAGCGTGCTTCCAGAGACTAAACATATATCTGATGCTCCCAAAGGCAACAAATCCAAATCAACATTATCATTCCATAGAGTCATTAAGATTCAAAGTACTTCCCGTTAGTAGAAGCTAATAAACATCTTATTTTAATGCAAATGCATGCAATCCACATCATAATATCAGTGTGTCAGTCTATGTATGTTTGGTCAGGGGCAAGAGAGAAAATACTCTAGACTGTGTCATGCCAAGAAAGATAGAGGAATGCTGTTGGAGTACAAAGATGGATGTGACAGAGTTTCTCCTTCGCTGAATTTCAATCTGGCTCCTCTAAATCGCGCCCCCCCCCCCCGCCCCTCTAAACCCGGTACTCGAGGCCTGTGTCCTCAAGAGCAATAATCCTGGTAAGTTAGTTTGGAAAGAATTTCCATCCTCAGTATCTACCTGACCACCAATGACATCTGATCATTTCCTCATCCCTCACCAGTACACAGGTGATATCTGATCACACTGGCCTGTCTTCTCAAAGACTCTTTAAGTTAGTTTAGTAATCCCCACCTTGCTCCTTGGCTACAAACTCCAGCTTAAAAAAAAAAAAAATTCGAAAGTTGAATCCACTCTCTCTTCCTTACTGAAAACTCCATTGTCCCTACACCTGAGCAACACTTTTATCCATTTAATATCTTGAATCGTTGTTTAAGTGACACAGCTGGTAATGCCAAAGGACACAGAATTGAGGCACAGGGGTTAGTTAGACAATCAGTAGCCAAGGAAAGGTACATGGAGGCATGAGCCCCTTGAACCCCAGATGGACTCATTCCTGTAATGCTAGCCTCTTCATGCAGGTTTCCATAGCTGCCAAAAGCACTTCAGAACCTACACAGGTCAGCGCCTCACTTACTCTGACCCCCACCTAAATATTCTCTGGATTGTGGTGTCCTGGGCTCTTATCATTCCCTCAGTCTTGGGTCTGGAGACCCGGGAGAAATTCCAAGCCAAGGGTGTCAAGTCCATGTCAAGTTTTATATACAGGTATTCCCATTTCTGGCAACCAATGTAAACAAGTATGGAGGGTTCTTCCAGGAACTGGTACCACGATGTGCAGATGCTCAGAGGTATAACTGAATTGGGAGTACAAGAAACCACAGTTCTCCTTTCTTTTAGATGGAAATAAAGAGCAAGAAGAAAGGAGTGAGGACTGGAATGACTGAGAAATTGGGGGTCTATTCTGGAGGTAATGGGAAGATGTTTGATTCAGAAGAGTGATTTTAACAAGGTCTCATCAGACTCCATCAGGCTGCAGAGTGGAGAACAGACTTGTCAGATTGAAAGAGAAGCAAGGATGATTAGGCTGCAGACTACTGCCAAAGTCCAGATGAGAACCAAGATTGAATAAACCAGGATGTTTCAGGAAAAGTGTTTGGATTTTGGATGCATGTTTTAAAATGGAACAAAAAGATTTTCTAATGTGGAGGGAGAGAGAGTGAAACAGGATTCAGGGATGGCCCCAGGGTGGTCAGTCTTAGTAGCTGTAGTGATGGAAGCTCCATTATCTAAGACAGGGAAGAACATAGTAGCAGTAATATTCACTGGGGGGTAGGGTGGGATCAGGAGCTTTGTTTTGGTCATGTTAAGAGTCTGAAGTTTCTGAGATCACTGACTGGAGGCATGAGGTGGACAGTTGGACACATAGGTCTGGAAATCTGGGGAGGGTTCAGGATGGAGGCATCTAAAATGTGGTGGCTACTGTATAAACTCTGATGAGTGAATTGTGGTCATACTTAGGGTTAATCTTCAGGTTATGATAGTAAAGTCATTGGGGGCTGGTAGGTGACAATGGGGGCCCTTTTTCTTAAGTCTAGATAGGCAACAATACAATAAATCAAGCCATGTTTTGCAGTTTTGGCCTATTTCCCTGCATATATGCTCTCACTGTGGTCAATTTAAAAGTGCCAATATGACATCACTAAACGTGAAGTTAGAAAGAGTTGTTGGTAGCCCATCAATACATTCTATTTCCACCATACTGATTCAGTAGCCACAAATAACCTCAAGAACGTAAAAATTAATGAAATGCAGTATAATGATTAGGAAGTGAGTTTTTCGGTTTACTAATTACTGATACAATGACACATTATACCTTTTGACTACAAGATCCCTATGGCCATGGATTTCATCCCCAATACTAGACTGCCCTACTATATGTAGACATGGCAAAATATAACAAGGGATACACATATTACACTAAGTCCCTATCACCAACTTGGTAAGAACCTTTTGGTCTTGAAAAGAATTTTAAACAAATGGCTATCCTTCACAATGAAGCCAAAAAGGCTGAATTAGCTAAGAGTTGGAACTATTAAGAGCAATGTGTGATGGTCCCTTATCAATATTGGACCACTGATAAGGCACTACTGATCATCTCTCTAAAACAACTCTAAACAACTATGAACTGTATTCTCTTTAGGGGCAAGTAAAGTAATAACTATATTCTGTATTTTTGTTCCATAAGATTCTCTTCCATTGTTCTATTTGTAAATGTTGGTTCAGATAATGACTGTGTGCGTGTAATTTAATTTTTTTTTAAGCTTTGAGGTATAATTGACAAACCTGTAAAATATTTATAATATGTATGTTGTGATAATTTGGTATGCGTAGACATCGTGAAAGGCAGATTAAAGTTTTTAATCTGAGATTCTGGCTTCCTCTTTTAAGAAAGTTTACAATTTTTAAAAAACAGTAATTGGATTTTCTGAATTGCTAAAGGTAAAACTTTAAAAGCTTAATGTTTTATTTATCTGACAAACAGAAGTTAGAGAAGTTTAATTATGTTAAATATTAGGAAGTATAGTTTATACATATTGGGATTATTCAGGAATAACTTTGAATTTAAAATGACACAAATATTGAACTGACCATATAAAATATTAACATCTTAATTTTTCAGTGAAATCAAAGTGAGCAGCACATATGTTTAGAATAAACTTAAAAGACACATCTAAGAAAAGCCATACAAATCTACTTTATACCCTAATTGCAATCTGCTTTAAATAATAAAATTCAGCAGACATAGCTATCTTAAAAATATTGTGTGTTTGAATTACCAGAATTATGAGTCCTTATGTTTTAGAAATGTATTATGAAAAGGTTATGCATTGACTTAGATGGGATTATAAATTAAAAAAAAAAAACATTAATGTGTATGGGGATAGATACAGGAACCACTGTGACAATAAATGGAAAACCGGGATAGGATTCATGGAGCTTCCTAACAGTCTTTTCAGTTTATGGATACATTTGAAAATAGCCATTATAAACAGAATATGTCTTTGTATCAGTGATTTTATATGCTGAGAAGGATGCATTAAAAAGGGCAGGATAGTTGGTTTCAGGGATGCAAACATGTATGGGGAAACATAAAATGTACATTTTAAATCAATTATACTTAAATCAAACTGTTTTTCAAAAATGTTTAAAATGACACTTCTCAATCATTTTACTATTTTTTTAAAAAATTGATGTTCTTGAGGTTATTTGTTGGCTCTGTATTAATATACTGCAAATAAAATATAATGGTATGCTACTAGAATCCATGTTCAGTGACATCCTTTTTTTGGCAGTTTAAAATTGAGCACGACAGGAATATTTACACAAGGGAAATTGACAAAGATTATAAACCTAGTCTCAATTTAATGTATGAGTGTATGTTTAGATTTATAGAAAGTGGTAGAGAATATGTTAACAATGCAGATTAAACTGGTAAGTGTATGGTGCAAGTAGGCTTTAAATTGTACTTAAGGCAAAAATTTGAGTAAAGAGAATTTCCTTCCTGCATTCAAAAACAATTGTTCCATATGGCAACAAAGTCATTCACTGAAGAATGAGTGAAAAACCAACATTCATCTTTATTGTTGCACTGTCTTCCTACTGATTAAAATAATAAACTCGTAAAAAGAAAATAGGCAAAAGAGTTTGAGCATTTTACCAAAGAAGATAAAGAGAAGGTAAATTAATGCATGGGAGAAAAAACTCAACATCATGAATTCTTAGGGAAATAGAATTAAAACCAAAGCGAGTTACCATTACATACTTATTTCCAGGTCTAACATTGAAAAAGTAATCATACCAAGTGTTGTCAGGGTTGTAGAGGAACTGGAATTATCACATACTGTTGGTAGAAAGGCAAAAAGGAGCAACCCATAGTTCAGCATTTCTTAAACTGTAAAACATTCACCTACCCTATAATAGTCAGAAATAAAACATATCCACATAAAGAACTAAATGCAAATATTCATAGCAGCTTTATTTGCAATACCCAAACCTGGAAATAACCCAAATCATTAACAGGTGAATGGATTACAAACTGGTTATTCACAGAACTAAATCCTACCCAGGGTTAAAAAAAAAAAAAAATTAACCATTCACTTGAGCATTATTTTTGAATCTCAAAATAATTGTGCAGCATGAAGGAAATCAATATTTTTAAAAAGAGTACACACTTTATGATGCCTATTTAAAATTATAGGAACCTAGTTCTTGTAAAGAAAGGCAAATCAATAATGCCTGGAGTGCTGGGAGAGGCAGGGAGATTATAAAAGGGCATGAAGGAACTATATGGATGACAAGTTAAGTTCACTTTCATGAGTGTGATTGATGGTTTCATAGCTTTATCCCTATGTCAAAACTTACCAAATTGTATATGTTAGATAAGTGCACTCTGTTGCATGTCAATTACACGTATACCTGAATAAAGCTTTAAAAAGTGTTTCCAAATAAATACCTAGATGACCCTTTTTTCTTAGAAAATTAGGTGGCAACCCTATGTATCATCTCTCTCTCTGTGCCCTGGGAGGGGCAGCCTTGCCTCAGTGGCAGCAAATACTGGCAGAAAATGACTGTTGCCATCTGAATCAATCGGAATGCTGAATGGTTCACAAAAGACACATCACTGGATACAGAATCATCCTCCTAGTCTTGTTTTCTTGCCTCTAGAGCAATGGCCTTGAGGTGAACATCTCAGAGGCTACAGGAATCCACAAAACCTTTAGATTATTTTCCATGCAATGACCTCAGCTATAGGACATAGCTATGGAGGTCCTGAAAATTTCTGTACACACTGATCACACCAGCCAGTCACAGAAACACTTGTGGATACTTTCAGAAGAGGCACATCCATCTAATTTACTGCAGTCTCTTGCACTCCCTATCAATCCAGTGTTTCTGTCCCAATTATAGTTCTGCCTGACCCTTATAGTCTTACAACAAATAACACTATCCTATGAAAATTTGTACATTGTGGCACACAGCTCCTTTGCAGGACCTGGGGAAGAGGTCCCCTCAATGTTGCTGAGAATTATGTAATACATACTATGAACAAGGAATAAAATTCATAGTGTTCATAGTGCAACAAAGGTCTTCTCTTTAAGGTGGCCTCTGACTTCTCATAATAATCATGACACAAGCCTGAAAATTAGGACCACAAAGCCGTGCATTCTTTCTTTCAAAGCCTTGGACAGCAATGCAAAATAAATCAATATTGGACAAGTGATTTTCTCCCACTATACTGTCCATTTTGAAGCACAGAAAGTTTGGGATCCTCACAAAAACCTGTTCACCTCTCTGTGCTGACAGATCACAATTCTGCTTTCAAATCACCCTATGCAGTGTATAGAACCACCAAAATTAAAGGTACAAAAACAAAGACCTTTACAAAAAATATCATAAACCAGAGAAGTTTCCAGGTTGGTGAATTAGAACCTGGAAAAATTTCATCACAAGTATAATGTGAGAACAACAATGTCCCTAAAAGAGGTAGTCTTTTTTAGCTGAGGATGGGTCCTTTGGACCAAAACTTGGGCAGGTCCATTCCCTAGTCAGAGAGAAAGGAATGAGGATTCTGCCAAAGGCTCAGGGTATTCATAATTTCCTCAAGCAGAAGGGAGAACAAAGGTCAGCTTCCCAGAGCATTTGGGATTGTGATACATTGTGCAGGTAAGTCAGGTGGGAGAGGTGAAATGGCTTCAGGCACAGAAACTGGCAGTGATATAAATCTGGTAATAGCACAGGGCAGGTTAGAAAGTGCAGTGCAGGTCCTTAAAAACCTCACATGTACCTGAAACTTATGAGGAACCTAGCACAGTGCATACTGGCATAAGAGGTTTAAATTCAGGTAAATGGCTGTTATAGAGTCTCTTCCAGTGTTGTTATACTGGATGAGAAAAGAAAGCATTCCCAGCACATTTAAGGCTTTTCTCCAGTGTGAACTCTCTGGTGTCTAATGAGGTTAGATTTGCGGCTAAAAGGTTTTCCACATTCACTACACACATAAGGTCTCTCTCCAGTATGAACTCTCTGATGTTGAATAAGATCAGATTTGTGGGTAAAGGGTTTCCCACATTCATTGCACTCATAAGGACTTTCACCAGTGTGAACTCTCTGGTGTCTAATGAGGTTAGATTTGCGGCTAAAAGGTTTTCCACATTCACTACACACATAAGGTCTCTCTCCAGTATGAACTCTCTGATGTTGAATAAGATCAGATTTGTGGGTAAAGGGTTTCCCACATTCATTGCACTCATAAGGCCTTTCACCAGTGTGACCTCTCTGATGTTGAATGAGGCTAGAGCTTTGGCTAAAGGACTTCCCACATTCACTACACTCATAAGGCTTTTCTCCTGTATGAACTCTCTGGTGTTGAATGAGGCTAGCACTCTGGCTAAAGGATTTCCTGCATTCACCACACTCATAAGGCTTTTCTCCAGAATGAACTCGACGGTGTTGAATAAGCCCAGAGCGTTGTCTAAAGGACTTCCCACATTCACTGCACTCATAAGGTCTTGTGCCAGTATGAATTCTCTGATGTTGAATGAGGTCAGATTTGCGAGTAAAGGACTTTCCACATTCCTCGCATTCATAAGGTCTTTCTCCAGTGTGAACTCTCTGATGTTGAATGAGGATAAATTTGCGGCTAAAGCATTTACTACAAACACTGCACTCATATGGCCTTTCTCCAGTGTGAACACTTCGGTGTCGAATGAGGTTAGAGAACTGTCTAAAGGACTTCCCACATTCGTTGCATTCATAAGGCCTTTCTCCACTGTGAATTCTCTGGTGCTGAATGAGTTCAGATTTGCAGCTAAAGGACTTCCCACAATCACTACACTCATGAGGCATTTCTCCAGTGTGAACTCTCTCATGTCGAATAAGGTTAAAGATCTGTCTAAAGGTTTTTCCACATTCACTGCACTCATAAGGCTTTTCTCCAGTGTGAATTCTCTGGTGTCGGAAAAGGCTGGAGCTTTGTCTAAAGGACTTCCTACATTCCCCACACTCATAAGGCCTTTCTCTAGTATGAACTCTCTGGTGTTCAATGAGGTTGGATTTGTAGCTAAAGAATTTCCCACAGTCCTCACACTCATAATGCATTCCTCCAGTGTGCTGTCTTTTGTGGTGAATGAGTCTAGATTTGTGTATAAAGATTTTTCCGCATTCATTGCATTTGTAAATCCTTTCTTCAGTGTGAATTCTCTGGTGTTTTATAAGATTAAAGTTATGGGTAAATAATTTTCCACATTCTTTGCATCTGTAAGGTTTGGAACCACTGTGAATTCTCTGGTGTTTAATAAGGCTATAAATTTGGCTAAAGAATTTCCTACATTCACCACATTTATATGGCCTTTCTCCAATGTGTGTTTTCTGGTATTGAACATACCTGCAGTTGCAACTGAAGGCTTTCCCACATGTGCTACCCTCATAAAGTCCTTCTCCAGAGCAGACACTCTGACGGTGAATACACTTGTGGTTGTGGCTAACAGCTTTTTCACATTCACTCCACTCATAATGACTTTTTCCACTGTGAAAGGCCTGCCCACTCTCGCTGCCACTGTGTGGCTCTTCTCTGTTAGGAGTGGCCTGGTGCTGGATAAAGCCTGAGGTAGCTGGGAAGTCCTCCCCAACCTTCCTACAGATGAAGGGCTCCCCTGACATGTAGAAGCTGCAGCTGGTCACAAATGAGGCCCCATCCATATCTCTTTTCCAGGGCTTCTCCACACTGGCATGCCTCTGGTAGTGGTAAGGGTTTGCACTGAAACAGAAGTATCTCACACATCTGCCACCCAAGTCTGGTTTCTGCAAAGAGTATATCGTTTGGTTCTCAGCTTGGTGCAAAGTATCTTTAAAAATTGGGACACACATCTCACAGGAATGGGTCTTCTGGATAGTTGGAGCTGTCTTAGAAGCCCTGACTTGTGACTCTCCTACAGATTCAC
Source organism: Macroglossus sobrinus (assembly GCA_004027375.1). Taxonomy (NCBI): domain Eukaryota; kingdom Metazoa; phylum Chordata; class Mammalia; order Chiroptera; family Pteropodidae; genus Macroglossus; species Macroglossus sobrinus. The sequence continues at coordinate 100,190 of PVKZ01001259.1, forward strand.
TCTGCTCAGAAGGGGGCTCCTCATCTTCTGTCTTATGCCAACAACCTGAAAGCAGAAAAATGCTGAGGAAATGGTCGATTACTTCAGTGAGAGGGAGAAGTCCCATTACAAAGGTGTGTCAAACACAATATGTTGTGTCCAAGGGACTGTTCTAAAAACAAGGGGCCTAAGACAGGTTGAGAAAGGGGCTCTGTGCAGCACTAGGCCTTGGAGAAAAACTGGAGCCTAAAACAGGTTGAGGAAGGGGCTCTGTGCAGCACAGATTAGGGGAGACCTCACCAGAGAAAGGACAAAAATGGCATGCACCACATGGAAGAGAGGCAGGATCTCCAATCCATTCTTCTGCCAACAGGCTTCAGAGGAATGTTGTCTGCTGGTGATGTGGGCAAGTTGTGCAGAAGGTTAGTCATGTCCTTTCCCAGTAAAATTCAATATAAACTGAAGCATCCGGTGTTCAAGGACAATTTAAAGATATGTACACACCTCATAACATATGCACAGATCAATGTTAGAGACTACTATAGAGGAAGCAGTGCAGAGGAACAGGTGATGTACAAAGATCACAAAGGTGAAAGGAGCCAGGAAGTCACAGATGAAACGACAAGTCAGCCAAATGTCAAGTATGGGGAAGAAAAGGTGTAGTCAGTGGTACTCGCACAAAAACATTGTTGGACACGCAATAGGTTCCTGTTATAATTTGAACACAGCCCTTATGTCATGCTCTCCTCCAGATGACACTCACCAGGGTCAGGCCTCCTCTGAGACCATCATGCTATGTCCACCCTGCAAAACAATCAAGATTCTTCCTGTACCCTCAATTGTAAAATTACTCAGTACCTGAATGATGGGAATCTTAATGAAAGACAAACTAGCATTGGCCCAGAAAAAATCAGTATACAATAGTATTCAGGGAAGAAACTGAAAACGATTGAAGGAGGATCTTACAAGAACAGCCCATCGGTCATGTAAGTAATGACCATGACCTGGCACAGCAGTCATGAAGACCTGTTACCTAGAGAAAGGATCTGGACACAGCCACCCTGCCAGGGAGAGGACAAGCAAGGTGGGATCCATTAAATTGTCTGCAGGACTCCAGACACTTCTCTGAACTTTTTGAGGCAACAAGTGTTAGAGACGCTTGGGGAGTTCATTGTTCAGAGCATTCCACAAAGCTCAGTACTGGTACCCCCAGCACATATGACAAGAAAGTGGAGGAAATTAGCAGAACCCATGAGAAAGACAGCTAGCTACCTGTGGGGAAAAAAAGTGAAGGTAGGACATTATCTCAGGACACTAGGAGAGATGTGAGGGTCTTACCCACAGATGCCACAAGTGCAAAGTTCTCCAGCATCACATCGTAGTACAGGAGTCTCTGAGCCTCATCAAGGAGCCCCCACTCCTCCTGAGAGAAGTCAATGGCCACGTCCTCAAAGTTCATACCCTGTTATAATGGGGACAATTCATTCCATGATCAGCTTCTGTTTGTGGGTATCAAACATAGCTTGGGGAGAAAAATTGGCCAGAAAGGAGTTAACTGATTTGATACTGGTCTTGCTAGACAATACTGAGGTTCTCAAGACTGTCCCTCCAAGACGCAAAAAACATAGCATCACCCTTCACCCTTACGACCCCAACTCCAGGGCCCTGATGCCATCAGTTTACATTACCCTCTTCACATGCACATAATTCTTTGAACCACACTTCTCTCACACAGCTACATTCCCAGAAGTATAATCTCAAAGGTAATACAGCCCTGCCATGATGGAGACAGTTCATTCCATGATCAGCCTCTTTCCTAAGAGTTTAATTCCACCACCTCCTTAATCTATCCTCTACTCTTCCTCCTCCCTTCCCCATGCCAGTGGAGGTTTCTAAGCCTGGGTGGCACTGATGTCCACTGTCTCATCGTGGTTCTATTGATCACTATGTCAGCTAACCATAACAGGCAGGTGGGCAGATAAATGGCATCTAAGCTCTGGACCTGGCATGCAGGACCACAACACCCCTTTTCAGGCAATTCCCCTGGAGTTCCCGGTATCGTTTTTTTCCAGACACTGCCAAACATAGGCTCACCCTTCACTCTTAGGTCAATATCAGGGCACGGGGGCATGAATTCACACTCCCTCTCCCAAACATCACTCAGTATCCCAAACCTCTCCCTCTCACAATGCACTCCCACAGCTCTATTCTGCTCCTGCCTTACACCATAGTCATCTCTTTGGTCTATTCATTCATTACTCAGCATATGTGATCCAGAAGATGCCTGGTAAATTCAAACAGGATCAAGTACTACCTCAGATTCTGATACTCCCCACTGACAGTGGTGGCCTTGAGTTCTGCTATGAAAGCCTACCTCCCTGACTGTTCCTTGCTTCAACCTCACCTACTGAGATCAACATCAGATTTTACATACCCAGGGCCCTTCACTGTACTGCATTTGATGCCCCTTTACCAGTCACAGCCTTACTCTCTCCACCTAACCCTCATTCAAGGCCCAGCTCCAGTGCCCCTCTACCCCATGCTCAGTGAGTCTTCAAGATGACTACTTATGCCCCTAAGCTAACCTACCGTCCTGGTGGAACAACCCAGGCCACACCAAGGGTCACAACAAAATCCTGTGAATAAGAATAAGCTCCAGTTTCATCTTGTGCGAATTAGTCCTATGCCTCCACATCTACCTCATGTCCACTCATCCTTGAAGGCCTTGGCCATTTGTCAAACCATATTCTCTCCCCCACCCTCTACACAACCACTTCTCTCTAACCTCTGTTGTGACACCCATGTACCACAAGGGGCCCAAACAGGAAACTCAGTTCTGGGGTCTGCCCTCTTCCTCCTAGTCTATTATTACCATTATCATTCTGAAAAGTATTCCCTAAATTAAAATGACAGCTCTTCCCTGGTCACATACTCTTCACTACCTTCTGGAAAGTCTCCATCCTGCATTCCTCCTCCGAGTTCTAGACACCCATGAACTGCTCTCTGAAACATCTCAGACTTTAACATGCCAAAAATAAACCTCCTGATATCCCAAATGAAAACTGCTCTTACTATGGACTTTGTCCATCTTCCAGCTGCTAAAAGCAAACCTTCAAGTCATCCTTTACTCCTACCCCTCTCAACCTCAAAATGAGAAAATCCAGGCAGCCATACCTAAAACACTGATCCAGAATCTGACTGCTTCTCCCACCTCCACAGCCACAATCCTGGTCCAGTTACCATCTTACTCACTCAGACTATCGCAGTAGCTACCCCCTTGGTCCTTCTACCACCTCCACACTCATACTGTTCCCATGCTGCAGTCACAGGGATTCTAATGAGACCCGGGTCGGGTCACCAGTCTCCATTGCTCCAAATCTCCCATTGCTCCCATCACCTCAGTCGACATCCACTTCTCACAAAGCTGGTCTAGATCTGCCTTCTGTCCCACTGCTCCTAGTTCCCATTCAGAAGAAAGGATTCCTGCAAGTCCCAGAACAAGTTCAGCCTTCCCTCCAAGCTTCTGCATATTCTGGTACCAATGCCTAGGAGGATCTTCCATATTTCATTCTACTGGTTGCCAAAAAACAGGAACCACTCCATACAACCCTAGACCTGGACTTAGGACCCTGAGCTTGGTGTCTGTTCTAAGTCCCCCAGGTCCAAGGGCTGGAGGAGTGGGTGAACAGTACCAGGACACCACTGTTCCAGAGACCGTGAGGGTGGAGTGCGGATCAGTGAGGCCCTGAAATAAGCACCACAAACCAGGCCCCCTAAGCGATTCTGCAGTTACATGAATCTGTATGCACCGCCAGGATCCATGGGCTGAGGACGCTAAATACCCATGCCCAGCACAGAAGCCAGGTGACCCTGAGATAACAACTGCATTACCTCTGGGCCTCAGTCCTCACTGCAGGCTCTTGCCAGTTACGTAACCTTTTACAGGACATCACCTTCCTCTCTCCCTTTTATCGTTCCTCTCCGAGTCTTTCCTTCCTCTGAGCAGCTTTTGAAAACTTTTGGAACGCTATCTCTGGTTCCTTTTTTGTTCACAACCCTCCATGGCTCCCGGCGTCCTGAGAATGAAAATAATTCTCCTCGGGTAAACTTCCCCTCACAGTCTCCACTCCTTGTGGACACTAAACAGGGCCTGGGGTTCCCCCAGTGCTCTCAATGAGTCGCCCTCCACCCCCCACCCCCCCACGTCTTCACACGGCCGGCCCTTCTGCCTGTGACCCTCTTCCACATCCCGTGAGACCGGATGTCGGCCACGAGCGCCGGGGCCTGGGCTGCAGGATCCGAGCAGCGCCGCACACGGGGCTTAAGAGTTCGGGGAGCTGAGGGAGGTGAGGACCGGAGTACACGAACTGACCTCAGCCAGGATCCTCGGCGTAACCGCTGTCATCGGCCTCTGTGGACAAAGCGGAGTTTGCGTGGCACGGAAGCCCCGATCCCAGCATGTAGCGGGACCCCCCGCGGTAGGCCGCCTCCAAGACTCCGACCCGCCTCTGTGCAGCGGAGAAGACTCCTTTGGCACTTTCTAGACCGCAGTCCTGCGCTGGGACGCCTCTAACTCAGTGAACTGATGGGATTGGCCAAAATGACCGCCACGAGGACGATACCGGAAGTCCCGCCCTGATCCGCACCGAAATACATAATACATCTGTCCTGGGCTTTCTTAGGCTCAACCCCGCCACCTTTGGGCGCATTGCCCTCTAGGTACCGGTGACGTAAGTGTCTCATTCATTGACCTCATCAATAAAGATGTCGAGGCACCACGAGCGGCGCTGGGAAATGACGAATTTATCTTTCAGGAGCAGTTGGTAGGGTTTTGGGGAGTGTTGTCTTTAAATGATCGCTAATTTGGGACATTATTTCAGACTCCATAAGCTCAGAATGCTACTTGAGGCTAAAAATACTTTTTTAATTATTCCCTAAGCCAAATGGACCTATTCTCATTCAGACACAAAATGCATCCTCTGTTATCAGAAATATAATAAACATGTTCTTGCTATTTAAATGCATGTTGTCAGAAGCATTAGTCGATTTTATAATTCTACGTTCAGTCTGGGCCATGACTTGGAAGATAAGGAAGGCCGTCATGAAGAGGACAAAGGAATTATCTCTGCCTCTGGTTCCTACAGAGAACAGCTCTCCTGCTTGTATATTCGGTTATGGTATCCACTCCATAGAACAACATTGTTTATCTATTCAGTATTCTCTTCTCAATATCCTAAGATATAGTCAATTCCTTTAGGAATCTGACATCTATCTCAAACGGAGAGCAACTTATTAAATTGTGCTTTGGTATGTGATAGTGATCAGTGTTCTCAGGCAGAGCACATGTTCACAGGGAGCATCCAAACCCCATCATCCCATCTCCTTCAGTGATTTCTGGGACGGTTGTCGTTCATGAGGAATTGATATCTCAGAAAAAAAGGTACTGCAATGCAAATTACAGAAATCCATTAATAATGATTATGTAATTATTCAAAGAAAATGGTAGCAATAGCTGTGAGGAAACATCAATGGAGGGTGAAAAGAGTTAAGACCTTAGATAATTTTCATCCGGAGACATTGAAGTCTGAGTTAGGCTGAGCCCAATCTTGGTATTGTGATTCTTTTTCATCAGTTTCATCCTAGTGGATTTGTAGTGGTTTTTCATTGTAGTTTTAACTTAGAATCTCGAAATGACTAACGTCAAACAACTTTTCTATTGACCTTTGATACACATTCCTTAATGAAGAGTCTGTTCAAATATGTTGCCTATTTTATTTTTTGTCCTTTTCTTATTGATTTCTATGATTTATATGCAAGTCCTTCAGTCAAATATTCTCTCAGCTCAAGTCCCAATATAAGAAACAGAAGGTTTCCATGATAGCCCTAAAAGCTCTGATTTCTGTAGCTGCAGGGCTCATGTTGCTGAAAATCAAAATGTTAAATGGCTTTCTGAATTACAATGAGAGTTGAATACAGTACCCTGTAGAGTTGGGGTGTACCACTCTCCTGATACACAAATGTGTTCACCAAGCTCTTTGAATTTTGTGGTTACAAAGACATAATCAATTGTTAATTCAATTTCTAGACCCTCTCCTCTTCCCAGAAGATGGGTATGGGGTTGAAAGTTTTTAACTTCTAATCATGGCTTGGTCTTTCTAAAGACAAGCACCCATCCTGTAGCCATCCAGGGGCCCACCAAGGATTGTGTCACTTTGAAACAAGACACTCACATGGGAAATTCTAAAGGATTTAGGAACTCCACGTCAGAAACCAGGGTCAAAGACCAACTATTACAACAGAAGATGTGCCTAGTGCTCTCATTACTCAGAAAATTACAAGAGTTTTTGGAGATCTGTGCCAGGAACTGGGGAAATATGCATAACTTATATTTCCTATTATTTCACAACCTGTCTCAACGAGGTTTTTTGAGAGAGATTTTTCTCTTGTACCAGGAAGCATGTGCCAGAATATTCACTATAGCAAAATCCCTAGAGACAGGAAAGAGAACGGGTAAACACGCTTCTCCACACAGTGGAACCTTATCTGCAGCCCAATAGTTCTCCCTTCTATGGATGCAGTGAGGGAATCACAGAAATGTCACAATTACCCTGTAGAGTGCCCCCTTCCATGGTTCAAGCCATCTCTACATGTCAACTAGTTTCAGTGGGAATGAGCCCCAATTTCCTAGTGGAAACCAGCTCACAAGTGGATTCCAAATAAGCAGCATACATGCCTTTGCCTCAGCATTGCCTAGAATCCTTTTTCTCCAAACTGCTTTTTTCAAACTGGTTCTGCAAATAAGATCCCCTTCCTCCCCATACCTGCCATCTCTGGAAGAAATGAATGAAAAATATTTGACTTTTCCGGTATCTGTTTTAATAACTTTCTGCAATTTCCTATGACCAGTGATATTCACATCCAGTTTAACTTTTAATATGTCCAGTGAATTAAAGAAATGATTATATCATTTAACTATAACAGTTCCTTTTCATGGGCTAAGTCCTATTTTCCAGTTTTTCTTTCTCCCCTCCCTACATATTTAGGTGCCTGTGGCTGCACTGAAATAAAGGATGTGGACAGAGGACAGGATAGCTGGCAGGGAAAACCTCACTGGAACCATCAGTGGGTGTTTATGTCCTGGGGTTGGGTATCATTGCCTTCTCATGTGGGGCCTATTTCTAGATTTTAAGAGATAAACACTGACATTACACTTTTCATTTATTCAACAGATTTTATTGGTCATTTGAAATGTGTCAGCCCCTTTCTAGGCACCTCAGATAATTTGGTGAACAAAACTGAGAAATCCTGTCTTCCTTGAACTTCCATTTTAGTGAAGGAGACAATAAATGGACAATATAATCAGGATATTATAAATCATAAAGAGAAGTATAAATCACAAAGAGAAGTACCATGGAAATAATGCATACTCGCAGATACATTTTTATATATTACATCGAGGAAGCTTCTGGTGTGGGGGAAACACATCTGAAGGCAAGTCTCTGGTGTGTCCTCAGGTGGCGGTGGTAGGTGGATGATTGGCGGTAGCTTCTCTGGCACAAGGAACACACATAGGGCTTCTCTCCATTGTGAATTCTCTCATGAGCCACAAGATTTGTTCTGTGGATGAATGACATTTCACATGTGCCACATCTGAAAGGCCTTTCTCCTGTGTGAATCTTCTGATGAACGTGTAGATCTGAGGCCTGGAAGAATCCTTTGTTACACTCAGCACAAATAAATATCCTCTCATTATTGTGTCTTCTCTGGTGGATTTTCAACCGAGAGAAATACCTAAAGATCTTGGGACACTTGTCACATTGGTATGACTTCTGTGCTCTGTGGAATCTTTCTTGGTGTTCCCCACATATGGAGTTTTCTACATTGCTCTGATGGATAGGAACAGGCTCAGGAATGACCTGATCTGGCCTAGTAAGAAACACTGGTCCCGCCTCCATCAGGACATCTTGATAAGGGGGTCTTTTCAGGGACCCCTCCTGGGACCTGGAGGTGCCTAGACTTGCTCTTCTAGAGCTGAGCATATTCTCCACAGAAACATGTCCCTCTTCAGACCTGGGACAGCTCTCTTCCTGGATGATAAATAGGGAAGGTATTTGATGGCCTTGACTAGTAGTACTGTCATTTACTTGACAAGTTTTCAAAGAAATACTGCCATCATTTTCTTTATCTTCATCTCCTGTGAAAATAAAGAAGTGACTCAGTGAAATTGTACTCCAAAAGGGTTCCACACAGAATGTGTCTCTGTTACCTGGGCTCCCCTCACTCACCTTGTCCTGTTTCCAGGGAAGTATATTGGGAGGGTGTCTTCATGTTTGCTGCTGTTAAGGTTCCTGCTGACAATTGTTTTGTGAAGTGAATAATGACTTCTCTTAAGGGCATATTCTCAGAAAAGAGGGCTTCCTGTCCCTGCATGTGGACATGGACCTGTAAACAAACCCTTATCATTGTCGTATCTGGATCTGTTGAGTGACAAGCCTTTGTGAAAAACCTACCCTCTTCGGGCTTTCTCAAGATCTTTCTACTGAGTGCTCCCACACCTACTGTCCTGCCTTTTATTTCTGCTGGCTTTAAATTTCATGGTAACTTATAGTTAATGTGGCTTCCCTAATGAAAAAAAAAAAGATGTTCTTTCTGAGGAAAGAACAAACTCCTATTAAGGCATTTCTCCTCATTCTTAAGGTTTCTGCTCAACTGTGAAATTTCTTAGTGAGCCCTCCAACCACCACACCAGCTTAAATCAGTTAAATCAATATGTTGGCTCCCATTTGTCCCACTGAATACATGTACATAAAACTTTTTTTCTTGCTTATTTAGAATGGTAAAAATTCTCCTTGGCAAGGACTAATAACTGAGTCTACAATAATTCTTCTTTCTCTACTTTCAGGCAACCCAAACAGACATGACTTATTTCTTACACTCCTTTGCCCCTTTACTTACTAAGCCAGGTGGCTTTATGCAATCATCATTCAGGTCTTTCATGAATTTCTCCAGGTTTCTGCCACTTGAATTCCATTTCTCCTTCAATGTAGACCTGTCACTGCAGTGCCTATTGATCATAAATTGTTCCAGGACCAAACAAGAAATAATTTCATCCTTGCTGTGTTTTTCTGGTTGCAGCCATGAGTGAAATGACTTATAGAGTCTTTGCAATTCCTGCCTTGCACACAAGTTATTGCTGTTTGACAATAAGCTGAGCTCAGTGCTTGGGAACCCAGAGATCCCCTCTCCCTCCTGGATGGCAGGTCCTTGGCTGGTATTAAGCTCTAGATTTTCTGACCCAGAATCATTCCTGGATGGTTCACCTTGACATGAGATTCTGAGATCTAAAGCCATTCTTAACACAAATTCTCAGAGAGACTAAATTCAGGGATTTAATCTCTTCCGAGTTGTTTCTCTGGGGATCTGTTTCAACAACTGGTAGATGCTTAAGGACTGCAAGCTAGATATGGGAGAAATATAATTAATTAAAGCATTGACATATTTAAAAGCAAACAAAAAGTTCAGTACCTACTTAAGTCATGGATGAATTCTACCAGACATTTAAGAAAGAGAGCTAATTTTACAATAACATTCCTAGAGCATAAAATAGTGAGAACGCTCTTCTTTTAGTTAATGAGTTCAGCAGCGCCCTGATAACAAAACTTTACAAATGTATTAAAGGAAGGAACATTACAGGCCAATATCTCTCATGAATATAGGTGTATAAATTAAAAACAAATTATTTGCCAATCAAATCCAGTCACATTTAAGGGAAATAATATATCACAAACAAGTGGAGTTTATTTTCTAAATGAAAGTTGTTTTAAAATTTAAAAACCAACATAACCTACCACATTAATAGAATATAGAAAAAACACTATAATCATCTCCTTCGATACATTTAAAATGTTCAATAAAAATCAGAGCTTGTTATTAAAAATGGCACTCAGTATACTAGAAATAAAGAGAACTTCATTGATATGATAGAGTATACAAGATGCAGCATAAATTATCTTTTAGAGTTTTCACCTTGAGACTGGGATCAATGCCCACTGTTGACTCTATGCAGCATTGGACTGCTCCCTAACCAATAAACAATAACAAAGACACATCAAACATCATTATTTATATGTATCCTGATTTTGTCTGCAGAGAAATCATATATATATATATATATATATATATATATATATGTATATATATATATATATATATAAAATAGTCATGCTCATGGGTTAGAAGACTCAAAAGTATAGAAAATCTTAATTCTCTCTAAGATACTTTATAAGTGCAATGCTATTTCAATGAAATCTAGCAAGTAGATGTGTGTATGTGTGTGTGCATATTAAAAATTACAAGATGATACTAAAATTATATAGACACATCAAAGAGCTAAAAATACCCAAGACAAATCTGAAGAATAATAATTTTTCAGGATGTACATAACCAGAAAGCAAAATGGATTAGGAGACTACATTTATTAAGACTGTGATCATGACACAAGGATAGACAGAAAAAGCAACAGAACAGAATATTGTCCTGATACAATATATATACAATTTATATAGTGACCTGCTTTCTGAAAAACATGACACTAAAGTGCATGTTCAAAGGATAAAAATTTTTTCAGTAAGTGGGGCTAGGTGAACTGACTGTCCATAAGGGGAAAATTAATCTTGACCCATACCTTACACCACTTACAAAAATTAATAAGTAGATTTTTTAAATCTCTAAAATATAAAACAATAAAGATTATGGAAGACCACATGAAAGAGAATGTTTAAGAACTTATAATAGGAAGAGATATCTTTAATATAACATAAAAATAACTCGGCCTAAAGGATAAGATTGAAATATTGGACTGCACAAAAATGAGAACTTCTGTTCATCAAATAGAGTCACTCATTCATTTAAAAGATGAAGCACAATATAGAAAAAAGAGATTTTCAATACATACACAAAACATGGAATGAGTTTATAAAGAACTCTTTCAAATCAATTGAATAGAAGATTGCTTAACAGAACTGTCAAAAGTGGATTGATAAATAAAAAGAGGTTCAACCTCATTAATGATCCCAGAAAAGCAAAATAAAACTACAATATCATGCTACAAAATATATTCCAGAGTGACTAAAATCATATAGACCGAGTGTAAGCATGCTTTGGAGAACCTGAATGTCTCAGTCATTGCTGATGGGCACTCACTTTGGAAATATTTTGACTGGTATCTACTCATTCTGTATTTATTCTTTGGCATATACTTAGCAGGAAAATGTACTCATGTGCATCAAAGACATAAATAAGAATGCTTATTTATATAATCATAATTCACAATGTTTCCACACTGTAAACCATCTAAATGCTTATTAATTAATTCACATAAAAGCATATTTGACAGCAATAAAAATGAACTGCTTCATACAACATCATAACCACACATCAAAACGTTGAATGAAATAATTCAGACACCAAACTATACATTTTGTTTAGTCCCATTTATGTTAAGTCAAAAGCATACAGATATTGCCAATGTTATTTAAAATGTCGGTTATTTTTTGAAACAATAGTAGATACCAGGATAGGTGCATATATAGACGGCTCTAGGTGGACCCACCCTGTCCCCGTTTTCTTAGAGTTCTGTGCTTCCTGTTTTAGCTGGCAATATTTTATCTCTCATCTTCGAGGTAGTTACACAGAAGTATTTCTCCATAAAATTCCACCAAGCTATATATTTTTATTTTTCTTTACGTGCATTACTCTTCAATAAAAATTTCAATTTTATTAATTTTTTTTTCAATTGCAGTTGACATTGAATATTATATTAGTTTCAGGTGTACAACAGTGATTAGACATTTATATAACTTACGAAGTGATCTCCCCAATAAGTTTAGTACCCATCTGACACCATACATAGTTATTACAATATAATTGACTATATTCTTTATGCTGTATTTTACATCCCCATGACTGTTTTTATAACTAACAATTTGTACTTCTTAGTTCATTCACCATCAATTTGTTCTCTGTGACTATGGTTTGTTTCTGTCATGTTTGTTTGTTTATAAAGTTTAATTTTAAGAAGTAAATGGGCCTTAAGTTGCAATTAGACATGATGTATTTGATTAAAGGCTATGATCTGCTACAAATATGCTGTCAGTTATTATAGGAAAACAAAGTATTAGAAAAAGTTGAAGAGTCAGTGAATAAAATAGAAGAAACAGGCTGAAATCCACACAAATGATCTTGTCCTGTGTTGGACATGACTACAGCACTTATAAATACTTGCATGACTGCCCCAGCTAACCTCACTGTGGCAGTCCAGTGACACATTCCATGGGAAACTCTCTTCGTTGTTTTTCTTTAATGCCATCAACAATTATCCTTTCTTCTGGAAAACATTGGTTCTTGCTTCACTGTTTTTATCAAAATTATAGGTTTATGTTGCTATTCCTAATATCTGTTCTTTTCCACTGGCATGTAGGAGTTAGCAGAGATGAAATTGAGTTTGCATTGGCCCATACTGATTTCCGACAGCAAATCATGTTACATGGACAACAGTAGGCACAGCATTTGGGTTGTTGAATGGAAAAAAGATATAATCCTTCTTCTATATCACTGCTCTATTTTTGTGTTCTTTTCTCATTTTATATATAGTTAAGATTTCAAAGATTTGTGCTTTTTTATAAAACAAGCTCATGCCACAAAATCAGAAAATGTGGGTAGGTATTGGGTGAGATTAATACGTGGGCACACAAAGTAATTAGTTTGTTAGTCGATGTCATTTTATGTTTTATGTCAACCTTACCCTGGCTAATTAGATTAGCCACTCTGATCTCATCAGTTAATGAGGCAAAGATGGCTTGGGAAGAACAATCATAGGAGCAAATTAAACATATTTTTGTCTTTCCCTAATCCATTTATCACAAAGCTTCCAGTCAATCTTTATAAAATGCTAATCTGTTCAGGTCATACTCCACTCTAGTCCCTTTTGTCCTCAGAGAAAAGTACTAAGTCCTTCCTGGTCCCACAAGGCCTGCCTGAGCCACCTCTCCTTCCTCCGACCCCATCTTAAGTGTAGTGGCTGGTATTCTATGTCCAGGACATTTGTTGGTCTCTGTCTCTGTCTTTCTATGTCTTTGTGTGTCTGTCTGTCTGTCTCTGTGTGTCTGTCTGTCTGTCTATCTCCCTCTCTCTGTCTTTCTTTCCTGTAAGGTTCATGGTCTCTTCTGGTTCCCCTACAAGTTCTCTTTCTAGACCACTCTAGGCACACGGAGACCACTTGCTCACATTTACAGACATGCCAACAGCTGTGGAGAATTATTACGGCTAACACCTTGGAATTCAAAGCCAGACTGCTATATTAAAAGTTCTCATCACAAGAAAAAAAATTGTGACTATGTGTGGTAACAGATGTGGTGATATTTCGCAATACATACAAATATTGAGTCATTATGTTATACACCTGAAATATAATGTTATATGTCAATTATATCTCAATTAAAAAAAAATCTCAGACTGTTGGGGTCCTTAATCTGGTGTCTGGCATTTACAAACTATGTGACCCCAGACAGACTACCCATCAGGTCCTCTGTGTGATGGGGGAGCGGGCGGGGGTCTGATCACCAATGACACCAACTCTCAGAATTGCCATGGCAGCTAAGAGTTAATATATATGAATGAAGCAAGTGGAGCATTTGCTGGCACATGGTAAGCACTTAGTGTATGTCTGCTAAGAAACTGAACAGTCATGCCTTAAATTTCAACTTCCACCCTCACCCCAATCACCCATGGACCAACACTTTCACAGAATGCTATAAAAATGAATTACTAGAAACATATAATTAACCAGACAACAAAGCCATGCAGACAGACTTTCCCAAGTGATGTCTCCTGGAGTCAGGCCAGATTTAGCACAGCTGGAGCAATTGTCACAACAGACCATCCCCGCTGCTTGCAATCGGCGCCCCCACCCGTATCTTTGTACCTAGGAACTTTATCTCCATAGCTAAGCCTACATACATGCATGCACACTTACACACACACAATTGAAAATTTTCCTTTCATTTTGCAAACTTACCTCCTTGAAGAGACAGAACTTCAAAGTGGGTAACCTCAGACCACAGGCTCAGCTGCTGTATGACTGGCTCTCTGCACTGGGTTCATCTGAAGTGCCTTCCTTTTTATAGGGCGTGGGTTCAATGATGTAATTAAATACATGATTGGATAAAGTCCACTTGTTGATGGAATCTCTGATGTCATCTTCATCCTGCTCCAGCTCCAGCTCTCTAATACCTATGATATACCTCTGCCCCCACCACCCCGGGCCTGGGGCAAGAAGTCATCATCAAATGCACTCACATTTCTGCAGTGAAATGTAACAACCTTAATACTAAGTGAGAATGCAAATACTAGCATTAGTTTCACATAAATTCTGGTCAAATTATGTCATCAGAGAGTCTCATACAAATTGCTAACACATTCTAATTCTCTGAGATTTGTGGACTACAAGTGTAGCAGAGAATGAGGCTTGTGTCTTTCCTCCTGCACAAATCTTAGGCTGGTGAGTCAGAGGGGCCTCAAGACCTCAGAAGAGGGGCTCTCTGTTCAGCAAAGAAATCACAGTGACTGAGACTAGGATCATTATAGTGGGAAGGAAAAGATCAGTGCTTATTTTATATTGAGAAAGTACTTGATGTTTGATAGACTTCATGTAAGGAATGAGGGAAAGGAAGGGGTTTCAATGGTGTGAGGTTGCTGGTTTGAAAATCTGGCTGGGGTAGGGAGAACTGTACACACTAGGGACAAACTCATCACTGTATTTCCTGACTTGCTGTGGAGGGTGTGACCACCTGGTAGAAGACAAAGGAGAGCTGAGAAAGCAGATGGAGTTGGTTTTTCTGAGGAAGAAACTTGGGCAGCAATTCAAACACTGTCAGTCTTTCCTCTGCTTTCAAGTTATATCCAGAATAAAACTTGTTTCCCCTCTCCCCAGCCTTGTCCCCACTCTCTCCCCTCTGGATTATTAAGGCCAGCTGGCCTCCCCCTCTCCCACCAGTCTTAGGTCTATTCCCAAAGCAGCCGTCCCAGAGACCTGTTAGAACCAACTCTGTCCTTGTCCCTCTTCTGCTAGTCTCCTGAAAACTTCTAGTGTCACTCAGCCAGAATTCAAACTGCCTCTGGTGAAGGATCTCTCTGCTCTCCAATCTGTCGTAGACTCACAGTTTCACAAAATGCAATAAAAATCAATTTCCAGAAATGTGAAATTAACAAGAAAACAGAGTCAATGGACATGTCTGTCAACTTACCCTAAGAGTTTATGCCTTACTCTCCGTTTTTGTGTTTACTCTGCCATAGATAGGAGAGGGCCTGGAGAATGGCAGTGTCTTTGGTCATACTCTGAACATCACAGACACAGTGTAGAAACTGGCTTTCTGACAGTGGCCTGGAGACCCTGTCCACCTCAGCTTCTTTGGTTACCCTGCTCCAGTTTCACTGGCCCCAGCAGTTCTCAGAACCTGGTGGCTTCCCCCAACCTTGAGCCTTCATCCTCTTCCCTATGCCTTAAATTCTCTTCAAGCCTTTGTTCAAACATCTTCCCTGTGAAAGTTGCCCTGGACACGTTTTCTAAAATTTCAGCACACCCTTACCCGCTGCCTCGATCAGTCTTTATTCACCTCTCTGCTTTACTTATCTCCATAACTTTGGTCTCCATCAGATGAAGTATATTCTCCTAATTTGTCATGTTAATTGTTTGACATACACCAGGGAATTTAACTAACTCACTAACAGACGTTTTCCTCTTTTGTTCTGTATTGTATCCCCAGAAGTTAGCGCAGAGCTCTGCACTTGACAGGTCCCATTCAGCCTATGTCAATGTGAAAGAAATATTCCAGGTATGAGAGGGTGTGGCAGCTGCAGGAAGGGATTCAGGGAGTAGGAAGCTCAAGACAGCTGCAGGGCCCAGGAGAGATGGTGATCTTGCAAGGGTTGTTGATCATACCCCAAAATTACTGTAGAGGCATTAGGGGATAGAGGGAGACATGGGTGACAGCAACTAACAGAGTCTTGTTCCAAGTCACAGGGGAGGTTCAGGCCATCTCAGACTTTTTGGATGAGAGCCCAAAGCCACAGTGGGAAGAGTTAAAAACAGGTGGCTAAATTACCACCTACGTGGCCTTAGGACAGCCATCACTGTCTTTTACCATCTTCAGTCTGTGGTGCTGAAACAGACAGCAATAGGGCAAGAGGATTTGAGAATCCTCAAGCTGATCAGCTGTCACACCACCCCTCCCATTCTGAAGACCTTTGGCAAGATGTCTCAGGAGCTACCTCCAACTTGGCCAAGATAAGATAAAAACCAATTGCCTAGTTGCCTAGTGTGACAGGAGTGGGGTTCCCTTCCTACATCCCTCCCCTTGTTTCATACTCATTGTATCTGCCAGGACACATGGCCTGACTTTGATCTTTCCTGCAGACACACACGAGACAGAGCATCTCATACACCCAAAGAAAAGTAATTAGATATGGAAGAAGTACGGCAACCTCACAAAATTCACAGACAACAAAATATGCCATCTGGAATAAAGTGTTGGAAGAGAAGTAAGAAGAAATTAAGATAGGCAGATAAAATTAAGGAGACAAAGAAAGAAAAAAGCCATAGGAAAGGAAGATATGCTAAAAAAAAAATGGGGGAAGTACTGGTCATGGAAAATGTTTATAAAGAAAGAACTGAATAGAACAGAAAAATAGATCTTTAGATATTCAAAGAATTAATCAGTGAGTCATAGAATCATATTAAAGATGACATCTAAAAGGCAAGGGATAAATGAATGAAATAGAAAATATAAAAGAAAAAAGTTGTGATCCAGCTATGGGAAGGGATATTTTTCTGCTTTATTCCTCCAAAACAGTGGCTAACATATATTGCTGTTAAATAATAGTTGTGAAATACATAAAGAAAATGTAAGTAGAGGGACCAAGATCTGGATACGAGCATCCCCAAAAGAAAGGACAAATGTGAAATGACTCAGCAGAAGACAAAGGTAGGGGGTTCAGTGGCCTAAGTCGGGCATGGGTACTAGACTTTCAGATTGCTTGACTCTAAAGCATGTGGGAGGAGGTGGCAGAAGTAGTTCAGGAACAAGGTGGAAAGATCTGTGTGGGT
Source organism: Macroglossus sobrinus (assembly GCA_004027375.1). Classification (NCBI taxonomy): domain Eukaryota; kingdom Metazoa; phylum Chordata; class Mammalia; order Chiroptera; family Pteropodidae; genus Macroglossus; species Macroglossus sobrinus. The sequence continues at coordinate 117,330 of PVKZ01001259.1, forward strand.
GGTTAAGGGAACAGGTGACTATTATTGGGGGCTCTATGAGATTTTACTGGAAGTTGGATGTATAGAGGCTGGTAGGAGTAGCAAAGAATGGCCAGAAGATAAGAAGGCAGGGGTCCTAAACAGGAAATGGTGCAGCTGGTTTTAAAGTGGGTGAATGGAGAAGGGTCTGGGACAGGAGAGGCAAAAAAGGAAGGTTGATACTTTGGGAGAGACCCTGGTGTGAACTGTAGAGCTTTCATCTCCAAGTGCCCTCAGTCTTTAGTCATTTAATACAGCTCAGAGGAGAGGAGCAAATCTGTTTCCTTCACATTGGCAAGCCTATCAGAACCTGGCACCAAGGGTCATATACCCCAGGCTTTATATTGTCTTCTTGTTAGATGTTAACGTCCAATCTCAGTAGGAGGCTTTAGTTTCTCTAAGGCTGTTGTTGATCTAGATGAAATATACACCCAGGCTGATTATGTTTTTTCTTGTATTAGTAATTTATTACTTTATATTGATGAGTATTATAAATATAATTTCTTACCCATTCACGAATGGATATTCATTTTTGTTATCTTGTATTTGGCTTTGAAGACTACGGTTGCTGGGACTGTACAAATATAAGTATTCCTGTAGAAACAGATTCCCATTTCTCTTGCGGTTATGCTTAGGAATAAGATCTTGTCAAATGATGAGATTATTAACTGCCAGTATTTTCCAAATTTATTTTTACTCTCTCGCATCCCCACCAGCAATGTATGTTTCTTATCTTCAACAGCGAGGATTTTGTCCCTCTTTAAACGTTTCCCATTGAAATGAGTGTGTAGTAGTATCTCACTGTGGTTTCCATTTGTATGTCCTTAAATATCAATAATGCTGGACTTATTTTCATGTGCTTATTTACCACTCATACCTCTTTTGTGAAATGTGTTCAAATATTTCATCCAATTTTAATGATGTTGTTTATCTTATTACTTACTCTGGATATCCACCATTTATCAGATATAGGTTTTGCCAAGTATTTTTTTTTGTAAGCTGTAACTAGTTTTCATCTTCTTAACACTACCTTTGAATTACAGAATTTTAAATTTTATTAAACTCATTTGTATTTTCCTTTCATTTTTTTCTTATGTAAGAAATCTTGGCTTAAAACAAGGACAAAGAACATACATTATGTTTAAAATGGTATATATTTTTATTTTTTATATTAAGGTCTATGATCCATTTTAATTTGTGAATATTTTAAAGATTAAGGTTACTATTATACATGAAAATATATTTTTCACAATAATTTGTTGAAAATATCCTTTCACATTTGAATTACTTAGGCAGCTTTGTTGAAAATAAGTTAATGATAAGCATATGGGTCTATGTCTGGCCTGTATTATCTATCCTTTCACCAATGCTACACCCTCTCATAACTATACCTTTATAGTAAAATTTGAAATCTGATTTTTGAAGTCTAAAATTGTTCTAAAGAAAATGTTTAAACTATTATAGGTCTTCTGCATTTTCAAATGTTTCTATATATTGTTTGAAGTAAACATAACCTTGATTTTATTCATAATAAAACAAAAGATGAAGCTTACAACAGGGTCTCTTGGCTCTGTCTCATCTCCACTCAGGTCACCTTTGAAGGGGGAAGTATGGGCTAAGAATTTTAACTATGGGGACACATTGGGATTCTAACTCATCTGAGCTGTGCCCATTACCAGCTGGCTTACCTTGGTCATGTCTTCTTCCCAGACCTGGGATTCATGTCTGGTTAAGTGGGAACATGGATATTAAACTATATAGCACAGAAAGGTAAGCATACAATAAGTAACAGATGATATTATGCAGTACACTGAAGACCCTATCCTGGTGCAAAGGTGAGGAAACCAAGATTCCAAAGCTAGTGAGAGCTTGGATGGTTAATGGAAATCAAGGCCAGTAGGGCTGGAAGGGTAGTTGGAGGGATGAGAGGGTATAGGGGCTGATGCCTATGGTTTTGTAGGCTATCACGAGAAATATAGATTTTATTCTAACTGCACTAGGAAGCTGTGGGAAGAATTTAGCAAAACAGACATATTATTAAAAGGATAAACTCAAACAATTGACCATATCAAGTACTGGCAAGGATATGGAAGAATTGGAACTCTCATACACTGCTGGTGGTTATGCAAAAGTGAACAATTTCAGATCAGTTTAGTAGTTTCTTAAAGATTCACCTATCCTATGACTCAGGCATTATACTTTGAGTTATTAACACAAGCAAAGTGAAACATAAATATGTATATATAAGTATTACACATAAATGTTCCAGCAGCTTTATTTGCAATAGCCAAAACTGGAAGTAGCCCAAGTGCCTGTAAAAAGATAAGTGGATAAACAAATGGTCTATCCATAGGAAAGATTAACTACTCAGTAATAAAAATGAACTACTCCTATAAGCATCATTGAAGAATCTCAAAATAAAGAACCATGAATGAAACCAGAAAATAAGCATATTATAAATCAAATCATAGAAAATTCTAGAAAATACACATTAATCTATTATAAATGTAAATCAGTGGTTGCCTGGAAGCCTGGGGAGAGGAAGGACAGATTATAAAATGACATGAGGTAGATAAGGGGTGATGGGCACTATCATAATTACGATGAGATTTCATGGATTGATATGTATGTCAAAATTTAACAAAAGGTACACTTCAAATAAGTGCAGTATTTTCCATGTCAACTATGCCTAGATAAAGCTGTACAAAATATTTCAAAATAAAACTCTAGATCTCCTACTTTTCAGAAAAATCAGGTTTGCCAATCCTATATTACTCTTTCCTGATGACCTCACTAGAGCAGCCTTGCCTCAATGGTAGCAAACACTGATGAGCAATGAAGTCTGCCACCACTTGAATTAACAGGAATCCCTGCTTGGTCACGGAGCCACAACACTGGGTTAAGGGATCTCATTTCAATCAATGCTTGATTTCCTGCCTGTGTAGCAATAGCCTTTCAGTGAATATCACAGAAAGGCTACAGGATTCCATAAAACCAATAGCTTATTTTCCTTGAAAATGACCCTGGCTACAAAAGATAAACATGCCTTGAGGTCTTGAGAATCTCTGTGCACACTGATCCTTCAGAGTCACAGTGACTGGAGACTTTTTGATGCAATTTTAGCAGGAGTACACTCTATCTACTTTGCTGATCTCCATTCCGGTGTTAAATACCAATTATGGTTCCCCAAGGCCCTGTATTCTTACAGTGACACTAGCCTAGTGAATTCTGGGTATCAGGACACATGGCTCCTTTGTAAACCCTGGGTAGGGATTACCCTCAACACTACTGAGCATCATGTGATATCAATTGTGAACATAGAAAACAATTCATGTTCCCAGCAGCACTTGAGGTTGTCACAATTTTCTAATTCCTCAGGGTATTTCTTGAGCCCATTAAAAAATCCTGACACTCGATCCACAAATGAGGACCACAAAGCCCTGCAGTCTTTCCTATAAGATCATGGACAACAATGTATATTAGGCCAAAACTGGAAAGAGGTATATTCTTCCATCATACTGTCATGTCATCTCTGAGGCACACAGAGCATTGAATGCCCACAAAAGTTGTTTATTCCTTAATTCTGGCATAGCCAAACTATTTTCAAATCACCTCACACAGTGAATACAAGATCAAAAGTAGAATAAACAATGCTGCCTTTATTTTTGCAAAATTCAAAGCAATATGTGGCAGGGCTTTCAGGCTGGTGACTTAGAGGCTGAAAAAATCCAAAATAAGTGTTACATGAAAACTAACATGTCCTTAAAATGTAGCCATCTTGCCAAGTCATCAGCAGAACTCAGACGGGATCTTCTGGGTCAAAGCTGAGTTAGGTCCACGCCCTAACCTGTAAAAGTGAAAGGAATGAGAACCCCAGAAGGGCTAAGATTTCCTCCAGGAAATGGGTAGGGGACAGAGGTCATCTTCTCTGTGCTTGTTAGGGTAGTAATTGATGCACCCTGTGTGAACCTGCCAGGTAGCAGAGGTGAAATGAATTATGTCACAGAAACTGGCAAGGGCCCTGGGCAGGTTACAAATGTCATGCAGCTCCTTAAAGATTCCCATGTACCTGAAACTTAAGAGAATCTCCCCACAGTGAATTTTCAGATGTATGGGTTTTAATTCAGGTTACTGGCTCCCTGACAAGTTCTCTCCTCAGTGTAATTATACTGACAGGGAGCTGCACATCCCCTGTACATCTAAGGTCTTTCTCCAGTGTGAAGTCTCTGGTGTTGAATGTGGTCAGATATGCAACTAAATGACTCCTCACCTTTGCTGCACTCATAAGGCCTTTTTCCAGTGTGAACTCTCTGGTGTTGAATGAGGCTAGAGTTTGGCTAAAGGACTTCCCACATTTCCCACACTCATAAGGCTGTTCTCCATTGTGAACTCTCAGGTGTTTGATGAGGTTAGATTTGCAGCTGAAACACTTCCCACATTCACTGCACTCAATAGGCCTTTCTCCAGTGTGAACTCTCCAGTGGTTCTAGAGGTTGGAGCTACGGCTAAAGGATTTTCCACATTCTCCACATTCATAAGGCCTTTCTCCTGTGTGGACTTTCCAATGTGAACTGAAGCTAGAACTCTGCTTAAAAGATTTCCTGCATTTACTGCACTCATAAGGCCTTTCTCCAGTGTGAACTCTCTGATGTATAACAAAGCTGGAGTAGTAGGTAAAGAGTCTTCCACATTCGCTGCATTCAAAAGGCCTTTCTGCAGTGTGAACTTTCTGGTGCTGAAAGAGGTTACATCTTCGAGTGTAGGCCTTTCCACATTTGTTGCACTCATAAAGCCCTTCTCGAGTGAGGATATTCTGGTCCTGAGAAAGTGTGTTCATGCAGCTGAAAGCTTTCTTGCATTCTCCCCAGCTGTGATAACTTTTTCCACTGTGAAATATGGCCTTGCATTCATTACTCCTATTTGGATTCTCCCCAGCGTGAGAGATTTGTTGATGGAGAAATCCCAGGCTGGCTTAAAAGTCCTTCCCAACCTCCCCACAGGCAAAGGGCTTCCCTGATACATAGATTGTGCAGCTCTTTGTACATGAAGCTCTGTCCATGGAACTTCCGAAGAAAATCTCTCCAATGTGCTGCCTCTGGTACTGCTGAAGGTTGGCTGCGAAACAGAATCGTTTCTCACGTGTGTGTCTTCTGCCCAAAATGTGCTCTGTGGTGCTCGGCCAAATGTGAAATGTCTTTCAAGACTGGGCCACACATCTCAAAGGGCTGGGCCTTCTGGGGAGATGAACCCAACTTAAGAATCCTGATCTGTGACTCTCCTTCTACAGAACTGCTCTGTTCAGAAGCTGCCTCCTCACCTTCTACTCCACTCCAACAATCTGAAAACAAAGAAGTGACAGTGATATACATGTTGACTTTTTTGAGAGGGGACAAAACCATCACAAGTATACATTTAACACATTAAAGAACCAACCCACAGGGCTGTTTCCAGGAAAAGGAGTTGGAGTCAGATTAAGGAAGCAGCTGCTGTGCACTACTGGGTCCCTAAGGTGACAAAATTGGGCAGTCCTCATCAGGCACAGGACATAGAAAAAGGTGTGTCCCAGGGGTGAAAGGCACATTCTACAACTCATTCTTCTGTCTATGGCTGTAAGCAGGATTATACCTGCTAGTAATATGTGACACTGTACAGAATTCTATATCCAGGCCCATGAAAAAATGGTTAGAGCAAAGTAACTGATGTTCAAAAATATGTGCACGCTTTAGGACACACCAATACTGGAAAGCACTGTGGAGAAAATAATGTGAGGGATGAGTAAGATAAACTACCCAGAGGATGGAGATTAGCCTTGGGCTAATGACAATAACAAGGTGGCAGTATCAAAAATGGAAACAGGAAGGTAGAGTAAGATGTGTGTGGCCACTGGTAATGGCACCTAAACCTAAGTCTAAGAAGATAGGATCTTGGTATGATGTGAACAAAGTGCTGATGTCACATCCTCCAAATGCCATTCACCTGGGTCAGGCCCCCTCTGAGGCACTCTTGTTGAGCCTGGAGATAGGTCCATTCTGTGGAGCACAGAGGACTCCTCCCCTAGACCCAGTTGAACAACTACACAGGACCTAGATAACCCAAATCGTAAGGGAAATAAATACAGATCAGTAGCCAGTACGGGCCCAGAACAACTCAGCACACAAGAAATCACAGGAACGATATTTAAATATTACAAAAAGTGCCTCTGGGAACAGCTAGAGAGAAGATAGAGTAGGAAGGATCAGGAATCTGTCTCCCAACTTAGACAATGATTACACTGGCAGAATCAACCTAACTCAACTATTTTGCAATTCTAGAGCCTACTGAAGGCTGGCAACATTCTAAATTAATTTAATTTTGGTCATTTTCAGCTCTTTCCATGGTATTGGTTACCCATTTCCCAACTCTCCTACTTCCCCAATTCTGAGCCCAGGAACAGGTAGCCATGCACATGTACCTGGAGAATCTTGCAGAGGTCAGGGTGGGACTCTATCCTCTAAGTATCGGGAATCTGTGCTCTGCCTCATGCTTCTGATGGTGGAAGTGCAACAAAGAATTGGGCAGCTATTGTTGCAAACCTTACCACCACTGTTGCAAAGCCCCCACCTCACTGGTGGAAGTGACTTTGCAGAGAATTAAAACAACAGGCATCAATTCCTTCCATCTCTCACCCTTCATTTTTCTTGTATTCCCCATCTGGGAGGTTGAAATTTAAGGACTAGGACATTCAAAATCAATCATATATGTGAGGAAATTTAGATTCACCACGCATGCCAAGGGAAAGGCATAGGCCCAGAAGAAACCTGAGACCTTTTAGGTTTACACCTCAGACTTATCTCTAGCACAGAGATACCCTATAACCATTAAGCAAACAACAACCCCTCCCTCCACAGCAAACCCTGGGGAAAGGGGAGATCAAGTATCTTGAGTTACCACAACATAAGACATAAATGTCCAAACAACAACAACAAAGAAATACAAAGCAACAGGAAACTATGGCCCAGTCTACAGAAAAAAAAAAAAAAATCATGAGAAACTGACTTTAAGAAATACCAGATGGTGCATGTATTAGATAAAGGCTTTGAAACAAATAACTAAAGAACTAAAAGAAAATGTGGATAAAGTCCAGAAAATGTTTCATGAGCAAAATGGAAATATCAATGAAGAAATAAACATAAAAAAGAATCAAAAAAGAAATTTTGGAGCTGAAATGTATAATGACTAAATGGAAAAATCACTAGAGGGATTCAAAAGCAGATTTGAGCAGGCAGAATCAATGAACTTGAAGATATCAAATCTGAGAACAGAAAGAAAAAATACTGAACAAAAGTGAACAGAGCATAAGGAACTATGGGATACCATCAGGTGAACCAGCATATATAATGTGGGAGTCCATAGGAAAAGAGAAAAAGGCAGAGAGCTTATCTGAAGAAATCAGATCTGAAAACTTGCCAAATTTGTGTCTGTGGATGCATGACTGTTATGGTTGCACAACACTGAGGATATACTAAATGCCACTTAGAATCGGTATTTTTTGAAAATTCTGCATTTCAATTCTCTGGTTCCAAAATTTTGTTCCTATTTTTTCAAGTAGCTGAATTGCAAGAAGCAGCTGGTATCCCTTCATTCCTTTGCTGAGTTAGCTCAAAAATTATTTAAACATATGAACTAAAGAGAGTAGGGAAAAGAATAAAGAGCCCAGAAATACTCTTGCATATATGGTCAAGTGATTTTCAACAAGGAGGACAAGCCTATTAGATGGGGGAAAGGACAGACTTAAAAACATGATGCTGGGAAAACTGGATATGGATATATGTTAAGAATAAAGTTGGACTTTTATATATCATATATAAAAATTAACTCAAAATGTATCAAAGATCTAAACTTAAGAGTTACAACCATAAAATTCTTAAAAGAAAACAGTGGGAAAGCTTTATGACATTGCATTAGGCAATAATTTAAAGCTTTAGATATGACTTTAGGCAGAGGTAACACACACAAAAAAATAGACAGACTAGACTTTACCAAAATGAAAAACTTTTGTACAGCAAAGGACACTATGAAAATAGTAAAAATGCAACCCACAGGATGGGAGGAAATATTTGCAAATCACGTATGTGATAATGAATTAATATCCAGAACAATATCGAAAATTCCTAAAACTCAACAAAAATAGTAGCAAACAACTTGATTTAAAAATGACCAAGACTTAAATAGACATTTCTTTAAAGATATACAAATGGTCAATAAGCACATGAAAAAGTGCTCAACATGACTCAATGTTAGGGAAATGTAAATCAAAACCAAGAGATACAACTTACCCACTAGAATGGCTATCATAAAAAAAAAAAAAAAAAAAAAAAAAAAAAAAAAAAAAAAAAAAAAAAAAAAAAAAAAAAAAAAAAAAAAAAAAAAAAAAAAAAAAAAAAAAAAAAAAAAAAAAAAAAAAAAAAAAAAAAAAAAAAAAAAAAAAAAAAAAAAAAAAAAAAAAAAAAAAAAAAAAAAAACAGAACACAAGTGTTGGCAAGGATGGAGAAATTAAAAACTTTGTGCACTGCTGGTGGGAATATAAAATGGTGCAAGAAAATATGGATATTTCCAAAGAATTCCAAAGAATTAAAAATAGAATTATCACATAATCATTCCAGTTCTGAAGTACACAGCCAAAAGAACTGAAGTAAGGACACTAAAGATATTTGTACATCCATGTTCACAGCAGCATTATTCATAAGAGACAAGTGTCCAACAATGGATAAATGAGTAAACCAAATATGGTACATAAATACAATAGAATATTATTCAGTCTTAAAAAGGAAGGAAATTCTGACACAAGCTACAATATAGATGAACCTTTTTCTAAGTAAATGAGCTAAGTAAAATAAACCAGATTCAAAGGACAATTACTATGTGATCTGACACATATAAGCTACTTGGAGCAAATTCACAGATATAGAAATTAGAATGGTGGTTGCCAGTGGATGGTGGAGGGTACTATTTAATGGGGGCAGAGTTTCAGTTTGCAACATAAAAAAAGTTTTATAAATGCATGATTGTGATGGTCGCAAAAAATGAGAATGTACTAAATACCACTTAGAAATGGTATTTTTTGTTATATATATTTTACCACAAATGAAAAATAAAGAAACTCGAAGGAGGATCTTGTAAGAACAGTTTGTGAAAGTAGTAACCATGTAAGTGACTACAATTTCTAGCAAAGTTAGGCATGAATCAATGTCAAGTATAAGAAGGAAGAGATATATGATATCTAGACAGTCACCCAGCAAAGGAAAGGGTGAGACAGTTGAGATCCATTAGGCTGACTTTAAGACAACTGATTCCTGAATCCTTCCCTGAGAGGATTTTGAGAAGCAGGTGTTGAGGTGGTAAAGGAAGAGAAGTAGGCATGTGGTTGGCCTAGCCCTAATAACCATGGAACACACCCAAAAACTGGGGAAGAAAGCAGTGTCCATGGTTCAGATATGAGAGAGATGAAGCTGCCTCTGGGGAAAAGAAAGGCAAAGCCTCACCCAGGGCACAGGGGTAGATGTGAGGGCTTACCCAGGGAGGATGTAAGTACCAAGTTCTCCAGTATCACATCATGGTACAGGCATCTCTGAGCCTCATCAAGAAGATCCCATTCCTCCCAGGAGAAATACAGAGCCACGTCCTCAAAGGTCACACATCCCTGCCAGGATAGAGACAGATGAAACCACAAACAGCCTTACTCTTGAAGACCCACAATCCATCTCCCCACACACCTACCCTATGTCCATCCTCCTCCCAAGATCTCCAAATCAGAGGATCTACCAGATCCTGGTGCCATTCCTATCTTCTCGCTCATACTCCCATTAATCACTGTGTTCACCTTTTTCTGCCCTGTAACCGAATGAAGCCTATTAAGCCCTAAGTAAGATGACCTCCCTCCTCTGAGTCAGACCCTCCCACTGGCTCCAAAATAAAGACCTAACTTAACAGGCAAGTCTGACTCTTGCCCACTCTCTCTTTTGTTTTCACCAAAATAAAAAAAAAAAAGAAAAAGAAAAAGAAAAGAAAGAATGAAAAGAAAAAGAAACCTGCAATACCCTGAACTAGGTTAGCCTTACCTCCAAGAAGTTCACATACTGTGACTTGTCCCTGTGAGAAACTTCCACATCTCTTTCCACTGATGGTCAGAAATGGGAACCCTTCCATATAACACTTGGCCTAGACTCAAGCCCTTGAGCTTGACTCCAGGGTCTCCAAACCCAAGGGCTGGCAGAATGGCAGGTGAAGTCTTATGACACCACAGATCCAGAATGGTTGGGACCGCTGAGGGACTGGGACACTTTGACTTACCTGCTCAGGTTCCAAAAGCACTTCTGCAGCCACAGAGACCTGTGGAAAAAGTCAGATCTTAGAGAGATGTCACCGTGGCAGGGTTCCAGGGGCTCAGGCCTTCCCTGTATCCTGTGAGACACCAGAGCCAGGTAGCCTTGGCAAACTGTCTAAACTCTGTGCTGCATCTCACCAGTTGTGTCCTCTTAAAAGGACTAAATTCCCAGTGCCTCAGTGTTCTCATCACCCCTATTGTCTCTTCTTCTATTGAAAAGACTTTGGGGGATTTTTCCAATCCTATTATGTTAGATGATATCTCTTTCCTCAAAATTCTCAATGGCTTGCAGGGCCCTGAGAAGGAAAGTACTCAGTCTGCCACTGCAGTGCGACTCTACCAAAACTGTTTCCTGCAGAAGAAGGACCCCAGGTTCTCAAATCCTCCTCCCACGTCGTCACACAACCGGTCCCTCCTCCTGTGACCCCCTCCCACACCCCGTCACCCATATGTCATTCACGCGCGTCTCTCTGTTCCGGACGCCAGGGCCTGGGTTGAGGATGGGAGCAGCGCGCGCACGCGGGGCTTTAGGGTTCGGGGGGATAAAAGCAATGAGGCCCGGGGTACGAACACTCACCTGAGGCGGGCCCCTGAGCACGGATGCCGCCATCGAAGCCTCTGGGCCAAATGGAGTGGTGACAGCCGAATAACGGGGGAGAGCACCGGGGCATCCGCACCCGGCACCGACGTCCGAGACAGCGATGTCCCCGTACCTAAATTCGCCTTTTTGTACAGTGGAACAAAGCCTCCTCTCGCCCCTTGTCCGTTCGTCACTTTTGCCTCCACCTGACAAGTGGGAACCGGAACCCTTGACCCAGTAGAACAGATAGAGAGCTACTAGAATGACCGCCACGAACAGGCCGGAAGTCCCCCCTTAATGCGGTTCGTCTGGGAAATACCCATTCCTGACTTTCATTGGCTTAATACAATTGCCGCTCGAGGCATAGATTTCTGGGTAATGTAGTTCTCACAGAACTGGACCTTAAAGTACCAGAATATTCCCGGAGAAAGGGTCAAGTAGGCCTAGAGGCCACTGGGAAATGACCTCACTATACTTGTAGGGTGTGAGAGGGGCTTCACTTTTTTAATAAGGGGTCAGCAGACCGATTTCTGAGGAATCTTAAATTCTGCTGACCACTGAAGTGTTCATGACATTTCAGACTCCGTGAAGCTGACTCAAGTTTACACCCGCTGGTTGTTGGAAGGAAATAAACCTTATCTTACTGCTTTTCAGATACATGCTGCGTGAATCGTAAACGTAGTTTTTGTGAGCTTCAATAGGTTCCGTCTGAGACGCCCCCACTCCAAGCCCCGCAAAAGGCACCATTGAGGGCCATGATGGAGATGACAGAGGAGTATTAGGCAGCCCTGAAGCAGACAGACAAGGCGAGATCTAGGCCTCTAGTCACCACAGAAAATGTCTCTCTCACCTGTATGTTCTGTGTTCACTGTACCCAGTGCAGTGAGAATCACAGTGTTATCCATAAAACATAAAACTATTTTATACACTCACATACTTTTATCTAATGTTAAATAGAATGTTTTTAAGATGTAAAACATCAAATTAACTATTGTGTATTAAGGAGTATACTCTACGTACATTTATAAACTACAGTGTGAAAAGTCTAATAATGCTATCTCCTGGAGAAAATATTGAAAGTATGGTGTCTTTTGTCAACTGATAGTTGTAGGCACCAAGTCAATGGCAATGGGAATCTCTAATTTGGGCAAAAATTTGGGATTTTTTTGGGATCTCTGAAGCCAAGTTGAGGTCTCATTAGACTACCTTTTTATTAAATATTTTTATTTATGAAAAAAATTTTTTTAGTTATGGTTGACATATAATATCACATTAGTTTCAGGTGTACAACATAGGCATTAGATGTTTATATACCTTACAAAGTGATCAACCCATATGTCTAGTACCCATCTGACACATTCATAATAATTACAATATTATCAACTATATTCCTTATGCTGTACTTTACATCTCTGTGACTATTTTTAAGACTTCATTAGATTACCTTTTTACTCCTAGACACCTTGAGACCAGTGCATGTCACAGGATGTCTCCGCCAGGAGTGTCAATGATGTGCTCATGTCCCCTTGAGGATGCTTACATAATTCTCATTCTGTAGCATGCTCTTGACAGCAGATTTCCTACTAGCAGCTCATGGCAGAGCACTTCAATGTTTTATAGATTAACCTTTTCACTGTATATTTCTTCCCTCCTAGATCATTTTCAGCCATCCATAGTCTCACATGCTCTTTTTTCCCACAGAAGAGAAGACGAGAGCCATGGATAAAGTTCCAGAGAGTGAGCCTTTCCTTCCACATTTACCAGTGAGCTGGGGCCTGAGAGACCCAAGGAAGACCTGACCAGTCTCTTCCCAACAAACTAGGTGTTGTATGGGTTGACATTGATTCGAGGGAGTACAGTTGGTTAATGAGTCCAGCCTCTAGATGAGGCAAGTAGATCAACCAGCAATTCCATATATTAGAATTAAACACTAAATCATTTGACTTATTATTAAAGGTGTACATGAAATAATTGTCATAGCAGCTTTAAGTGCAAACTAGAGGTACATCAAAAGGAAAAATATAAACATATTAAGTTTTATTCAGGTAATAATACAAACTATGGAGATTATTATAGTGAACTAGTTCTATATGTATTTATAATGGAAACTTATTGGTAAAACATACATTCAAATAAATTAGAGAATCACCAGTATAATTGAATCATATTCCTCAAATTTATACATACAAATGTAAGTATTTGAAAAAAAGATTCTATCAAGTAACAACCTAGGTTTATATCTGGGTGTTATATATGGAATTAATTAAACTAAATTAATTTAGTTTATTTTAAAAACTAAATGGAGATATTCTGTTATGAATAATGTTTACTTTTATCAACACATAGATGTGTGTCTATCATGGATATTATTTAATACTATACATTATTAAGCAATATCCATGATGGACATAAATATTTTTTAAGGTGATGTGTATCTTAAGTAATTAATATACTTAATTACTCATGCTATTCTCCTTATGTTATTTATCAGGTGGTTCTGGATGCAATGCTCAGATGTGTGGCGGAATTGTGTGAGGGGTCTCTGGAAAATGAGAGGCCATGAAAAGCAAGAGAGTCCAAAGAAGGCATCACTAGGAATTTGGCACAAAGGTAATGGGAGAAAGGGCCTCAAAGAAAATGGAAATAATGAGGGAAAAACTTCTGAAATAAATACCATGTTTGGTATTTATCAGAAGCATTGAGAAGCCAGTGAGTCTGTATCAAAGTGAGTCAGGAAAGAACTGATCCTGTGGTATTCTGCCAGATGGGAATCCTTGATGGTAGCTCTCACATGGGTTCATTCTAAGAAACAGTAACATGGGGTACTAAATATCACACTATCTATCATTGATTTCAGAAGCAACATACATCTTGTATAATACCCCTTCATACACCCAGTCTGTCAGATTTTGTTTTACTTCATTGCTGATTTAGCTTTTCATGTACCATCCTTTTTTATTGCCATGCTTTAGTCATGTTTCCTACTATCTAATGTATTTAAGTTATCTGTATCTAGATAATAATACAAATAAAAGGAAGAAGTTCGAAAGGAAAGATCGATGCCTAAATAAATTATAAACTTTGAAAAACTTTAAAGGCAAAGATAAAGTTATACAAACTCATAGTATGAAAAAAAATAGATTACTCATGAAGAATAATGAAATCAAGTTCAAACTTTTCAACAATATCAAGAGGTGCAAGACTAGAAAGTAGTAAGACCTTCAAGTAATTGAAGAAACAATGACCTTTAAACCAAAATCTTTTGTATGTAGCCAACAAGTTATTTTAGAAAGGAAGATTAGTTCACATATTCAACACTAAAAGTCATAAGAATTTTTACCACACTCATAGCCAGCATCAAAAGCTCTAATAAGGTATTTAAGTAAGCAAAGGAAATCAAATAGATCACTTTACATGTCACTAAACTTAAGTTTTACTTCCTGAATCTAATCATTATTTTTCCACATTAAAGAAACAATTTGCTGATAGTAAGTGGCAGAATTTGAAAGTATATCTTGGTTTGCTCTACTCCTGATACATCTCTTTGGAATGTATTTGGAAAAAAAATGAAAAGTGATTCTGAGAATTTTAAAACCTATCACAATACAGTACCATGATGTTCATTCCTTCAGTTTTGATTCTAATAGAACAGTGACTAAATAGAAAACCTATGATTCCATGTAAGATAACATATAGTTAGTTCTGTGAAGTTTTCAGAGGGAAACAGTCACAGCCTATACTGTCCTACATGTTTTTCACTAAAATCTAAATTTACTTAGGTTAAGATAGAGTAGTATTACTGATGGGCAGTTATCCATGTAGGCAGTTATCCATTAGGTGTCAAAACATGACCCAATGACTACAGTTTGGAACTATTCATGAGTTTTGTTATTTGTAAAGTTTTAAAAACAGATATGAAACACACAAAACAATTTCCTGGTTGAAAATATTGGATCAATTGAGTCAATGAAATGGAGACATTTCTCAGAATACAGCATAAACATGAATACAAAATGTTAATAAATTTTGTGAGCGCTGATAAATTATGATAGATCCAGTATTTCATAAATGTAGTTCCCAGACCAGGAGAATCAACAACCTTTGGGAATTGTTAGCAATGCAAATTTATGCATTCTAATTCTAACACACTCAATTAGAAACTCTGGGGATAGGAATCATCAATCAGGATTTAACAGATTTTCCACTGATTCTACTGCATGCTCCATTTTGAAAATGACTGGAATAAATAAACCAACACTAATGTAAGTATTCTAAATTAGGAAAATTGTTTAAGCTCATAATTTTGGTGCAGTAAATTTTAAAGATTGTTCACTCCTAGAAAATGAAATGTAATTGAAGACATTATAGAAATAAATAATAAAAATTGCATAAAATAACTGATTTATAATGAAAATTAGATAGGTACATTAAAACATTTTTAGAAAAATGTGAGAGAAGACTAAATGAAAGGAAATAATATTAAATTGTTTGATGAAGTCACAGCTATGACGGCTCTGTGTCTGCACACTGGGAGCTGGGAGCTGGGAGCTGGGAGGGCTCAACAGGGAACAATGAATACTGCTGGCCTCACCTGGGCCCTCACTCTGACAATGTCTTCCTTTAATTAAGTCCCTGGTGCCTCCTGCGCACAGCTGAATCGACACTGGTGCTCAAAGCGAGCAGGTCCATTATCCCGAAAATACACTCCCGATGCGGCCCCTTTAAGAAGCTTCTGCCTCTGTCTCACTCAGCTGCTTGGGACCTGGCAGCCCCAGGTCCTTGCCCTGTCCTTCTGCCATTGCAGAGTGATTTCTTGGATTTCTCCCTATTTGTATGGCTTGTTTATCTGGATCCCAGGTGATTTTTCCTTGCTGCTGCTTCTTGTTTCCATTACAACTTTGGTCTCCAGAGGGATGAACAGAGCCTCTATCATCTATGCCATTTTTTTTCCTCCTCCAGAATTGTTCTTATTCACTGTTATATCACAGATTCTAGCAGAGTATTTTGCATCTGATTAATCACCTAATTAAAAAAAATTAAAAGTAAATGAATAATTGATTCAACTGTGGAAATCAGAGAGTTATACCTGTTGAACCAGATTAGGAAAAGAATTTCATGGTGCATGAATGAAAGAATAGAGACACATGGGTGTCACTGCTGATGAGCATGAAGGCGCTGCATGCCAGGAAGCATGAAGCTATGAGCACAGAGATGTCCACTAGCCACTGGTTTGGATTCACAATTAAAGCAACACAAAGAGTCAAAATGGAAAAGACAAATAAGCCAACCAGCATCAGGATGGAACATATGGCTATGGCCTTGTGGTAAGGTCTGGGAGTAGGTCTCTTGCTGTGAATTAGTTGGACTCACTGCCTGTGCAATGCCAGACAAGGACCATCTACGAACCAGTTCATCTCATGAAGCCCAAACACATAACACCAATGGAAGAAAATATAACTGCATGTAATAAGCTAATCCATCTGTCTGGCATGAGGGAGAAACAGAAAACATATGATTTTCACATTTATATTTTTGAGATTTCTTGGGCCAGTCACTTTCACAGGAATATAAACATTTACAAAGAATTAAAAGATCCAGAAAAGAAAACAACAGAATCTATTTCTAAACTGCATACACCAAGAGGTTTTGGGAAACTAATATAAGGAAGAGGCAAAATAATTAAAATGTTAATCAAACTACATTCAGAGACTTCAATATACTAATCAGCCCTGCAGCCAGGCCAGGAGGACACCTTCAGAACAAAGGAAGATTTCTGCTGGGATTTCTAACAACCCTTTTCTCCACACCTGTGGAAGGGGAAACAGGAACAACAGAATCTTTCAGTGGCACCTGACATAAAATATAATCATTCATTCCCTATGGCTAAACCCATGGGGGAATCTATGGATTAAAGACTGGGAACTGCCAGCAGGCCTTTCAGGCTACATACTCTTCTCCTTCTCCTTCCTCACAGTATCAAAGGAAATGGGAACTAAAGAATGAAATATAAACTGAATTCCCTGACCACTCAGGGTTCCTCTCTCTGCCTCTGAGAGGAGACCACAATCTGTCTGTGGAGTATTATTCCTTTTCTAATAAATTTTTCCTTGACTCTAATTTTAGTGTGTATGTTGAATTCCTTCTACACTCTCCACAAAGGACTCTCTTCTTCCCTCGGTGTAGGGCTTGGTCTCCTCTAACTCAGGGAAATTTACCATGTCCTGCATCATCATAATAAATTCATTTGTTCCTATAATATAGTAAATGCTGTGTTGAAGGAGAAGAACTTAAGTGTCAAAAACAATTCTGGATACTGTTCTTCACCAATGAAAGAGGGTGTTTTAGATTCATTAACTACAGTAATATATTTTCTCCCTCACTTTATAAGTTTAGGCTTTATCGTCAGGCCAGTAACTCTCTAATTCTTGTCCTGCAGACATAAGCAGTGAGTCCAACACATTTGTAGCAACAAAATCCTCCAGACCCTCCCATGAGGTCAGAGCCACATGCACCATCCTGATCCTTTGTTGCCTTTTATTCAGCCTACATCATCTTGACAATTTGGATGACTCTAGCTGCCAACTGAGGCCAGTGGATGGTGAATATCTGTTTGTGACAACATTTTTTCCAAATTTCTTCTCTTTGCACTCATCATCAGTGACACATTTGTCTTTCAGTTCTGCTTTTCCTGCAGGGCACAAAATCAGATTCCTAATCTAGTTGTAGTTTCATGACTCTCCTCTTTGTCATTCAAATAATCATTTCAACATTAACTGTTGTTTGGGGATATCTTAAATGTCAGGAATATGTGATGTATAAAAGCAGTAATGTACCTGCCTACATTAATCTTACCATGGAGCAAAAACGAACTCATGTACATGATGAAACAAAGATTCTGCAGTCTAACTGTTAAAGTTCCTCAGTGGAGAAAGTCAGGACATCGAAAAATAGTATAATGCAGGGAAATTCCTGAGTTTAAGGCTCCAGGGAAGTCTAGTGCTTTGGACCCTATAGAGATTCCAGAAAAGGTTTTGTTAGTTTTGTTTTGTTTTATGTAAATACAGTTTCAAAGCACTGTTGAGTTCATCTTTTTAACTGGAAGAAAATCACCTGGAAAGATTTATATAAGGAAGATATCCCCTTGTTGGAAGTATTGAAAGATGGGCTCGCAGCACAAGTGAAGAGCATAGTTGTTCTGGGTAACTGCTTAGCACAGGCTAAGAAATCTTAACTTTTGTTTGAGAAAAATAATGAACAGCAAAGGGCTGGTAAAAATAGATGTGCCATTTATTTCAATTTATTTTTAAAATATTTAACAAATAATTTTACTTGTTTTTCTAATAATACTGTCACTCTTTGTTATTATAGTTTAAAGGTGTTGGATATGGATTAGCCCCCAAAGGAAATACATTATTAACTTCTAATGGACAATTTTGAGTATATAGATAATTTACAAGTTATTTTTTTCAGATGTTTTCACTAAATTAAACATTTCAAAAAACTTTCACATCCTAGAATAACAGATGTATTTTCAAGGTCTGATTATTTTTGTCTAAAAATTTGAGCCTACAATTCAATGCTTTAAAAGTCTTATTTAATCTTTTATTATCTGAAATTCCAGCTATTTATTCAAGTTCAATGTATTGTGCACCAATCTCTGTAATTATAATGTGTATCAAAATGTCCATTTATTTAACATAAAACATACAGCCTTTACATTTTGTTTAATTCCAAAATTATACAATCTATTTTATTTATCTCTTTTTTGGAATAAAAATATGCATATCCTATAAATATTTCTTATATATTTTGAAGGAATAACCTGTGAGGGAACTTGGTTATTCATACTGACTTAATTTTCATTATATTTAAAACTTGTATGTGGTTAATTCATTTTATGTTACACTTCCAAAGTATAAACATTTTATGTCATGTTTTCAATGATCTTCATTGGAAAATAATCTGGAGATAAATACTTAATTGTCTTTTTTGGTTAAGTTTTAAAAATGAAACTTTCTTGAAATTAATGTTGATATTTCAGACGGGGTTTTACCTCTTGTGGTCCATTGGCCTGCAGTGAAAACCTTTAGCATCCTAAATTTAGTGTATACTTAAAAATCTATTTTAAAACTTACCATAAAAATTAGTACAGCTGCATTTGATGGGTTTATACAGTCATCAAAAACTTTGATGCTTGTGTAAAAATACTGGGTCCTGCAATGTTTTAATAGGCCCCATCATCGGGTACTTTTTATCCCTGTAATGTTTTATTGGCATGTTATAGACTGAACATTAAGATTTCACTTTAGTCTCTGAAATTTTATTCTTTGCACCTATCTTCATTTTTCTAGAGCATAGCTGCACCAGGTATTTCTCGATTGTGCTGCTGCTCACTGCGGCTGTCCAGCTCCAGGGATTTGTTTCTCAGCGGAGAAGTGGAGTAATACCCGCGAATCAGTCCACTCTGCCTGTACTTCCTCTAAAGTACTTCCTACAAAAGTCAAAAGGCCAGTTACACAAGAGTTTCCTAAATGTTCTCTAGATATGGAGCTGCTTACCAGTGATAGTTCAATGAGAGCCCCAGTCAGAAACACAGCCCTGAGAGATCCAGCCATGGGCTGAGATCTGCCCCCACCAGTCAGAACTGTGCACTCTATCTTCATTTGCATACATACTCACCAATCAGAGCAGCTTCATAAAGACCAATCAGGACCTTGCTATTTAGACAAATTAGAACTGGACTGTTTGGATTCCTCATTTGTATAAAAGTGGACCATTGGAATCAGGGCAGGAATTTTCTCTGTATAAGCAGCCTCCCCTTTGTCACAGTGGAGTGCACTTGCAGTTTCCTTGGAGGCTGCCTCTCCCTAGTTCGCACAGGGGTTCCCTGAATAAAGTTTCTCCTTTTATTGCACCCAGATTGGGGACTCCTCTTGGTATTAGATTTATGGCAGTGATCTTTTGTTGACAGTCATCATATTGTACCTTACACTCCAAATATTTATTAAATATCTTTAATATTAGGAATGTAACTAGCTCCAGGAAGGGCTAAAGCATTAGAATGGGAAAAACATTTGTAGACAATGTTCCTCACATATTATAGGAAGATATATATTCTCACTACACAAAAACATATTGTTTTGTAATTGATATTTTGTGTTTGGCTCTCATGGTCTGGACTAATGATTCCATGGTTTTGCACAGGAAAAAGCAATGGTGCCAAAGAAACTCACAACCACAACCTTTTCCACAGATCTTCCTAGGAAACTAGAGTTAATGCACCATCCCAATCCTGGCAAACCGTCACCTTTTACTCTCTAGCTGCTATTTTGTCATTTTGGATAACTCACATTCTGAACCCAATACATCATCTGATGATGAACAAACTCTACATCTGTTAGATTGCTTGACTTCATTATTTCTGGATCTCTATTCTGTTCTATCATATGATTTCTACTTCTTTGTCTTCCTATTTTGGCTGCCTTTTTGTGTCTCTTTCTATGTACTAAGCAAAGCTCTTAAGTCTCCCAGTCTTATTAATGCAGCTTTGCGAAGTAGGTGTCCAGTGGCACAGTCCTGAAAGGGGTTCAGCTGCAGGCCAAGATTAGCCCTAACCTGTATGCCTCCGAGCCACCTGTTAAGATTCAGCAAGTAATCCATGATGCTGTGCGTATAGTTCCCTCAAAAGGCCATGCTGGAAACCATGGTCAGCCGCCACCAGCGTGAATCTAGGCACTGCTCAACAAGGGGCACCTAACTCACAGAGTTTACACCTGAATGTGGCTAGAGTGGGGCCACCAGTTGGGAGAGGCAGAATTTAGGGAATCTTCTTGGCAGAGGGACCTCTTATCCAGTTTGATGACGTCTCTGCTGCGGTGCCGCTGCATCAGCACGCTGGGAGGGTGAGAGAGGGCTCAACAGAGGAACAATGAATAACACTGGAACTTCTGTATAGAGTGAATCTTGCCTCCGGCCCTCACTCCAACAACTTTTATGCTGCAAGGCCTTGGTGCCCCCAGCACAGCTGACCCAGTGCTGGTGCTCAGAGTGAGCTGGTCTGTCACTGCGAAAGTTCGCTCGTGGACACGGCCCTTTTCTTAATTTAAAAAAAAATTATTTTTTATTATTTTTAAAAATTAATTAATTTTTATGGTGACATTGGTTAATGAAACTCAATAAGTTTCAGTTGTACACTTTAACAGTAAGGCATATATATATATATATATATATATATATATATATATATATATATATATATATATTTACACTGTGTGTTCAACTCCCATAGTTAGATTTTTTTCACCACCACATATTTGACCCCCTTTACCCATCTACTTCCCCTAACCCCCACCTCCTCTACCCTCTGGTAACCACTAATCTATAGTCCATGTCCACGAGTCTGTTTGTTTGTCTTGTTCATTTGTTGCTTCTAGGCTTGTATCCCACATATAAGTGATATCATGTGATTTTCTACTTTTCAGTCTGGTTTATTTTGCTTCACATGATTATCTCAAGGTCCATCCATGTTGTCGCAAATGGCAGTATTTCATCTCTACTTATGGCTGAGTAATATTCCACTGTATATATGTACCACAGCTTCTTTAGCCATTCTTCTATCATAGGACACTTCGGTTGCTTCCATGTCCTAGCCACTGTGAATAATGCTGCTATGAACATTGGTGTGCAAATATCTTTTCGAATAAGGGTTTTCAAGTCTTTGGGGTAAATACCCAGTAGAGGGATTGCTAAATCATATGGTAGATCAGTTCTTAGTTTTTTGAGGAACCTCCATACTGTTTTTCATAGTAGCTGTACCAATTTGCAGGCCCACCAGCAGTGTATGAGGATTTCTTTTCTCTGCATCCTTTCTAACATTTGTTATTACTTGTTCTGTTGATTATAGCTATTCTAACAGGTGTGAGATATACATCTCATTGTGGTTTTGATTTGCATTTTCCTAATAGTTAGTGATGTTGAACATCTTTTCAAATATTTGTTAGCCAATTTGTATGTCCTCTTGGGAGAAGTGTCTGTTCAGATCCTCTGCCCATTTTTGACTGGATTATTTGTTTTTTTGTTGTTATTGAGTCATATGAGTTCTTTGTATATTTTAGATATTAGGCCCTTATGGGAGACTTTGCTTATAAATATATTTTCCCATTCAAATGGTTGTCTCTTTACCTTGTCGATGGTTTCTTTTGCTGAGCAGATGGTTTTTAATTTGATGTAGTCCCATTCATTTATTTTAGCTTTTACTTCCCTTGCTTTTGAGGTCAAATTCATAAAATCCTCTTTAAGTCCAAGGTCCTTCAGTTTAGTTCCTATGTTTTCTTCTATGCATTTTATTGTATCAGGTTTTATATTCAGGTTCTTAATCCATTTTTAGATAATTTTGGTGTGTGGTGATAGACAATAGTCTAGCTTCATTCTTTTGCATGTGGCTTTCCAGTTTTCCCGGCACCATTTATTGAAGAGGCTTTCCTTTCTCCACTGTATGTTCTGGATTTTTTTGTTGAAAATTATTTGTCCATAGAAATATGGGTTTCCTTCTTGACTCTCAATTCTGTTCCATTGGTCCTTGTTTGTTGCTGCCAATACCATGCCATTTTGATTATTGTTGCTTTGTAGTATAATTTGAAGTCGGGCAGAGTGATGCTTCCAGCCTCATTCTTTTGTCTCAGGATGGCTTTGGCTATTCAAAGTCTTTTGTGCTTCCATACAAATCTGATGATTTTTTGTAGTATTTCTTTGAAAAATGCTGACAGGATTTTGATGGGGATTGCATTAAATCTGTATAATACTTTAAGTAATAAGGTTATTTTAACTATGTTGATTCTTCCAATTCAAGAACACAGAATATTTTTCCATTTCTTCATACCTTCTTCAATTTCTTTTAACAGGGTATTATAGTTTTCATTATTTATGTCCTCCACATGTTTCATTAGATTTATTCCTAGGTATTTTTTTTTGTTGCAATTTTTCCCCTTCTTTTTCTGATGCTTCATTATTAGAGTATAGGAATGCTATGGATTTTTAAATGTTGATTTTGTATACAGAAACTTAACTGTATTTGCTTATTGATTCCAGTAGTGTTCTTGTGTGGAGTCTATATAGAGAATCATGTCTTTTGCAAATAGTGACAGTTTGACTTCTTCCTTTCCTATTTGGATGCCTTTTATATCTTTCTCATGCATGATTTAACTCACTCGAACCTCCAGTGTTATACAGTGGGGATAGTGGACAGCCTTGCTTTGTTCCTGATCTTAGAGAAAAGGTTTTTAGTTTGTCACTCTTCAGTAGTATACTGTTGGCTGAGGGCTTGTCATACATGGCCTTTATTATGT
Source organism: Macroglossus sobrinus (assembly GCA_004027375.1). NCBI lineage: Eukaryota > Metazoa > Chordata > Mammalia > Chiroptera > Pteropodidae > Macroglossus > Macroglossus sobrinus. Next base: position 140,635 of record PVKZ01001259.1, read on the forward strand.
TAATGTACTTCCCTTCTAAACGATTTTGTTAAGTGTTTTGATAAATGGATGCTATATCTTGTCAAAGGCTTTTTCTGAATCTATTGATATGATCATATAATTCTTATGTTAAAAATTTGTTTATGTGGTGTATCACATTAATCAATTTGCATATGTTGAACCATCCCTGTGCCTCCAGGATGAAGCCCACTTGATCGTGGTGTATAATCTTTTTTAACATGTTACTGTATTCGATTTGCTAGTATCTTATTTAGAACTTTTGCATCTGTGTTCATGAGAGATATTGGTCCATAGTTTTCTTCTTTTGTGTGTTATCTTTATGAAGTTTTGGTATCAGGGTAATATTGGACTCGTAAAACGAGTTGGGAAGTATTGCCTCCTGTTTGATTCTTTGGAAGAGTTTGAGGAGAACAGGTATTAAGTCTTCTGTGAATGTTTTGTAAAATTCACTGGTGAAGCCATCTGGTCCTAGACTTTTACTTTTTTGGTAGTTTTTTGATGATTGCTTCAATTTTCATACTGCTAATCAGTCTATTTAGATTTTCCAGTTCTTCTTGATTCAGTCTAAGAAGATTATATTTTCCTAAGTACTGGTCCATTTCTTCTAATTTATTAAATTTGCTGTTATATTCTTTTTCATTGTATTCTTATACGATCTTTTGTTTTTCTGCAGTATCTGTCACAATTTCCCCTCATTCCTGATTTTGTCTATTTGTGTCAATTCTCTTTTTTCTTTAGTGAATCAAGCCAGGAGTTTGTCCATTTTATGAACCTTCTCAAAGAACCAGCTCTTTGTTGTATTTCTTTTTTCTATTAGTTTTGTTGTTGTTGTTATTGTTGTTTTCAATTTCATTTATTTCTGCTCTAATTTTGATGATTTATTTTCTTCTGTTGACTTTAGGGTTCATTTGTTCTTCCTTTTCTAGTTTTTTAAGATGAAGCATTAGATTGTTTATTTGGGCTCATTCTTGTTCTTGGAGGTAGGCCTGTAATGATATGAACTTTCCTCTTTTGACCACTTTTGCCATGTCCCAAAAGTTTTGATATGTTCTACTGTCATTATCATTCATTTCTATGTATCTTTTGACCTCTCCTTTTATTTCTTCTCTGACCCAATTATTCTTCAGTAGTATGTTATTTAATCTCCATGCATTTGTGGTTCTTCCCACCTTCTTTGTGCAGTTGATCTCCAGCTTTAAAGCATTATGATCAGGGAATATGGTTGGTATGATTTCAACTCTCATATTTGTTGAGACTAATTCTGTGTCCCTGTATGTGGCCAATCCTTGAGAATGTTTTATGTGCACTAGAGAAGAATGTATAAGCAGCTATTTCAGGATGGAAGTCTCTGTAAATGTCAATTATGTCCAATTGGTGTTATGTGTCATTTAAGGATGTTATTTCCTTATTGATTTTCTATTTGGATAATCTGTCCATATTGGACAGTGGGGTATTTAGGTCCCCTACTACGATAGTGTTTTAGTCTGTTTCTCCCTTTAGTTCTGTTACTAGTGTCTTTACATATTTTGGGGCTCCCTGATTTGGACCATAGATATTAATAAGTGTTATGTCTTCTTGGTGCATAAGTCCCTTTATCATTATGAAGTGTACCTCAGTATCTTTCTTTATCTTTTTTAATTTTGAAGTTTATTTCATCTGATATTAGTACCACTACTCCCACTTTTCTTTGAATGCCTTTTGCTTGAAATATAATTTTCCACCCTTTCACTTTGAGTCTGTATTTGTCTTTGGAGCTGAGATATGTTCTCTGGAAGCAGCATATGATTGTGTTTTGTTTTTTTGATCCATTCTGCTACTCTGTGCCTTTTTATTTATGAGCTGAGTTCATTTACATTTAGGGTGATTGTTGAAATATGAGGTCTTCTTATAGTGATTTTATCTTTTGCTTTCTGGTAGCTTGATGTTTCCATTGCTTTCTTGTCCTTGTGAGTTTTGCCTCTGGTTCTTGTTTTATGTTATATAACACAGTACCATTACAAATATGTAAAAGGTAGTTACATATATACAGTCTTCCATTTTCTTCTGTGCATGCCTTATCTCCATTCCCCTTTGCAAATTTGGATCTTTGAAATCTCCCCTTTCAGTAATTGTCTCAATTTGTCCTATGTATGCTGAACGTTCTTTACTATCTTACTATAGCAATTCTCTTCCTATTGTTTATGTTTATAATGCCCTGTTCTTAGTAAGGGTTGCACTCTTCTGCTTGTATTTGTCTTATAGTCACCTTATTCCTAATTATTAATATTATTATTTTTTGTCAATTTGTTTTAAGTGAGCTGATCCTGTTCAGTATTTCCTGTAGTGTAGGCCTTGTAGTGGAGAATTCCTTCAACTTTTGTGTGTTGGAAAGGTCTGTATTTCTCCTTCACTTCTAAAGGAGAGCTTTTCTGGATACATTATTCTTGGCTGTTAGTCCTTTCATTTAATAGTTTGAAAATGTGATTCCACTCTTTTCTGGCTTGTAAGGTTTGTGCTGAGAAACCTGATGATAATCTAATTGGTTTTCCTTTCTAGGTTAACATCTTATTTTCCCTGGCTGCCCTGAGAATTCTGTCTCTGTTGCTGATTTTTAAAATAATTTTAATACAATGTATCTTGATGAAGGCCGTTTTGAGTTGAGATAATTGGGTGTTTTGTTGACTTCTTGAGCTCCAGCTCATTCCTTAGATTTGGCAATTCTCATCTTCTGCTTCATTTCCTCTCCTTCAAAAATGCCCATTATTCCTATGTTTCCTTTCATGGTATCAGCTAGTTCTTGTGTTTCTCTTTTATTATTTTTCATTCTTCAGTTTCCTCTCTTCTTCCTTCTGATCTCTAGATTTCTGTCTTTGATATTGCTTATCCTTTCCTCCATTTGGCTGACTCTATTTCCCAAGCTTGCTATTTCTTTTTCAACTGTTACAGTGTGTGTGTGTGTGTGTGTCTGTGTGTGTGTGTGTGTGTTTTATCTCCAGAAGATCTATTCTGTTATTTTTGAAGGTTTCAATCTCCTCGCTAAAGAACACATTCTGTTGATCTAGTTGTTTTTTCAATTCCTGAAGTTGTTTCGGAACTCATTGAGTTTTTTCAGAAGTACCATCCTGAATTCTCTGTCCTTTAAATTGCTTATTTCTATGTCTGTAAACTTATTTTCTGGAGATTTTTCTCTTTCTTTCTGAGATACCTTGTCACCTTGGTTGTTCATGGTGTTTAATAAACTATTCCTCTGCCTGGGCATTAATAGAAGTGTATTCTCATTTTTTTTCCAGAAAGAAGATTTATTATAAAGAGGTCACTCTTCAACCTATTGGGGAAAAAAAGGCATTTTTCTTTTTGTCTCCAGTAGGTGGCTTTTAAGCCTCTTGGATCCTTGCTTTATATAAAGTCTTAATTATGCCTTTTTTTTTTTTCTTATAGAAGTTTCACTGCACTCACTATTCTCAGTCGTGGTCCCTGTCAGTGTTAGTGATGGTTTTAGTAGTGTTTGCTCAGATTCCCCTGGGCTCTGTGGTGTTCGGTCTCAGAGGATGTGGGGGTAGGGGCCCTCTGGGTTGGGGGTTGGGGACTGCAGCTCAGCTTCAGTTTTGCAACCACATGTGGTAAAAATCAACTGTTGTTTTTCTGCTGTCCTGCTTCTCTGCTTTCTGCCCTGATGACTGGGACCTGCTGTTGGCTGCGTGGAGCTCACAGCACTACCAGGAAGGGCTGTTCAGAGAACTTACGGCACTTTCTCTTCTCCCCCTCCTCCTACAGGGAGCGCCGGTGGCTGTGAGAGGCAGCTTATTTATTTCTCCCAGTCCACTGCCCGACACTTGGGGTTCTGACCTGTGGTAGCTCTTATGTGAAGATCCCATGCTTAGATGTGCTGATGTGCTGTTTGGGTGTTTTTTGTTGAGTTTTAGATGTTCAGCTTATTGTTGTTTCAAGGAGAAAGATCTGGTGTCATCTCTCACTCCGCTGTGTTTCTCCAAAACCACGGCCTCTTTAAGAGGTGTTTACAGCTATTGACTGCCACTTCTATGGCCTCTGTTCCAATTAGCCACTCGGGACCAGGCAGCCTCGTGTTCTCACCCCATCCTAACTCCTCCCATTTCAGGGTGATTTCTTATTTCTCTCCCTTGTTGTAGGGCTTGTTCATCTAAATCCCAGGTGATTTTCCTTGATGTTTGCTCCTTGTTTCTTTCACAACTTTGATTTGGTTACAAGAGGGATGAACAGAGCCTCTATCATCTATGCCATTTTTTCTCTATCTAATTGGAGTATAGTTGATGGTTTCTCCTGACTAAATTCAGTTAATGTATTTATTAGGAATATTACATTAGTGATATATCCTTCTCAGTGTGTCATTTATAGAGACACATAATGTCATTTTGTTCCATTATTGGTGATGTTAACATTGATCACTTGGTTTGGGTGGTGTTTGCCAGGTTGTCCACTGTAATTTTTTTCTTTATAATTAACATTTGATCTGTAGGGGAAGTAGTATATTTTTCTTGATCAATCTTACCAGGAATCTTCTCTATTATATATTTGTTTCTGTTTCATTTATTCTGCCCCATTTTTTTTCCTTATTTTTTTTTGGGGGGGTAGAGAGCTTTGTTTTGCTATTCTTCTAAGTTCTTAAGATTATGTAGATGATTCATTTCAAGAATTTATTTTTTTCTCTCTGTCTTTAAGGCCATAAATTTTCCTCTAAATACAGTTTTAGTTGCATCTTACAAGTTTAATCAGTCAGAGGGATAGACAGAGGCCAGAGAATTTAAGGCCTTACACGCCATCATAAAGATCTTTTTCTCTCAAATGTGGTATGAAACCATTAAAGAGATTTGAGAGCAAGAGTTCTGTGATGTCATTTAGATACAATGTGCTTAGTGGAATAAGAAAGAAAAAGAAAGAAAGAAAGAAAGGGGGGGGAGAGAGAGAGAGGAAGGGACGGAGGGAGGAAGGGAAAGAGGGAGGGAGGGAAGGAGGGAAAAAGATGACCAGTTTGAGAGCTACTGCAGTAGTACAATGGTAATAGCTTAGATTGTGGTAAGAATGATGGTCATAAATGATCAAATGTCATTATACATATTAAAGAAGAAGTTGACCATGCTTGCTAACAGACTCTAAGTTGAGTAAAAAGAAATATCTAGGCTGTGTCTTAACATACTGATAAAAGATGGTTGCATTTACTGAGAAGGGTTAAACTAGAGTATGAATGAATCTAAAAAGAGGAAAATGAAAGTTCTCATTGGACATCTTATGGTTGAGATACTTATTACATATTTACATAAAGTTTTCACATAGGTATTAGATGATTAATGTGGGACTCAGGAGTAAGGTAAAAGCTATAAGTATATATCAAAGGACACAATAAAATGAGAAGGTATCCTGTAGGATAAGAGAAAATACTTGTAAATCACATAACAAAAGGGGTTAATATCCAGACTATATAAAGAACCTCTATAACTCAACAATGAAAAAGCATATGACTCAATTAAAAAATGAGAAAAGGACTTGAATAGATATCTCCTTAAAGAAGATACATCAATAGCCAGCAAGCATATGAAAAGTTACTCAACATCACTAGCCACCAGAGAAATGCATATCAAAACTACAATGAAATATCACCTCACAGCCACCAGGATGGCTACTATCAAAAACAATTAAAAAAAAAAACAAACAGAAAATAACAGTGTTGCTGTGGATTTGGAGAAATTGGAGCTTTTGTGTACTATTGGTTAGAATGTGAAGTGGTATAGTCCCTGTGGAAAACAGTATAGTTTTCAAAATATTAAAAAGAGAATACTCTATGATCCAGCAATTTCACTTCTTAATATATCCCCAAAATAACTGAAAGCAGTACTCAAAGATATTTGTTCGGCTATGTTCTTAGCATTATTATACACAATAGCCAAATGGTGGAAGCCATCTAGTTCCCCATCAACACATAAATTGATAAAACAAAATGTGGTATACATTGCATCATACAATGAATGTTATTCAGCCTTAAAATGAAAGTAAGTTCTGAGACATGCTACAATATGGATGAATCCTAGGACATTACGCTGAGTAAAATAAGTCTGTCACAAAATAACAGATTTTGTATGATTCCACTGATGTGGGGTTTCTATAGTAAAATCCATAGAAACAGAAAGTAGAAATGTGGTTGCCAGAAGCTGGGGGTCAAGGAAATGGGTAGTTATTAATGGGTACAAAATTTCAGTTCTACAAGGTAATAAAGTTCGGTGATTGGTTGCATAACATTGTGAACATAATTAACACTGCTGAATTGTAAACTTAAAAATTGTTAAGATGGTAAATTTTCTGATATGTTTTACCATAATTTAAATTTTTTTAAAAAGCTAGAGGTATAAATTTAAGACTTAGTAGTATATGACTGGTATGTAAGCCAGACTGGTATTTAGGGAAAGAGAATAGGTTGAGAGCTGGCTAAAGCCTGAATTCTGGGACATTCCAACATTTAGAGGCAAAGAAGTGTAGGAGGATGCATTAAGGAGAACTGAATACAAGCAGAGAAGTAGGAGGATGACTAGGAGAATATGTTGTACGGCAGTGAAAAGGATTAGCCAGTTGTGTGAAATGCTACTAATGAATCAAGTAGAGTGAGGACTGGCACTTGAGCACAGATTTTGGCAAAGTGATTTTGTTAGTGACTTTAGCTAGTAATGTTTCAACAGAGTCTTTGAAGTTGAAATATTGGAATGGGTTAGAGAGAGAATAGGTAACATACACAGTCATTTGATATAAAGCAATAACAGGGAAAGGGTGGCCTTTTCAAGAAATATTGCTTAGTCAATAGGATTACCCAAAAATAGAGATCTTGATTCCTACATGACACCCTTAAAATGTAAGCTAGGTGGATTATAGATCTATATCTAAAAACTAAAATACCAAAGCTTCAAGATGACAATATGAGTATATTTTTATGACCTTGGGATTAGATTACTTTAAAATTAAGAACTTCTGTTCATTAAAATGTACTATTAAGAGAATGAAAGGGCCAGCACCAGAGTGGGAGAAGATATTTCCAATGTTTGTTGGTTATATTCAAAATATATTAAGAATTCCTAGAAATCAAAAAGAAAAATACAACTCAGAAACTACCCAAATGTCCTTCAACTGATGAATAAATGAATAAACAAGATATAGTATATCTCCTGTGGGTCCCAGGCCTGGCTGATCCCAGGTCTGTCTGTGATCCAGGCTCATGGCTAGTATAGGATCCTGGATTTAGAATGTTACATTAGTGTAGTGGGACACCTTAACCTAAAATATGTAAATATACTTCAGCTTATTGTATCACGCATGTGTGGCTGAATGCCACTATTGTACATCTGATGTGATGTGGAGCTATGCAGCCCCCTGAAGAGCAGAAGGGGAGTGCAAGAAAGGGGAGCACAAGTAGAGGAGAAGCAGAAGCCTGCTCCCCTCAATAAATGGCACTTCCCCCAATATAACTGTGCTCCGCACAATAAAGATGATGCCTGCCGTTTCATTCTCATGTTGACCTTTTGTGCATTCTTCCAACTAGATGTCTAACTATTGAACCTTCTCTTTTAGATCAGTTCTGACTTCTCCACAATGGAAGTGCTGACATCTCCATATCTCCACTTGGACTTAAAAAGGAATGAAGTACTGATACATGTTATAACATGGTTGAACCTTGAAAACATTATATTGAGTGAAACTGTACATACAAACAACCATGTTGTTGACAAAAGGTCACATATTGTATGATTCCAATTTATGAAGTATCCAGAATAGGCAAATTTAGAAAGACATAAAACAGATTACTGGTTACCAGGGGCTGGGAGAAGAGGAGAATAAGAAATGATGAGGTGTATGGGCTTTCTTTTTGGCATAATGAAAATATTCTGGAATTAGATGATGATCTGATGGTTGCACAACATTGAGAATGTACTAGAAGTTATTAAACTGTACACTTCAAAATGGTTAAAATCATGAATTTTATGTTATATAAATTTTACCTCAAAAATTAATAAAAATGAACAAAAGATCTAGGTTAGTATTTTATTAAAGAAGGTGTCCAGTTGATCAAAAACATATGAAAACATGCTTAACCTCATTTGCCATCAGGGAAATTGCAAATAAAACCCACAATGTAGTATCACAAAACATCTGCTGGATGCCTAAACAGATGATTGACAATAATGTTGGTAAGGATGTGAGAAACCTTAACTCTTACAGTTTGATGGAATTATAAATTAGAAAACAGATAGTGACGACTAAAGCCAAACAAATGCATATCGTGTGATGCAGCAATTTAATTCCAAGGTGTATACACCTAGGAAAAAGAAGTCCTATTTTTAGCAAAAGAAATATACAGGAATGTTCATAGCAATACTAATCATAACAGCCAATAGCTGAAGACACCTAAATGTCCGTCATTAGGAAAACAGAAAAATAAATTGTGTTAGAATAGAATGCTTTATATAGCTGTCAGCTTCCAACTTTTTCTTTTGAAATAGTGTCTGAAAAGCTCTATGGTAGGAAAGCCTTTGGAATGCCCTAGTTGTTGAAAGGAGGTTAGTATTGTTGTAACAATGACTAAAATGACAGACTCAAAATGAGGTATTCTAGGTAAGCAGAGGCCTTATATTACATGGTAAAGAGCTGGATTTTTTAAATTTCAGTACAGTGGGCAGCTCTTATTTGTATACCGGTTTAGCTGCATATGACAGAGATCTATAAATAATAGTGGTTTAAACTATATAGAAGGTTAATTTTCTCTTGCAATAGAGTTCAGGCTGGAATGGTAGCTCTTCAAAACCATCACAGACATGACATCAAATCCATACTGCATCTGGCTTTGCTGAGGAAGTGGGTCAATATGGGATATAGGGCATGGGCAAGTTGGCTCTTAAGGAAAGTTCTCCGAACCTACTACATAATACTTCTGCATTTCTTTAGGCAGAATTCAACTACATGGCATATTCTGCTCCAAAGAAGCCAGGTAAATGCAGTGTTTATATTGGGCAGCCTTGTTCTCAACTAAAAACTATGGATTCAATCACTATACAAAAGGATAATGATAGATATTCAGGGACAACAACAATGTCCTTTGGTCTAGTGGAGAGTGTTAAACATACAGACTCTTGTAGATTCTGATTCACTTGATCTAGAATGTTTCCTAAATATCCATAATTGAAACAAACACCCCTCTGAGGTAAATTAAAAATTGAGAATTATTGGCTTGACTTATTAACTCCCTCACTTTCTCTCTCAAGCTCACATTTTTCTGTTTTTCTTACTCTTTTTTTTTTTGGTTTGGTTGCATGACAGTATTTAAAAGCTCTCCAAGTCTTGACTTTTTAACGTGAATTATTTTCAGTTGTCTCTCTTTTCTACCATAGATAATTTATTTTTTTTGGTAACATAAAACCAGCAATTAAAATGTGTTTCTTATCTTTCAAGTTTGGTATTCAAGTGTGAACCCAAGATTTTATCTCCAAGAAGGGACATTTGTGAAACAGAATCATCCCAATGGGCTGTCATGGAACCATTTAAAAGCCATAATCCTGAGAAATTCATTTTCAGAGATATTTTGGAAGACAACAGGAACACCAGGACTATTTAGGGCAATTTATTATCAACCATGAACACAAGCCCATTTTTAGCCAATATACTTTATTCATTCAGGAATTTTATAATAGAGAAGAAATCTTTGAATGTAAAGAATGTAGGGAAAACTTCAGTTATCATTTATTCTTTAATCACAGAAGAACTCATTCTAAAATAATGTTTTCTGTATGTAAGGAATGTTGGAAGGCCTTTATTCCTGGCTCACAATTTAATCAACATCTGAGAATTCATAATGGTGAAAAACACTGTAAATGTAAAAATGTGGGAAGGCCTTTAATTATGGCCCAGAATTTATTCTACATTAGAGAATTCACACAAGTGAAAAACCCTATGAATGTGGGAAGGCCTTTAGATGGTGATCACAACTTACTCAACATCAGAGACTTCATATTGGTAAAAAACCTGATGAATGTAAGCAATGTGGGAAGGCATTTATTCATGGCTTCCAACTTACTGAACCTCTGAGACTCCAAACTAGTGAGAAACCCTATGAATGTAAAGAATGTGGGAAGACTTTTAGACATTGCTCACACCTTACCAAACATCAGGGAATTCATACAGGTGAGAAACCCAACGAATGTAGAGAATGTAGAAAGGTCTTTAGCTACCACTCTAGCTTCTCTTATCATCAGAAAATTCATTCTGGTAAAAAAAACCTTATGAATGTAATGAACGTAGGAAGGCCTTTTGTGATGGCTTACAACTTACCCTACATTGGAGGATTCATACTGGTAAGAAACCCTATGAGTGTAAGGAATGTGGGGAAACCTTTAGACAGTGCTCACACCTCAAAAAACATCAAAGAATTCATACTAGTGAGAAACTTCATGAATGTGTGATATATGGTAAGGCATTTAGACTTCACACTTTATTCAACATCAGAGAAGTCATACTGGAGAGAAGCCCTATAAATGTAAGGAGTGTGGGAAGGCCTTTGGCTATCTTTTAAGCTTCTCACATCATCAGAGAATTCATTCTGAAAATAAACCTTGTGAATGTGGTAAGGCTTTTAATCATGGCTTAAAATTTAAATTACATCAGACACTTCAAACTGATGAGACACCAGTAAGATTTCCTCTCCTCTCCCCATCCTAGTCTAACCTCATGAAATTATTTTTGGATATATAAATTTTTTCTTTAAGAAAGAAGGTGGTAAAATACTGAATTTCATTAGTACTTATTTTAGTAATACTTGGAAACAATTTTTTTCAAGTGGAAAAATGAAAAAGTTATTAAAAGGTAAAAATTGTTCTGGTTTCAATGTTGTTTCTGAGTTACTATAATAATCACTAATTCTGTAAAATTATGTTTTCACTGAAACCAGTGATGTGTGGTTGAGATAAGATGAAAACAATTTATTCCTCTCCCACAAGTCCCTGAGATAATATGTGTTTATTCTTTCTTCATGCTCAAATATACCTGCACATATGAAGGGATTGTTACACATGGATGGAAGAGGTTTTACTCCCTATAGTGATATATTTCTGGCAGTTTGCCTTTTTAACTTAAATAATCATGGACATTTTTCCAGGTCAGTACATATAGTTCTAATTCGTTCTTTTTAAAGCTTCAGAATATTTCTAGTATGGGATGTATGTTGGTACTTTGAGCCATTTACAACTGTAGATATTCAAAATTGTTTCTACTGTTTCAACAGAAATGATCATGCAATAAACATTTTTTACTTCATCATTCTTTTATTTCTATTGGGTAGATTCTCAACTATTAATGTTTGTGTGTGTGTGTGTTTGTGTGTGTGTAGTGTGTATATATGTTTTAATGTTACAATTCTCTTTTAATAAAATTAGGTAATAAAAATACTTGTGACAGAATTCAAAGATTACCAAAAAAGTAAAGTGAAAATTAAATTCTCTAATATCTAGTTCTATAGCCATCTGCTTTCCTTACACAGGGGTAACCATAGCTCTCACTTTTTTATATTCTTTCAGAAACTATTTTTTTTAATTCTTTGGAAAAAAAACTAGATTAATTATAATTCTTGACTCATGAAATTCTTATTGTTAGTCCATATTTAGTCCACTTTTATTTTTAATATAGTCCAGGATTTATAAACATTGTGACAACTATCAATTTACTGCCTCTCTGCTTCGAATTCTTCATTGCCTGCTTTGCAATATTGGAACTTCTCTCTCTTGTTTATAATTTTTTTAGTCCTATCTCTTTTTTCTTTGTTAGACTAGCTAACAATTTTTCAATTTTATCTTTTCAAAGAACCAACTCAATTTTATTCTTTTTAGTCTCTTATTTATATCTGCATTATGTTTTTTATTTTCTGCTGCAAACTTTAAGTTTATTTAGGTTGTTCCTCTTTTTCTAGTTCCTTGTGTAAAATTTAGTAGTTTATTTAAGGTCTTTATTTCTTTTTTTAATTATTTTTATTTTTTGGTCTTTTAAAAATTATTATTAATACAGGCACACTGAACTTCCCTCTAAGAATTTTCTTTGCTTTATCCCATGCATTTTTGTATGTTTTGTTTCCATTTTTATTTTTCTCAAGATACCTTTTGGTTTCTCTTTTGATTTCTTTTTTTGATACATTGGTTGTTCAAGGGTGTTTTTTAATTTTCACATATTTGTGAATTTTCCAGTTTCCTTTGATGATTTTTAGTTTTGTACCATTGTGGTCAAAAAGATATTTTATTTTATTTTAATCTTAAATGTTAAGACTTGTTTTGTGGCCTATGATCTATCCTGGAGAATGTTCTGTGTGTGCTTGAGAAGAATGTATTCTGCTGCTGTTGGATAGGATATTCTGTGTATATCTATTAATTTCATTTGTTCTAAAGTGTTATTCAAGTCCAGTGTTTCCTTATTGATTCTGTGTCTGGATAAGCTAGCCACTGTTGAAACTGGGATATTAAATTTTCCTATTTTATTGTATTTCTGTTTATTTCTTCCTTCAAACCTGTCAATATTTGCTTTATATATTTATGTGCTCTGATGTTGGGTGCATGTTAATCTCAAGATCCATCTATGGTGTCACAAATGGCAGTATTTTATCTTTTCTTATGGCTGAGTAATATTCTATCATATATATGTAACACATCTTTTTTATCCAATTATCTATTATAGGACACTTCACTTCAGTTGCTTCTATGTTCCAGCCACCATAAATACTGTTACAATAAACATCAGAGTGCATATATCTTTGTGGATAAATGTTTTCAAAATTTTAGGTAGATACCCAAAAGAGGGATTGCTGGGTCGCATGGAAATTCTATTCTTAGGTTTTTGAGGAACCTTCATACTATTTTCCATGCTGTCTCTACCAATTTACATTCTCACCAGCAGTGTATGAGGGTTCCCTTTTCTGCACAACCTCTCCAACACTTGTCATTACTTTTCCTATTGATGATAGCTATTTGACAGATGCAAGATGGTATCTCACTGTAGTTTTGATTTCTATTTCCTTAATAGTTAGTGAAGTTGAGCATCTTTTCATATGTCTGTTGGCCATTTGTATATCCTCTTGGAAGAAGTATCTGTTCAGATCCTCTGCTCATTTTATAATTAGATTTTTTTATTGAGTTGTATGAGCTCTTTAAGTATTTTGAATATTAGTCCTATTTGCACTATTTGAAAATATCTTCTCCCATTCAGTTGCTTGTTGTTTTGCCTTGTTGATGGGTTCTTTTGCTGTGCAGAAGCTCTTTTAGTTTGATATAGTCCCAATCATTTATATTTGCTTTTACTTCCCTTGACTTTGAGGTCAAGTTCATAAAATCCTCTCTAAATCAAAGGTCCATGAGTTTAGTACTTATGTTTTCTTCTATGCAATTTATTGTTTCAGGTCTTATATTTAGTTCTTTACTCAATTTTGAGTTAATTTTGGTGTATGGTGACAGCAGTATAGTTTCATTCTTTTATATGTGGCTTTCTAATTTTCCCAGCACTATTTATTGAAGAGGCCTTCTTTTCTCTGTTATATAGTTTTTGTTCCCTTGTCAAAAATTATTTGCCCATATATGCGAGGGTTTACTTCTGGGCCCTTAATTTTGTTACATTGCTCTATGTGTCTGTTTTTCTGCCAATACCATGCTGTTTTGATTATTGTTGCTTTGTAGTATAATTTGAAATCAGGCAGAGTGATACCTCTGGCCTTATTCTTTTTTCTCAGGATTGCTTTGGCTATTCAGGATCTTTTGTGGTTCCATACAAATCTGATAATATTTTTGTTCTATATCTTTAAAAAATGCCATTGGAATTTTGATGGAGATTACATTATATTTGTATAATGCTTGAGTAATAAGGTCGTTTTAACTATGTTGATTCTTACAATCCAAGAACACCGAATATCTTTCCATTTGTGTGTGTGTGTGTGTGTGTGTGTGTGTGTGTTTGTGTGTGTGTCTAGCTTTGCTAGATAAATTATTCTTGGTTGTAGATTCTGGGTCTTCATTCTGTCAAATATTTTTTTGCCAAGCCCTCTGGCAAAATCAGCTGCCAGTCGTATGGGTGTTCCCTTATATGTAATTATTTGTTTTTCTCTTGCTGCTTTTAATATTCTTTCTTTGTATTTAAACTTTGGCATTTTAATTACAACGTGTCTTGGTGTGGGCCTCTTGGATCCCTGATTTTTGGAATTCTCTGAGCTTCCTGGGGTTTTATGTCCATTTTCTTCACCAGGTTAGGAAAGTTTTCCATCATTATTTCTGAAAAAAAGCTATTCAACATCTTGATCTTCTTCAGTTATATAAATCAGATGAATATTTGGACCCTTAATAGTGTCTCATATCCTCCTTAAATTATTTTTATAGTCTTGGAATCTTTTTTCTTGCCATTCTAATTATGTATACTTGGCTTTCCCATCCTCTAAATAGGTCAGTTGATCCTTTTCTTTATTCACTTTGTTTATTGGTTAATATACCTCTCATCTCTTCATTTAAGATTGATTCCCTTTTATAATTTCAATTTCCATTTTTATGTTTTTTATCTCTTTGGTGAAGTTCTCACTGAATTTATCTACGCTTCCCATAAGTTCATTGAGCATCTTTATAACCAGTGTTTTGAACTCTGCATCTGTTAGATTTCTTGACTCCAATATTTCTGGATTTCTGTTCTGTTCTCTCATATGGTTTCTGTTTCTTTGTCTTCCCATATTGGCTGCCCTTCTATGTCTGTTTCTATGTACTAGGCAAAGTTCCTAAGTCTCCTGGTCTTAGTGTGGATTTGAAAAATATGTGTCCAGTGGCACAGTCCTGAGAGGGGTTCAGCTGCATGCCATATTTAATCCAAGCCTCTGCCCCTCCAGGGACACCTGTTAGATTCAGCAAGCAATCCACAGATGCTGTGTTTATAGTTGCCTCAAGAAGCCACACCGGAAACTGAGGCCAGCTGCCACCAGTGTGAGTCTAGGCGCTGCTCAGCAAGGAGCACCTGACTTACTCGGGATCTACCTAAATGTGGCTTGGGTGGAGCTGCGAGTTGTGGGAGGCTGGGTTTCAGGGAATCCTCCGGGTGGAGCGATCTCTATTATCCAGTTTGATGACTTCACGTTTATGGTGGCACTGTGTCCATGCACTGGGAGTGGGGAGAGCTCAACAGGGAACAATGGATACTACTGGCACTTCTGTACAAAGAGAGTCTCGCCTTGGCCCTCACACCAACAATGTCTCTCTATAAGTCCCTTAGCTTTTAGCAATTTTATTGTGATGTCTCTTTAGACCATAGCTGGGCATTTCTTGAGCTTCTTTGGTGTGTATGTTAAAAATTTTCAGCAAACTGGAAAATTTTTTTTCTACCTACATATATGTTGACATTTTTAATGGTTTCCTATATGTCTCTGAGGCTCTGTTCATTTTCTTTCATTTTTTTTCTTTCTATTCTTTGGATTGTATAATCTGCATAATCTTTATGTTCGTTGATTCTTCTGTCAGCTCAAGTCTTGAGCTCTTCAAGTCAATCCATTCTTAATAGATATTAAGCAGGTCTCAAAATGTATTAAGAGATAAGAGAGGAGAGACTGGCTTGAGTTTTTATTGTGGTTAGGGGGTGGGACTGTGTAAGAGTTCACATGCACAGGCAGGGGTTTATGTGGTTTGAATTTCCCACATGCACCAAGGGAGGACACACTCAGCAATTAGACATCAAAAATAGAATCAGACTCTCTTGCACTGTATTAATTATCTGTTGCTGTGTAACAAACTACCACAAACTTAGCAGCTTAGAGAAATACAGTTATCTCACAAGTTCCTGAGGTTCATGAATCTGAGCACAGCCTTGCTGAGTCCTCTACTTCAAGGTCTCTCATAAGGCTGTAATCAAGGCATGGTCCAGGACTTATCTGAAGGCACAACCAGGGAAGGCTTATTTCCAAGCTCACATGATTATTTGCAGTATTTAGTTCCTTACAGGTAATTAGACTAAGAACCTCAGTTTTGTGCTGGTTTTTAGCTAGGAGCCACTCTCAGTTCATTGCTCCTATATGACATATTGCTTCATCAAAGACAGCAAGAGAGAATAAAGAGAGTCTTCTAGCAAGAAAGAAGTTACAATCTTTCATAACTTAATAATAGAAGAGATTTCCTATGACTTGGTTAGAAGTAAGTTGCTAAGTCAGTCCACACTCAAGGGAGAAAGATTACACAGGGCATGAAGTCAGGAGTCAGGGATCACTGAAGGATATCTTAGTCTTTCTGTCACAAGAACCTATCACAATTTACTGGTATGTTGGAAAAGGAGAATACCAAGACATCTTGAAAACTACCATACAGAGGATCTGAGTTGATATTGACACCCAGAGACCTAAAGCATTATCATAGTCTACATGTTAGAACAGGCATATGTAGGGGTCAGGTAATAAATGAATTTCTGGCCAACGTCTAGCTTTCAGTGGGCCTGTTGAGTCCACCAGATCATCTGGTGGTCATTTTACAGATCCCAGAATTTATAGTAAGTGTCGACATATTTTGGTGTTGGAGTTACTCCACATATTGGGGCCTTGGCCTGTAGTGTAAGAGCTTTCATAGTAGCAAAGATCAAATATAAGTCTCTGAGATTAACCCTGGTCTCCTCAAGCTATGATAGTAAATAAAAAACTATCAGATCCCAGGAAGACAGTAGAGATTACTACCACCCTAAAGATCAAATGGATGTAGGGTTGGTGGTCACTATTATATCTCACTATCATATGTGTTTTTTATACACCAATCTGTGAATTTAACTAAAGGATGGCTACAAACTACTGTAAGCTCTACCAATTAGGAGTCTCTGAAAGTGGTACTTTTGTTATAGCAGAATTATATGGGTTCAGGTATATAGTACACAGTCATTGATTTGAGTGATTATTCTTTTCCATCCTAATCAGGAAAGAAAATCAGAAACAGTTTTCAAGGAAGACACAAAATATGTATTTATTATTTTGCCACATCTATCAAAATTTGGCATGAGGGGATCTGGACTATCTAAACACCCTGAAGATCATCACAGCAATTAATTACATCAATGAAATAAATATAAGAAAGTATGGTGAAAGGATATCATGCACATTAGAAGCCTTGTTAAAACATATATTCCTCACAAAGTGAGAGAAAAACCTACGAAGATTCAGAGATCTTCCACTTTGGTAAAAGACAAATTGCTGTGTTATGTATTCTCTACTATTAAGAAGAAAGTACACTTCCAGGTAGACTTCCCTGTGATAAGCAAGCAAAACATTCAATACCTTAGAATACCCATATAGAGAGTGACAAAGAAGGCTGCCAACTTTGAGTGGAGCCTAGTGCAGAAAAGTGTTCTATAGAAGGTCCTGACTGAGGTGCAAATGGTCATCCCACTTGAGCCATATGATGTAAAATACTGTATGCTATTGGAGATATACTATATCCTATTGAATATATAACTGGAAAATGATGCAGCGTGGGGTTCATGGCAAGCCCCAGAGAAACACAATGCAGAATGAGCACTTTTTGAAAATAAGCCTCTCGCATGCTACTGGGCCCTGTGGAAACAGAATGGTTGGCCTTGTGAAACCAAGTCACCATGTATCCTAATTGCCCATTGTGAACTAGGTCCTGACAGAAACACAACGTAATAAAGTTGGATGAGCCCAGTGCAAACTTCAAAAATTGAAATGGTACATTCAAGATTGAGCATGAGAACTACTAGAGGGCACAAACAATATATATGAGCATATCACCCATCACAGGTTTACCAGTGTCCCTCTATCAGATTATTTATATGAACATATAGAAGTCCCATATCACCAGCTGAGAGAGAAAGAAAAGGCTGAGCTTGGCTTATAGTATGTTCCCTCTGTATGTGGGCACAACTGAAATGGAAAGCAGCAGAATTACATATCAGCTTCACACAGGGGTGGCTTTTAAAGGCAAGGGAAATTTAACTCAGTAAATGGAACTTAAGCTATTGCATTTGGTCATTCACTTTATGTGTAAAGAGAGGTGGCCCAACCAAAGAATAATCATACTCTTGGGGTAAATGGCCTAGTAAGGGGCCTGGAAGGAGAAAGTTGGAAGATTGTTATATCAATGTTTAATCAAAGAAAAAGAAACAATGATAGATGATAGATTATAGGTAGATAGATAGATAGATAGATAGAGATAGAGAGATAGAGAGATAGAGAGATAGAGAGATAGAGAGATAGAGAGATAGAGAGATAGATAGATAGATAGATAGATAGATAGATAGATAGATAGATAGATTCATTGCAGTGAATCTGCTTATTTGATTGTTGAGGGCTGTCTAGACAAGTCTAGATTATACAGAATAATCTCCTTTACTTAAAGTTAACGAACTATGGACTTCAATCAGATCTACAAAATACCTTCAAAACAACACACAGACTAGTATTTGATTGAATAACTGCAGTCTAGTCAAGTTGACATATAAAACTGATTATAATGTTCCACTCTTGGAACCCAAACACATTTCCTTAAAATACTCTGCAAATAAAGATAATAACAAAATCATACTTCTATTTAACATGAAACACTATCCCAGGTACAACTGAAAACATATTAACCCTTTCCCCAAGGAGAAGTCCTTGAGTAAGATTCACTCTTTTATATCCTGGAACTTAAATGCTGTGATATAAAATTAACTATTATAATACTTCTTATATTAAACAATAAAGAGATAAGAGAGGGAAAGAAATAAAAATATTTGGTTAATATATATCCAAACATTCATAACAAAATAAAGAATAATTACTCATACTATTATTGTCCTCATTTCGACCACTGATCATGTGGTTATATGTGGTATTTATAACTACCTTCTTCCATTACATATTTCATATCTACTTTGTCCTTAGCAAGCACCTCAACTGGTTGTGGTTCTTTGCCTGGCAGGTTGACCCAAATATTCCTGAAGTGTTAGCAGTCCTGCCTGAATTGGGTTGTAGTTTTCCATTAACATGAATCACAAGATGTGGTAATACTGAGACACTCTAAGGGATCTCCTGTATTTCAGAAATAATCTTTCTTACATCCATAGTGTAGTAGCAACTCAATTTTCTCTTGGTAATCAGGACCAATTACTCATTTAATTCAGTAATCCCCTTCTTTGCCTGTCAGTTTAGAAACAGGAGTCCAAGTGGCCACGTGGTAGCCTCAACTTTTTGCACGTGCCTTATCTCCATTCCACTTTGCGAATTTGGATCTTTTAATCCTCCCCTTTTGTCATTGATGTCTTAATTTGTCTTTATGTATGCTGAATGTTCATTAATATCTTGCTATAGCAAATCTCTTCTTATTGTTTAAGCTTATAATGCCCTGTTCTTAGTAAGGGTTGAACTCTGCTTCTGCCTGCCTGCTAGTCTCCTTATACTCCTAATTATGTTTTTCTTTTTTGTCATTATTTTTTAGCTGAGCTGACCTCTTTCAGTATTTCTTGTAATGCAGGCCTTATAGTGGAGAATTCCCTCAATTTTTGTATGTCTGGAAAGGTCTTTACTCCTCTCTCATATCTAAAGGAGAACTGTGCTGGATACATTATTCTTGTCTGGTAGTTCCTTTCATTTAATAGTTTGAATATTTGATTCCACTCCTTTCTGGCTTGTAAGGTTTGTGCTGAGAAATCCAACGTTAAACTAATAGGTTTTCCTTTCTAGGTTACTATCTTCTTTTCTTTGGCTACCCTGATAATTCTGTCTTTGTCATTAATTTTTGATAATTTTAATACAGTGTGTCTTGGAGAAGGCCTTTTTGAGTTGAGATAATTGGGTGTTCTGTTGACTTCTTGAATTCCAAGCTTCAGCTCATTCTCATCAACTATTTGTGTGAAAATGCTTTCTAATTCCTGCTCAATTTCCTTCCTTTCAAGAATTCCCATTATTCTTGTTCCCTCTCCTGATATCAGCTAGTTCTTGTTTTTTCATTATTTTTCATTCATTGGTTTTTCTCTTCTTCCTCTGATTTATTTCTAGATTTCTGTCTTCAATATCACTGATCCTTTCCTTCATTTGGTTGACTCTATTTCCTAAACTCACAATTTTAGTTTTCATCTCTAGCAGTGTGTTATGTATCTCCAGAAGTTCTATTTGGTTCTTTTTGAGGGTTTCAATATCCTTGATAAAGAACTCATTCTGCTCAGCTAGGTGGCAGAAATCACCCAATTAGAACAGAAACAAGAAAAAATAATCCAAAAAATGAAGATAGTTTAAGAGACCCTAGGTATAACATCAAGAACACCAACATTTGCATCATAGGGATACCAGAAGGACAAGAGTGAGAACAAGGAATTGAAAGTCTATTTAAAGAAATAATGACAGAAAACTTCCCCAAACTGGTAAAGGAATTAAACATACAAATCTAGGAAGTGCAGGGAGTCCCCAGACAAAATGAACCCAAACAAGTTCACACTTAGACACATCATAATTAAAATGATGAAGGTTAAAGACAAAGAAAGAATCTTAAAAGTACCAAGCTTGGGACAGCTTAGCAAAAGAACCAGTGAGCCTCAAGACCTGAGGCTGCCTACCAGTTGTTTGTAAAGACTGAAGTTGGGAAAGCCTTTGTGTGGTACATAAATTAGGTGGTTCAAGGACCCAGGAAGTCATTGGGGTACAGTGAGCAGATTTCCCCTGCCAATGAAGTGTCAGTTTTAATGCCAGTGCTGTATGGCTTCCTGTGAAAGTCTCAGATCAAAGCAAGATCAGCTACTGCCTATCTCAGGCCTGCAGATGCCTGAGATCTGCTCAAGAAATACTATAGCTTGGGATAGGGTTTGTGGCCTACCACCAAGTCTCCTGGGATGCATAGGCCGTGCGTGGGCTGCATGAACTGAATGCTGTTGTCTGCTGTTGAGTTCGTGGCTCAGAGAAAGCAAAGGGTGGTACTGGCTGCCTGGGAATGAGTTTGCCATAGGTAATTTGTGGATTGGGTGGTGTGGGTTCTCAGGAAGACACAGAGTATAACAAATCAATCCTGTCAGGCCAATATGGCATCAAATTGCTGCCAGTTGTGAGTCCATGGGCTCCTGCAAAAGTCACAGATTACAGCAAGGCCAGCTACTTTCTGCAGCAGGCCTACAGAGCCCCACCATCTGCCCAGTACTGCTCAAGCTGGCACTGGTGGTATGCCAGGACATGTCTCTCCTGAAATATGTGGGCTCTGCTAGCCAAGGTCTTATTCTTGCCAAGAATTTGTGGATCTGGGAAGGGGCAGGGTGGAAGCAGCTGCCAGCAGAGGCAATTTGTGGGTTGGATGGAGTGGGGCCCAGGGAGACATGGGGTAGGGCTTGCCAATCTCACTGAACTAATGCAGCTTCAGAGTTGGCTGTAAAGGGAGTGGGATCAACACAGGCAAGATAGTGCCCATCTGTAGACTACTCTGGAGGGGAAACCGACAAAGAAATGATGGTGGCTGTCCCTCCAGCCCTCACTATGGTTCCACGCTACTCACTCTTTCCCTATGTTTCTTGCACCTCTCAAGCTGCCAGGGAGCATGTCTGCAAGCGAAACTGTGTGTGGGTCCTTTAAGGAGGACATCTGGGTGTTCGGGTTCCTTCTGTCTCACCCGGATGTCCAGAATCCCCACTGATTTTTATAGTCAGATTTTGTAGGAACTTCTCTTCCTGGGGCTGCACCTCTGGGCTGGGGAGCCTCGGTAAAGGGCTTGGACTCCTCTCCTTTGGGAGCATGGGGACCCTCTACAGTTGCATTCTCTCTCCTGGTGCTCAGTGGCCATGTGCTGGTACGGGACAAGTCATCCTTGCCACTCCTACCCATCTCGATGTGGCTTTTTCTTGATATCCTCAGGTGTACATGTTACAATCAATGAGACTTCGGGTGGTTCTCCACGTTGATCATTTTATAATTTGATTATAATTTTAATGTGGTCCTGAGAGGAGGCGAACCCTGCTTTTACCTAGCACACCATCTTGATACCCTCCAAAGGTTTTTTTTGTATAGCTAGATTTGTGACCTTGAAATTAAGCTAACTACGTTAAGTCTAATTTACTGCCAGAAAATGAGAAAAAAGAGACATATATGAACTCCTAATTGAACTGTTATTTAGGTATATAATTGTAAACCAAAAACATAGCCAAGTCTTCAACTGTATTTTAGAGCCAGTTTTTGTTTATGTCAAAATCATGAAGTAGTCACTACTTTTCCTCATTGACTCTGGAACACAAATATTCATACCTTCATTTTCAATTTTCATAATATAAATATACTACCCCTTTTATATAATATAAATATATTACCCCCTTTAATCTATCAAATTTAAGTCAAAAGATATAACCAGTTTTTGGGTCAGGAATTTCAGATGGCCTCAACTGAGCAGTTATTGCTTGGGGTCTGTCACATGGTTCTAATTGGTTCCAGTATCTGAAGACTTGACAATGTTCAAGATGGCTCTGTTGGCAGATACTAGATGATGGATGGGAGTTTAGCTGTAATTATTAACCAGGGTGCCTACACATAGACTCTAGCATGATCTTAGTATGATTGGACTTCTTTTATGGAAGTAGAGTTAGAGTTATAGGACTCATCTATTAGTCTTTTCACCTTCTTTTCTTTAATATGAATTCTATGGTGTTATACAAGGAATGAGATATGGATAAACTCATTCCTACAATAATTTCATTTGAAGAGTTCCCATCTAATGTGAATTTTATAGTGTTGTGTAAGATCTGAGCTATGGATAAAGTTTTTCCACAGTCTCCATTTTTATATTACCAGTAAAACATAGGCTATAGGTAAAGGCTATCTTCTGCCCCCTTCATTTTATTCATAGGGGTTTTCTCTTTTAGAATTCTCTCTCATGTTGAACAAGGAAGATTGTAGTTGTCTCCCTTTCTTTAGTTATAAGGCATGACTGTGGCTAAAGGCAATCTCACATTTATTACATTTATCTGGTATTAATATTAAAATTTGGGCTGTAGCTAAAGCCTTTGTTTATGCATTACATTTGAACTCCCAGTTTTCACAACATCCATATTTTCTCTAATTCTCTGGTCTGAACCATCATTAATTGATAATATTCAGTTCTGTTCCTTCAGAATGAATTATCTCATGCTGTTCAAGTTCTGAGTTGTTTGGTAGTATCTACCAAAGCCGGCCAAACATACATATGCCCCAGGACCCAGAAATTCTACTCCTAAGTATATATACAAGGGAATTAAATACATATACACCAAAAGCCAAATATGTTCACAGAAGAATTTATTATGAACCTAAGCTATAAAGAATAAAAAAGTTTCCCAACAATGAATTTGATAAAATGTGATATAATCACATAATGGTATTCTACACAGAATGAAAATGAATTAACTTCTGCTACATGCACTAATGAGTTTTAGAGACATAATGATTAATGAAAGAAGCCATATATATAAAAATACATGGTATAATTCAATTTATATAAAAGTTTATAATATTGAAAAACTAATTTGTAATGTTAGAAGTCACAATTGTGATTAACTTTGAGGAGGTAAATAATTTTTATTCCATATTTGCAATGAGAAACACAGTTCACACTTCCTTTAAAAAAAAAAAAACTCTTGTGTTCACAGTGAGGTTCACAGACCACTGCCAGTTATTGTTTACGTGATAGGTCTTAAAATTTAAAATGAGCAATGTTAAATGTAGTAACTTGACAAAGGAAGTTAATATCTGATGAATATAACAAAAAATTGGGCTTGTATTTTCAATGACTTTTGTCATTTAATCTGTCTTGTAATTCTTTTGTGTGTGCTTTATAGGCTGGCAAACAATAAGTGAAAATGTGGTATAGTACCTTAAAATGCTGAATATTATTACACTTGCAAGCAACATTATGTACAGGGTTTACTATGACTTTGAAAGTTTTTACAAAAAAGTCACATCTTTTGCTATATTCCCATAGTTCCTACCTTGTGAGTTTTCTGATGGACAAGGAGGTTTGACTTACAACTGAAGAACTTCCCACATTCTTTACATTCATATGGTTTCTCTCCTGTGTGGGTTTTCTGATGGCGAATGAGGTTTGATTTCCTACTAAATGCTTTCCCACACTGAGGACATCCATTGGATTTCTCTCCTGTATGTATTCTCTGATGGACAGTGAGGATTGCCTTCTGGCGGAAAGACTTCCCACATTCATTACAAATATAAGGCTTTTCCCCTGTATGAATTCTTTGATGGAGAGTGAGGGTTGTCTTTTGACAGAAGGACTTCCCACATTCATTACAAACATAGGGTTTCTCTCCTGTGTGAGTTCTTTGGTGGACAGTGAGGGTTGTCTTCTGGATAAATGCCTTCCCACATTCATTACATTGATATGGTTTCTCTCCTGTGTGAGTTCTCTGATGATCAGTGAGGTATGACTTCTTTCTAAAAGCACTCCCACATTGAATACATTCATAGGCTTTCTCTCCTGTATGTGTTTTGTGATGTCTAGTGAGGGTTGCCTTCTGGCGGAATGACTTCCCACAATCCATACAAATGTAGGGTTTCCCCTCTATGTGTGTTTTCTCATGAAGAGTGAGAGCTGTCTTTTGACGGAAGGCTCTTCCACACTGATTGCAAACATACGGCTTCTCACCTGTGTGAATTCGCTGATGTTCAATGAGATAAGACTTCCTTCTAAAGCTATTCCCACAGTAAGAACACTGAAAGGGTTTCTCTTCTGTTTGAGATCTCTGATGTATAATAAAAATGGACTTCCTGCAGAGAAATTTCCCATATTTGCTAAATGCATGGGGCTTCTTCTCCATAAGATTTTGTGGATGGACACTGGGATTTGACTTTCTGATGAAGGCTAGTCCATCTTTATTGTATTCAAACGGTCTTTCTCCTCTGTGAGCTCTAGTATGTGTAAATAACATTCCTTTTATAAGGAAGGATTTTTCACATTCATTATGTTCAAATGATTGCTGTGGAGTTTGAACCTTATGATGTTGAATAAGTTCTTGTTTACCATTCATATTTCTTTCTGTTTGTTTATAAAGACTCGCCGCAGTATGAATTTTCTCATGCTTAGTATTGAGGAGTGATTTCTCCCATCCATTACTCTCACCAAACTTCTCTCTTACAGGGCTGATATTTCTAATGACTAATTCTGAAATATTTTTCAAAACCTTTCCATCAGGTTTATGTTCATGCAGTGTTCTTTTTGAAATAATACAGTTCTTGTCTAAAGTAAGTGTTTTATCCAAAATATTACTTCTTTCCTTAATTAGTCTTTTGTGGTTGATGAATACGACTGATCTAAAATGACTATCTTGACACTCTTTAAACTTCATTAAAACATCTTCAGCTTTCCCATCTTCTAGAAAAGAATATAACGAACAAGACTGTGAGTCTTCATATAAAGGTGATGGATTAAATGTATATACAAACAACCCATGGTGGGACTATCTCACTACTGTGTTCTATAGAAGGGCAAAAATAAAATACCTCTTAGTAGAAAAAATGCATAGAACAAACACAAATCCTGCTATACTGTTAAAATAGTAAAAAACTAGCATAAGCAAAAAAACACATATCTTTGGCATATTTAAATATAAGCTACATTGTGCAGGTATAATAAACACAAGGACAAGTAACCAAAAGATGGTGAAAGTGGGATTGTTCTTGAAATAAGCAGTTTCAGAGAATGGAGTGAACCTATCAAGAGTACTAAACAGTAAGCAAGGAAAACTGTTCAGGTAGAGATCAAACCCATATATTTATTTACTCATGCCTAAATAAGTGTTATAAAATGCTTCCAATTTTTGTTTTCTTCACTTGCATTTTGCCCTTCCATGGCAAATGAACCTTCTCAAGCACTCATTTCCTAGTGTTGACAGAAACTATAGTCTAGGCCATAACTCCTCATATAACTGATTTATTTTCTCTTGAAGGGGAAGAACTAGGAGATTACTTCCATTAGGAATTATAAAATAAACCAGAGAACGAAGCATACGTGCAACATGAACATAATCACTAACTGCTGCTACATCAATTTATTCTCCTAGAGTGATGGTCAATAATTAAATTCTCCTTGCCATCAATTCTAATTTTTTCTCCTTTTAATTTGCTGAATTACTTTTTTTGGTTTTAGAGAAGGATGGGTTCAAATTTTCCTCCCAACGCAGTAACATACCTTAAACTCTGCTATTCCCTATTGGGGCTGTGAAGGTATGGCACCAATTGACTTTATGTATTATTTTTTTTTACAAATTCTATTTCTTACTATTGTTATCTTACTACAAAAAGAACTGGGAGAAAATCATGAAAAATCCAAGTAGTAATTACAGCAGTCCACACCTGAAATAATATGGCTTTCATTTTGGAAGTTATCAGTGGCAAATGAGAATATTAATCTGTAAAGATATTTCACAGATAGAAATAACATAATGAAATTGTGGAGAGATTAAGATAGTGTAACAGAGATGATGAAATGTACCTGATACTCCAAAGGAGGTGCTTATGGGAACAAAAAGATATAGAAACAAGTAAGAGTGAAGTAAAGATAATGACTATTACTTCTGATACACTGATAACCAAAAGATTGAGTCAACTGATTGCTGTATTGCTGCAGGCAAATTAAAATATACCACTGAGTTCAGGTGGGAGAAATGGGCCAAGAAAATGTCGATCTGAAAGCCATTTATATAAAATGAAGAAATCACAATTTGTGACTGGATCAAATTATTATAGGTTATAGAACTTTTCTAGTGACAAGAACTATGAAGGATAAAGAAAGATCTTTTACACTAATGAGAGCCTACTGAAATAAAATCTACTTATTCAACAAATATTTATTTTCTTAGGCAATGTAAATAAATGGAAAAAAAGCAACTAATATGTGAAAAGGATCTCTGAAAAATAGGATAAGAATAAGTAATTTTTACCCAAATCAAAGTAGGTAGATATCAAGAACTTGATTACTGTGATATATAACATGGAGATTTATTGAAAGGAAATGGTGATACTGATATTATTACTTTGGTCCAAGGTTTATAGATTGAAAATCTGATAGCAGGTCCCATGGTGAGAATGGATGTGAGACTGAGTACAGGAAACAAGTATAAGGCATTGTACAGGGAAAATAAGGAAAGAAAATGATAACTAAAGAGGGAGAAAAATATTAGACAATGATTTCCTTTTTACCTTTTAGATAGATTTAAGAATGCCTATAATAATAGGAAGCTATAACAAAAGAAGACAGAAGGCTGAAATGTTAAAGAAAGAGGTAAAAGACAAGACCCAAAACAGCAGTTACCAAAGTGTGATTCATGAACTGTGCAGTACCTGAGACCCTTATGAGAGTTACACAAAGACAAAACTATTTTTGTTAATAATAAAGACAAATCAATTGTATTTTTATCTGTGTTCACATTTACCCTAAAGGAGCTAAAGTAATAATTAGTGTCTTATTAGTACTCATGGAATTTGAATATATGGAGGTGATGGAGTGATGACACAGAGAGATGCCATTAAAAGAAGGTTATTATTATCACCATTTCCTGAGATGAGGGGGTACACCATACTATGCAAGGCTACATGAGGAAGGACCAGGTATGGTCAAGAGGCAGAAAGGAATAAGGGTAAAATCTCAGCATAAATCTTTGTCGGGGCTTGCTTCTACAAAAAAGGCAAGGCAGCGCAGGAGAAATAGCTTAGGATTGGCTAGTTTGAATATTGTTGGCAGGCTATGGGTCATAGGAGTTGTTTTCTGGTACCTGGTCCTGAATGATTTAGAACAGGCAACATATTGGCTTGGTGTGTGAGTTAGATAAAGGACGTGGTTGAGGGTATAAACTTGGGGTTGGCTGATTTGTATAAGAAAGACAGGCTCACCAACAAGGTACTTACTGTCACTAAGAATCAGCTAGCTCTGTGAAGGGCAGTTTCCCTCCAATCAACAAGGTGCCCCACAGATGTCAAAATATTATAAAATATAGAAAATATGAAAAATATGATGTATACACTAGGTAAAATGCTGACACAGAGTAAATCAAAGAACTGGCACCAAACCATAATAATAATCACTGCATTTCTAACTGGCACATACTCAAAAGGAAAAAAAGTTTCACTTAAGACTGTTCTTGATAAAGCAGAAAATAATTATTAATTTAATCAGATCCCCAACCTTGAGTACACAAATTTTCAATAGTTTGTGTGATGATTAAAGAAGTATGCATAAAGTACTCCTGTTGCACACCAGAGTATAATGTATTTTGTGAGGAAAAATGTTCATATAATTACTGAGTTGAAAACTAAATAACTACGTTTTGTGGAACAGCATTTTTACTTGAAAGTAAAAATCGACTAGTATTCAGACACAGGTATCCGGCAGACAGTTTCTTGAACAATGCAAGCCTGTCAACTCAGAGAAAACACCTGCCAATATTTGTTACAAATGATAATATTCAATCTCTTATCTAAAGGTAATTATGTTGGAAAGCTTATATTTGCTATTGTGTCAACTTCCTAATACTTTAAAGACTTCTCTGATGATACTGCTGGTGATATTAACAAATGTGGGTTAGATTTTTTTTTAAATATTGGAAATGTGATAAAATTCAGAAGATCTGTACATGTCAGTAAACTGTTGCTTTCCAAATGACCAATGTTAATGTTACCAAAAAATACATGAGTAAAAAAAATCAACTTAAATAGACTATTGGATTTTACATCACAATGTACAAAAGTTCAGTGTTATGGTCTCAGATCCTATACTGCAACTGTTTAGAAACTATAAATTGTTAAGTTTGGGTATAGTGTTTATGGAGAACATCCAGAACAATCTACAAAGGCTTTTAAAATACTTCTCTTTCACACTACATGTCCACATGAAAAAAGACTTTATTTCTTCGTGTATTTCAATTAAAACAATATATTGGAACATACTGAATGCAGAATCAGATGTGAAAATCAGCTGTCTTCCGTTAAGCAAGGCATTAAATAAAGTTAAATCATATAACCATGCCATTTTTCTCACCAGTTTTTCTCCTTTTGGAAAGTTTACTTTTTGTAAAATTATAATTTTTATGTCAACATGTAATAGAGTTTATTATTTTTAAATGTATTAATAAGTGAACATTTAAAGTTTTGTTTTAATTTCTAATAGGCTACACATAAACACACACACAAAGTTCTTTTAATCCTTAATAATTTTAAGAGTATAAACAAATCCCAAGACTAAGAAGTTTGAGAACTGCTAATCTAAACGTTCAGATTCTTGTAATGTAAAAGGAGTTTGTATTGGATTTCTGGTCAAGATGGTGGAATAGGTAAACCCTGTGTTTGCCTCCTCTCATGATATCAAAATTACAACTAAACTACAGAGAAACCATCATTGAGAATTCCTTTAAGTCTAATTGAACAGAAGTCTTAAAACTAATGATATACACAAGAGGTCATCTCAAGACTAGTAGGAGAGGTGAGACATAGAATGAGTTGGTCCTACACCCACAAGTGGCAGTTAAAAACTGGGAGGCACATCTCGGCTGTGGATATCCCTTCAGAGGAGTGAGGGGTCCCAGCTCTATACCAGGCTCCCCAGCCTAGGGTTCCACTACTAGAATGATAAGTTGCCACAACTTCTGGTTGTAAAAACCAGTGTTGTGCCTGAATGAGACGGCAACTGGAGACCTAGGTTTCTCTCTGAGAGGGTCCTATGTACACATTCACTTACTCTGGGCTCTAGCACTTGAAAGGCACCAGGGCCATACGGGAAAGAACTGAATTGTCTGGCATCAGGGAAGAGATGGAGGGGCAGCTTTCTCTCAGACATTAATGCTGGTAGAATCCATGTTTCTCTGTTGAGGCACACCATCTACTAGATGGTGCCATATCTAAGTCTCCATCAACCTGGCTAACACTGGTTGCCCCACAATGGTGATTCCCTGAGACTCCACTCCACCCAACTTTCAGGCCCATCCAAGCCACCTCCAGTGGCTTTTCCATACAAATAACCTGTCTTAGCTCATGCTGCAGACTTTCCTAAAATTTCTCAAAGTTCACAAACCCCAAGCATCATCTGGCCTTGGGGTGCCCTATACCTCTTGCTGGGCAGCCCTAAGCCCAGCACTACAGCAGCTGCTCTGAGTTTATGGTTTGGCTTCTTTAGGCACCTCTAACCCCCAGTGTAAGTGGCTGCCATCTGCAATTGTTTGGTGGCTCATACCAGTTGGACCTGGTATAGCATAGTATAAGGTGTGGCTGAAATTGCCTGCAGTGGGGCCCCTCCCATGAGGTCCTTGGGCTGGCATCCCAGGAGCTGGCTTCAACCAAGCTGGAGCACCACTTGAGGCTGCATGTGAGGACAACACACCCAAAGGGGAGACTGGCTCAACTATAATAGGAGGGCACACATAACCCATACAAGGAACACACCTGGAACACCTGGCTCAGGTAACCAGGGAGACTGCTATTGGGCCCTCCAGGACACCTACTACATAAGACCACTCTACTAATACTGGGGCACATAGCAGCTCTGTATAATGTGTAGAAACAAACACAGGGAGGCAGCCAAAATAGGAAGACAAAGAAACATATCCCAAATGAAAAAAGAGAACAAAGCTCCAGGAAAAGAACTAAACAAAATGGAGACAAGCAATTTACCACATGCAGAATTCAAAACACTGGTTATAAGGATGCTCAATGAACTTAGGAGAAGAGTAGATGAACTCAGTGAGAGCTTTAACAAAGAGACAGAAAACAAAAAGAACCAGTCCAAAGTGAAGAATACAATAACTGAAATGAAGACTACAAAATACCCTGAAGAGCCAAAGCAATGATGAGAAAGGACAAAGTTAGAGGTACCACACTATCTTATATCACTATCTTAGATCAAGCACGGTACTAAATACAGCACAGTATTAAATACAGACAATATAGATCAGTGGAACAGAATAGAGAGACCAGAAATAAACCCACATCTGTATGGTCAATTAACTTATGACAAATGAGGCGAGAATATACAATGGGGGTAAAGACAGTCTCTTCGATAAATGGTGCTGGGAAAACTGGACAGATATATGCAAAAAATAAAACGAGACTACCAGAATAAACTCAAGATGGATTAAAGACTTACATGTAAGACCTGAAACAGTAAAACTCACAGAAGAAAGCATAGTCAGTAAACACTTTGACAATAGTTTCAGTAATATTTTTTTGGATAGGTCTCCTTGGGAAAAGAAAACAAAAGCAACAATAAACAAATGGACTATGTCAAACTAAAAAGGTTTTGCACGGTGAAGGAAATCATCAACAAAATGAAAAAATAACCTACTGAATGGTAGAAGAAATTCACCAATGATGTATCTGATAAAGGGTTAATATACGAAAGAACTCATATAAGTTAACACCACAAAAACAAACAATACGATTTCAAAATGAGCAGAGGACCTGAAGACATTTCTCCAAAGAGAATGTACAGATGGCTAACAGATATATGAAAAGATGTTCAATGTCACTGATCATTAAAGTAATATAAATTAAAACCACATGAAGATACCACCTCGCACCTATGAAAATGACTATCAATGAATCAATGAACAACAAGTGTTGGCAACGATGTTGAGACAGTAAATTTGTGCAGCCACTATGGAAAACAGTATGGAGGTTCCTCAAAAAATTAAAAATAGAACTACCATTTGATCCAGCAATTCAACTCCTGGGCATTTATCTGAAGAAATCCAAAACATTAATTTGAAAAGATATATGCACCCCAATGTTCACTGCAGCATTATTTAAAATAACCAAGATATGGAAGCAAACTAAGTGTCCATCAATAAATGAATGGATAAAGAAGATCGGGGACATCAGAAAAAAGCACTGTGGCATGAGGAATATCCCCAGATCTTTCCCCTTAAAATAACAAGCTGAACATTTAAACTCAACAAATAACACCCACCTGCACCTAAGCACATCTGAGAGATCTGTGCATCAGAAGATCCAAAGGTGGGCAAATCTGCATGAGACTGGGAGGATGATTAGGAGTGTGAAACAAAGGAGCTGCAATACACAGCTGGGCTCCCTGCAAGAAAAGGGGAATGGGACATTATGTCACCAGGGAAGGTTGGAGCAGTTCTGCTTGAGCAATCAGCACATTCCACAAACTGGAGTCCAGGGATCAGGGCAGAGAGCAGGGCAGACACTGAGCGCAAAGGGGCAACAACTGTGGTTTAGAAACCACCATTACAAAGAGTGAGGCTGAGTCACAGAGCCTAGATGCGCCCCATCCCACCAACCTAGAAGGCACCCACCCCTGCGTATATCAGAGCTAACACCACTGAGCCCCAGGAGAATGTATTCAACCAGTACTGAAACATATACTACTGCTGGTACCAGAGACAGGAGTGATGATATCAAAGCAAGACATCAGAAACCTGGGTGACAGCACTAAGAGAAGGAAAATAGCCACACATCCAGCAGATTCTTCCCAATCAACCCCATCCCCATCTAGTCAGGCAGAGTTAAAAGGAAGCAGCAAAGCATTGCACCTGACTGCTGGGCCAGAAACAGGCCCTCAGGACCTCTTCTGAGACTCAGACCCTCATCACCTATCACACACTTTCAAGGAGGTGGAGCCCCGGGACCGAGGGACTTGATCTTAGAGGCATATACCAAAGAGGAAAGAGCATTTTTAGTCTCAAAGCAGATATCCAAGAGGCTTGAAGACCACCTAATGGAAGTCAAAAGAAAACCCCCACTTACTAACCTCCTGAAAGGAGATCACTATAATTTTTTTAAAGCATAGCATACTCTCATTAATGTCCAGGCAAAGAAATAGTCCATCAAGCACCATAACAACCAAGGTGACAAGGCAGCTCAGAAAGAAACTGAAAAATCTCGAGAAAATAAGCTTAAAGACATAGAAATATGCAGTTTAAACAACAGAGAATCCAGGATTGCACTTCTGAAAACACTCAATGAGATGTAAGAAAATCCTGTCCAAAAATTCCAAGATTAGAAACAAACTAAACAAACAAATACTTTACCAAGGAGATTGAAACCCTGAAAAAGAACCCAATAGAACTTCTGGATATGAAGAACAAATTAAAAGAGATAAAGAATGAAATAGCAAGCTTAGGAAATAGAGCTGACCAAATACAGAAAAAAATGAATGATACTGAAAACAGAAATCTGAAAATAATGCGGAAGGAAGAGAGACTTGAGAATGAAAAATAATGAAAGAACTCTATTGGAACTATCTTTCACCGCAGAAAAAAAAGTAACAAGAATAATGGGAATATCAGAAGGAGACAAGAGGGAGAAGGGGACAGAGAATCTGTTCGAACAGTCAATGAGAATTTCCCAAACCTATCAAAAGAGATTGATCTTCAAATCCAAGAAGCAAACAGAATATCCAATTATGTCAACCCAAAGAGGCCTTCTCCAAGACACATTATATTAAAATTGTTAAAAAATAATGATAAAGAAAATTCTGAAGGCAGCCAGCAATAAGAAGACATTTACTTATAAAGGAAACCTGATTAGACTATCATCTGATTTCTCAGCAAAAACCTTACAAGCAAGAAAGGAGTGGAACTAGGTATTCAAACTATTGAAAGAAAGAAATTACCAGCCAAGAATAAAATATCCAGCAAAGCTCTCCTTTAGTTAGGAAGGAGAAATAAAGACCTTTCCAGTCGTACAAAAGCTGAAGGAATTCTCCATCACAAGGTCTGCATTACAGAAAATACTGAAAGAGTTCATTCTACCTGAAGCAAAGGGACAAAAAATATATAACTATAAGTAAGATGACTAACAGGCCAACCAAAGCAGGAGAGTGCAACTCTTATTAAGAACAGGGTATTATAAGCTTAAAAATTACATAATGGTTAAAGGCCAAAAAAAAAAAAAACCCACTAATTAAAGAAGATAACAGCTACTGCAACTTAGACAGAAATGGTCAGCATATATGTTCAGTGATAATTTTTGAGACAAGAAAACAGAAAAGGGAAGTAAAAATCCAATTCCTCAAAGGAGAATGGAGATAAGGTGCATGCAGAAAAAAATAGAATATAAATATATAACTATCCTTTATATAAACTTAATGGTAACCACACACTAAAAATCCAGAACTAAGACACACATCATAAAACAAGAAGAACCAGAGGGGAAATTAACAAAAGACCACCAAACAAAAATAACAGACAGAAACACAATGACAAAGAAACAATGGAGACCGCAAGTTATCAGAAAACAAAAGATAAAATGACCATAGGAAAACCTCATATTTCAATAATCACCCCTAATGTAAATGGATTAAATTCACCAATTAAAAAAGCATAGAGTAGCTGACTGGATCAAACAAAACAAAAACAAAACTAACAAAACCGTCATAGGCTGCTTTCAAGAGACATATCTCAGCTGCAAGGACAGAAATTCAAAATGAAAGGGTGGAAAATAATAATTCCAACAAATGGCATCCAGAGAAAAGTGGGTGTAGCCATACTTATATCTGATGACATAGACCACGATAGAAAGGGTAGAGACAATGATGGACACTTAAAAATTATAAAGGAACCATGCATCAAGAAGACCTAACACATATTAATATTTATGCTTCAAACCAGGGAGCACCAAAATACATAAAACAATTACTAAAAGGACTAAGAGGAAAAACTGACAAAAACACAATGATAGTAGGGGACCTAACTACCTCACTGTCAGCTATGGATATACCATTCAGAAAATCAATAAGGAAATATCATCCTTAAATAACACATTAGACCAATTGGACACAATCAACATTTTCAGAGCCCTGCATCCCCAAACAGCAGCTTATATGTTATTCTCTAGTGCACATGCAACATTTTCAAGGAGAAATCATACATTGAGACATAAAAATGCCTCAACAAATTAAAGAAGACTGAAATCATGTCAAGCATATTCTCTGACCATAATGGTTTGAAACTGGAGCTCAATTGTAAAAAGAAAGCAGGAATAACCACAAATACGTAGAGATCAAACAATATACTACTGAAGAATGACTGGGTCACAGAAAAAATAAAGAGAGATCAAGAGATACATAGAAACAAACAAAAAATGAAAGTACAGCATATCAAAACTTTTGAGACACAGCAGAAGTAGTAATAAGAGGAAAATTCATATAATTACAGGCCTATCTCAAGAAACTAGAGCGAGCCCAAACAAACAACCAAACATTACATATTAAAGAACTAGAAAAAGAACAAATAAAGTCCAAAGTCAGCTGAAGGAAGGAACTAATAAAAATTAGAGAACTGAATAAAATTGAGAAAAAGACAACAGAAAAAATTAATGCAAAAAACTAGTTTTAAAAATTTTTTCCCATCTTTATTGAAATATAATAGATAATTAGTTGCTTGTATTTACATTACACAATTCAATGAGTATTTTTTTCAATTATTGTTGGCATACAATAATATACCAATTTCAGTTGTATAGAATACTGATCTGAGATCCACGTAACTTTCAAAGTGATCACCCCACTAAATCTAGTACCCACTTCCTTCTTACATATATATTACATTATTAACCATCTTCCCCATGCTACACTCTACATCTCCATGTCTATTCTGCAGTATCCATTTGTACTTCTTAATCTCTTTGCCTGATTTTTGCCATCCCTCCCAACACCTCTTCCACTTAGTAGCCCTTAAAATATCCTCTGTATCTATGAGTATATTTTTCACTTTTGTTGTTGTTGTTGATTTTGTTCTTTAGATTCCACATGTACATGAAATCATGCAATATTTGCCTTTCTCTATCCAACACATTTCATTCAGCACAATAACCTCTTGGTCCATCAAGGCAATATCTTTTTCCATCCCCTTTCTTTTAGTGTGTTTTCCAATCTGAATTGAGTTTCTTGGAGGCAGCATATGTAGGGGTCTTGTTTTCTTATCCATTCAGCCACTCTATCTTTTGGTTGGAGCACTTAATTCTTTCCATTTGAGGTACTTGTTGATAGAGATGTAGTTATTACCATTCTTTATTCATGTTTTTGATATATGCTTTTTCTTCTTGAAGAAGTCTCTCCAACATTTACTATAATACCGGCTTGGTGATAAATTCCATTAGCTTATTTTTGTCTGGGAAGCTTTTTATCTGTCCTTCAACTCTAAATGATAGATTTGCTGAGTAAAGTATTCTTGGTTGTAGACGTCGAATATTTTGTGCCAAGTCCTTCTGTTTCTTTTGAGAAATCAGCTGCTAGTCTTATGGGTGCTCCCTTGAAGATAACTAACTACATTTCTCTTGCTGTTTTTAAGATCCTCTCTTTGTAGTTAACCTTTGGCATTTTAATTATGATGTGTCTTGGTGTGGGCCTCTCTGGGTCCCTAGTTTTTGGGATTCTTTGAGCTTCCTGGATTTTTATGTCTATTCCCATCACCAGGTTAGGGAAGTTTTCCATTATTATTTCTTCAAATAGCTCTTCAACATCTTGTTTTGTTTCTGGTACCCCTATGACATAGATATTTTTGCCTTTAATAATGTCTCATAGGCACCTTAAATTATTATTATAGTCTTGGCTTTTTTCTTGCCATTCTGATTGAGTCCTTGGTTTTCCTATCCTCCATATAGATCATTTGATCCTCTTCTTTTTCACTTTGTTTGTTCAATATATTTCTCATCTCAGATAGTATGTTCTTCATTTCTGATTGGTTCCCTTTTATAATTTCCATTTTTATGTTTTGTTATCTCTTTGTTAAAGTTCTCACTGAATTCATATACACTACCCCTAAGTTCACTGAGCATCTTTATAACCAGTGTTTTGAACTCTGCATCTGTTAGATTGCTTGACTCCATTATTCCTAGATCTCTGTTCTGTTCTCTCATATGGTTTCTGCTTTTTTGTCTTCCCATTTTGGCTGCCTTTCTGTGTCTGTTTCTATGTACTAAGCAAAGTTCTTAAGTCTCCCAGTCTTTGTGTCCAGTGGCAGTGTTGACAGGGGGGTTCAGCTGTAGGCCAAATTTAGGCCCAGCCTGTGCCCCTCCATGGCTACCTGTTAAGATTCGGCAAGCAATCCACAGATGCTCTGCTTATAGTTGATCAAAAGGCCACACCAGAAACCGAGGCCAGCTGCCACCAGAGTGAGTCTGGGCGCTGCTCAGCAAGGGGGACCTAAGCGAAGACACAGCTGGATGTAGCTAGAGTGGGGCAGCGAGTTGGGGTAGGCAGAGTTTAAGGGAATCCTCTAGGTGGAGCGATCTCTGCTGTTTTTGCTGTGGTGGTTCTGCCGCTGCACAATGGAAGTGGGGAGGGTTCAACAGAGAAACAATGGGTATCAAAGGCACTTCTGTACAGAGCAAGACTCGCCTTGACCCTCACTCCGACAACTCAGGGTCCCCCTGTAAGTTTCTGGTGCAGTTGAACTGGCACTGGTGCTCAAAGCAAGCATGTTCGTCACCAAGAAAGTATGTTCGTGAACATGGCTCCTTTAAGAGGCATCTGCAGCTTCTGCCGCAGCCTCCATCCCACTCAGACCCTTGGGACTGGGCAGCCTTGCATCCTTACACCATTCTCCCTCTGCTGTTGCAGGGTGATTTCTAGATTTCTCCCTACTTGTATGGCTTGTTCATCTAGATCCTAGGCAATTTTCTTTGCTGTTTGCAACTTGTTTCTTTTACAACTTTGATTTGGTCATCAGGAGGATGAACAGAGCCTCTATTATATATGCCATTTTTTGTCTGCCTCCAAAAAGCTAGTTCTTTCAGATTAATAAAATTGAAAAATCCCTGGCTAGACACACTAAAGAAAAAAAAAGACACAAAGAAAGAAAATCAGGAATGAAAGAAGTCACAGCTGAGTCCATCAAAATACAAAGAATCATACAAGAATACTATAAAAAATTATATGACACCAAATTTAATAACCTAGTAGAAATGGAAGTTCTTAGAAATATACATTCTTCCTAGACTGAATCAAGAAAAACTGGAACATCTAAATAGACCAATCAACAGTATGGAAATTAAAACAATCATCAACTGCCCCCAACCCCCCAAAAAAGTCAAAATGCAAGACCAGATAATTTCACAAGTGGATTCTACCAAACATTCAAAAATTTAATGTCTATTCTTTTTATACGTTTCCAAAAAATTGAGGCCAACATCACACTGATACCAAAACATTGTAAATATAACTCAAAGAAGTAAAACTATAGACCACTATCTCTTATAAACACAGATGCAAAATTCCTAAATAAAATAGTAGCAAATCAAATATAACAACACATTAAAAAGATTAAACACTATGATCAAATGGGCTTTATCCCAGGGACACAGGCATGGTTAAACATATGCAAATCGATTAATATAAACAAAAAATAAAAACCATATGATCATATCAATAGATGCAGAAAAAAGCATTTGATGAGATACAACATCCATTTACGATTAAAACACTTAATAAAATGGGTATAGAAGGAAAATACCTCAACATAATTAAGGCCATTCACGACAAACTCTCAGCTAACATCATACTTAATGGTGAAAAACTCAAAACCTTCCCTCTAAGATCAAGAACAAGACAAGGGTATTTGCTATCCCCTCTATTATTCAATATAGTATTGATAGTACTAGCTAGAGCTATTGGCAAGAGAAAGAAACGAAAGACATCCAAACAGGGAATGAAAAATTCAAATTCACTTTTTGCAGATGACATAATTCTCTATATAGAAAACCCTGAAGGCTCTACTAAGAAAGCTATTAGAAATAATAAACAAATACAGTGAAGTCTCAGGATACAAAATTAATGTTCAAAAATCCATAGCATTCCTATAATCTAATAATAAATTTTCAGAAAAAGAAATGAAAAAGACAATTCCTCTTCCAATTACGATTAAAAGAATAAAATACCTAGGAATACACCTAACAAAACAAATGAAGAACCTATAAATTAAAAACTGTAAGGCATTATTAAAATATATTGAAGACACAAAAAAATGAAAAGATATTTCGTGTTCTTGGATTGTAAGAATAAAGTTTAAATGACCCTATTACCTAAAGCATTATACAGATTAAATGCAACCGCCATCAAAATCCCAATGGTATTTTTTTTTTTTAAAGAAATGGGACAAAAAACCATTAGATTTGTGTGGAAGCAGAAAAGACCCTGAATAGCCAAAGCAATCCTGAGAAAAAAGAATAAGGCCAGAGGTATCACTCTGCCTGATTTCAAATTATACTACAAAGCAACAATAATCAAAACAGCATGGTATTGGCAGAAAAACAGACACATAGAGCAATGTAACAAAATTAAGGGTCCTGAAGTAAACCTTCGCATATATGGGCATATAATTTTCGACAAGGGAACAAAAACTATACAATGGAGAAAAGAAAGCTTCTTCAATAAATAGTGCTGGGAAAACTGGAAAGCTACCTGCATAAGAATGAAGCTAGACTGTTGTCTATCATCACACACTAAAATTAACTGAAAATGGATTAAGGACATGAATATAAGACCTGAAACAATAAATTGCATAGAGAAAACATAGGAACTAAACTGAAGGACCTTGGACTTAAAGAGGATTTTATGAATTTGACCTCAAAGGCAAGGGAAGTAAAAGCAAAAATAAATGAACAGGACTATATCAAACTAAAAAGTTCTGCACAGCAAAAGAAACTATCACAGGGCAAAGAGGCAACCATCTGAATGGAGAATATATTTGCAAACGACATCTCTGATAAGGACCTAATATCAAAAATATATAAAAAACTCATACACCTCAACAATAAAAAAAAAATTAAAAAATAGGCACAGGACTTGAATAGACACTTTTCCCAAGACACACAAAAAGCCAACAAACATATGAAAAGATGCTCAACTTCACTAGGTTTTAGGGAAATGCAAATCAAAACCATCTCACACCTATTAAAATGGCTATCATCAACAGGAAAAATAATAACAAATGTTGGAGAGATTGTGGGCAAAAAGGAATACTTACACACTGCTGGTGGGAATGCAAATTGGTATAGCCAGTATAGAAAACAGTATGCCTCAAAAAACTAAAACCTGAATTACCATGTGATCCAGCAATCCATCTTTAGTTATCTACCTAAAAAACCTGAAAATATTTATTTGCAAAGATATATACACCCTTATGTTCACAGTAGCATTATTCACAGTGGGCAGGACATGGAAGAAATTGAAGTGTCCTGGGACAGATGACTGGATAAAGATGTGGTACATATATACAATGAAATATTACTCAGCCGTAAGAAAAGATGAAATACTGCCATTTGCGACAACATAGGCTAGTCTTGAGATAACCGTGCTAAGAGAAATATGTCAGACAGAAAAAGTCGAAAACCATATGATTTCACTCATATGTAATATAAAGGTGAAAGCAAAAACTGTGACAGAGACTCATGGACACAGATGGTGGGTTAGTGTTTACCATAGGGAAACGGGGTGGGGTGCACACAGATATAAAAGGGGTTGAGTATTTGGTGAGGGAAGGAAGTCTAACTTTGGGTGGTGAACAACAATGCAATATATGTGTGTATATGTGTGTGTGTGTGTGTGTGTGTGTGTGTAACATACTGTTGAATGCAATATATATACGACATCTGTTGAATTTTACACTTGAAACTTATTTGATTTTATTAATCAATGTCACCTCAATAATTTTTTAAAAAAAAGGTTGGTACCTATATATAGACATAAAAAGCATGAAATCTTAACATTTATAACAACGTGGATGAACCCAGAGAGCATATGCTAAGTGAAATAAATTATATAGAGAAACAAATAGCATCTGATTTCACTTATGTGTAAAATCTAAAAAACAAAATAAACAAAGCAGAAACAGACTCAGAGAACAAACTGATGGTAATCAGATGGGAGGGGGTTTAGGGGATGAATGAAAAGTGTGAAAGGGATTAAAAAGTATAAATTGGCAGAAAAATTGTCATGAAAATGTAAAGTACAGCAGAGAGAATATAGTCAATACTGTAATAACTGTTTGGTGCCAGGTGGAACTAGACTTATGGGGTAATCACTTTTTAAATGAGATAAATATCTAAACGCTATGTTATATATCTGAAACTAATATCATATTGTATGTCAACTGTAATTGAAAAATAAATAAAAATTAAATAATGAAAGCTTAGAGATGAATTTAATGGAAAATGTATAAGACCTCTATACTAAAAATAATAAAACACTGCTTATAGGAATTAGAGACACTAACTCAAATGGAAAGCTATATGGAAGACAATACTGATAAGATGTTAGTTCTCAACAATAAAAATTCAAGCACATTTAATTAAAAAATCTAGAAGCTGATTCTAAAATGTACTTGAAAAAGAAAATGACCTAGACAAGCCAAACAGTTTTAAAAAAGAAGATAGAGGACTTACTCTGATTTTGAGACTTATTATAAAGCTACAATAATCAAAGGCCAGGTGGTATTAGTAATAAGACTTAAAATATATCAAAGGAAAGAACAATTTAAAAATAGAAACACGATCATATAATGTTTGATAAGATAAATAGAGCAATTTCATTTAATTCAACAAGTGATGGGACAAAATAACATCCATTCATATGGAAGAAAACAGACACTCAACCCTTACCTTACATTACAAACAACCCTTAACATGAGATGGGCCATGGAATAAAAAAAATCAAAACATATATAACGTTTTTATTTATTTATTTATCCCCGCCATAACATTTTTAGAAGAAAATACAGGGAACTATCTTCACAATGTCAGAGAATACAAATATTTGTTTGAGGTTAAAAAATAATTATAAACAAAAATAAATAAATAAACTGGGCTTCAAAGTTAAAGCTCATTGAAAGACACCATTAAAATGAATAGGCAAGCCACAGACTAGAGCAAGTATCTGCAAAACATATAATAAGACTTCTATCCAGAATACATAGAAGATTCCTACTACTTCAAGAAATTTAAAAAAGCTCAAATAAACAATCTAACCTTACACTTAAAAGAACTATAAAAAGAACAGTAAAAAAAAAAAATCCCAAAGTAAATAGAAGGAAATAATAAAGATCAGAGCAGGAAAAAAAAAAAATAGAGTCTAGAAAAACTATATAAAAGATTAATGAAACCAAGAGTTGGTTCTTCGAAAGGATAAACAAAATTGACAGACCCTTGACCAGACTCATCAAGAAAAAAAGAGAGAGGACTCGAGTCAGAAATGAAAGAGAAGAAATAACTACAGTCTCCACAGAAATACAAAGAACCATATGAAAATACTATGAGCAATTACATGCCAATGAACTGTACAATCTGGAAGTAATGGACTTCCTAGAAACATACAATCTCCCAAGACTGAGTCAAGAATAAACAAAATCTGAACCCACTGATTACCATCAATGAAATCGAATCAGTAATCAAAAACCTCACAAAAT
Source organism: Macroglossus sobrinus (assembly GCA_004027375.1). NCBI lineage: Eukaryota > Metazoa > Chordata > Mammalia > Chiroptera > Pteropodidae > Macroglossus > Macroglossus sobrinus. Next base: position 183,016 of record PVKZ01001259.1, read on the forward strand.
ACAAAAGTCCTGGACCAGATGGCTTCATAGGTGAATTTTACCAAACATTCAAAGAAGAATTAACACCTATTCTTCTCAAAATATTCTAAAAAATCCAAGAGGGAAGGCTCCCTAACTCCTTTAAAGAGGCCACCATAACCTTGATTCCAAAACCAAAGACATTACAAAAAAAACAAACAAACAAACTATAGGCAGATATCTCTTAAGAACACTGATGCAAAAATCCTCAACAAAATATTAGCAAACTGAATTGAGCAATACATTAAGAATATCGTCCACCATGATCAAGTTGGATTTATTCCTGGGATGCAAGGTTGGTACAATATCCGCAAATCAATTAATGTGATATACCACATTAACAAATTGAAAGATAAAAGCCATATGATCCTATCAATAGATGCAGAAAAAGCATCTGTTGGATGCAAAGTGGGAATAGAGGGAACATACTTCAACATAATAAAGGCTACATACGACAAACCTACAGCTAACATCATACTCAGTGGAGAAAGGCTAAAAGCATTTTCCTTAAGATCAGGAACAAGACAAGAATGCCCACTTCCACCACTCCTTTTCAACACTGTATTAGAAATCTTAGCCACAGCAATAAGACAAGAGAAATAAAAGGGCATCCGAATCAGAAAGGAAGAAGTAAAACTCTCGTAATTTGCCCATATATGTATACAATATAGAGAGAACACTAAAGATTCCACCAAAAAACTGTTAGAACTGATCAATGAATTCAGTTAAGTAGCAGGTTACACAATAAATATTCAGAAGTCAGAGGCATTTTTATACACCAATGATGAACTTTCAGAAAGAGAAATTAAGAAAACAATCCCATTTACAATTGTGTCAAAACTATAAAATACCTGGGAATCAAATTAACCAAGGAGGTAAAAGACCTGTTCTCAGAAAATTATAAGTCATTGAAAAAAGAATTGAAGAAGATACAAATAAATATACCGTGCTCATGGGTAGGAAGAATCAACATCATTAAAATAGCCATCTTACTCAAAGCAATCTATAGATTCAATGCAATCCCTATCAAAATATTGATGGCATTTTTCAGAGAGCTAGAACAAATAATCTTAAAATTTATATGGAACTGTAAAAGACCCTGAATAGCCACGGCAATCTTGAGAAAAAAGAACAAAGTTGGAGGTATCACACTACCTGATATCAAACTATACTACAAGGCTACAGTAATCAAAATAGCATGCTACTGGCATAAAAAGATACATCGATCAATGTAATAGAAATAAATCTACACCTATACACTCACTTAATATATGACAAAGGAGGTAAGAATATACAATGGGGAAAGACAGTCTCTTCAATAAATGGTGTTGAGAAAATTGGATACATGCAAAAAAAAAAAAAGGAAAAGAAACTGGACCATTTTCTTACACCACATAGAAGAATAGACTCAAAATAGATTAAAGACTTAAATGTAAGACCCAAAACCATAAAACTTCTAGAAGAAAACATAAACTTTGTAATATTGCTAACAATAATTTCTTTTAGGATACATCTCCTCGGGTATGAGAAACAAAAGAAAAAATAAACAAATGGGACTGTATCAAACTAAAATGTTTTGCACAGCAAAGGAAACCATCAACAAAACAAAGACAACCATTGAATGGTAGAAGATATTCACTTATGATACATCTGATAAGAGGTTACTATCCAAAATATATGAAGAACTCATACAAACAATCCAATTAAAAAATGGGCAGAAGACCTGAACAGATATTACTTGCAAAAGGAAATACAAATGGCTAGTAGACATGAAAAGATGCTCATGGTCACTCATCATTCGAGAAATGCAAATTAAAAGCACAATGAAATACCACCTCACACCTATCAGAATGGCTATCATCAACAAATCAAGAAACAAGTGTTGGCGAAGATGTGGAGAAAAGGGAACCCTCATACATTGTTGGTGGGATTACAAATTGGTATAGCCGCTATGGAAAACAGTCTAGAGTTTTCTCAAAAAAATAAAGATAGGTATACCTTTTGACTCAGCAATTGTGCTTCTGGATATTTACCCAAAGAAAACCAAAACAATAATTTGTAAAGATCTATACACCCAAATATTCATGGTAGCACAATTTGCAATAGCTGAGATATGGAAGCAACCCAAATATCCATCAACAGACAACTGAAGTTATGGTTCATATATACAATGAAATATTACTCAGCCATTAAAAAAATGGAATCAAACCATATGCAATGACATGGATGGACCTAGAGGTTATTATGCTGAGTGAATTAAGTCAGACAGAGAAAGATAAATGCCATGTGATTTCACTTATATGTAGAATCTAAGGGACAAAAAGAACAAACTAATCAAAAACAGACTCACAAATATAGTGGACGATTTGGTGATGGACAGATGGGAGGGGATTTGGGGAGCTGGGAGAATGGGGTGAAGTGTTAAAGAGGTACAAATTAGTAGCTGATAGGTGGTCATGGGGATGGCGAGCATGCCATAGGGAATGCAGTTAGCATTAATATATTGGCCAGGTGGAAAATTAGAAGAGAGGAGCAATTATAAGGGGATCGTTTTATATACTATATGTCTAACCAATGTACTGTATACTTGAAACTAATTAAATTAATTTAAAAAAATAATTCCTATTACTAGAGGAAAAAATGTATTACCCCATAAAAAATGGGTAAAATATTTTAATAGACACCTCTGAAGAAGATATAAAAAGCACTTGAAAAAGTTCTCAACATCATTAGTTATATAAGAACTATAAATTACAACTAAAAAATATATTACCATACCCTTCAGAAAGCCAAAATGAAAATACTGATAACATCAAATGTACATGACAATGTGAGACAATTAAAATTCTCATATATTTCTGGTAAAAGTTTAAAATGGTACAGTAACTTTTAAACACTGGCTGTTTCTAAAAAAGTTAATTATATTCCTGCCTTCTGAATGAACAATACTAACTGCTAGGTGCCTACTGAGAAGTAAAAACACATGTCTATAAAAAAACTTTAGACTACATTCACAGCAGTTTTATTCATAATAGCCCCAAACTGGAACATTTCAAGTGTCTATCAATAAGAAAGGCATAAATAAACTGGTGTATTCATACAATTAAACACTTTTCTGCAATTAAAATAAATTATTTATATATGCCAACACATGTATAAATCTCTCAGAAATTAAGCCGAGAGAAAGAAAGTAGACATGGAAAAAAGTCTACAATAGACAACTATTGATTGTCCCAGTGGGAGGGACTGACTTGGAAGAGGCCTGCTGGAGCTTAATAGGTTACTGGAAGTGCCCTTTATCTTGACTGGGGTGTGAGATATATGGTTTCATATTTCTGTCAGAACTCAAAGAACTTTACATTTAAGATCTCTACGTACATTACAACAGAAAGCATGGAGTGGATTCTTGGTAAAGTTAGAACAGCTAATATCTCTATAAACATAAGGCAAGAAGGAAAGTACTTACATGGGGAATGTTATCCAAACATAAATTTAGATTTTAGAGGCATGGAAGTCAGTCATGTATAGGTTTTTCAAAGATATCAGGCCTTTAGTAAGATGGCTACTATCAAAAAACACCAGAAAATAACAAGTATTGAAAAGGATGTGGAGAAACTGGAACTCTTGTGTATTGCTTGTGTTAAATAGCTTGTAGCCACTATGGAAAATAGTATGGCAGTTCCTTAAAAAATTAAACAAAGAATTACTGTATGATCCAGCAATTTTATATCAGGTTTTATACCCCAAAGAAGTGAACACAGTGACTCATATAGATATTTGTACACCATGTTCTTAGCAGCACTATTCATAGAAGCCAAAAGGTAGAAGCAACACAAGTGTCCACTGACAGATGAATGGATATGCAAAATGTCTTATATACATACAATGGAATATTATTCAGCCTTAAAAAGAATGAAGTATATGGGTGAAACTTGAGAACATTATGTTAAGTGAAATAAACCAGTCACAAAAAAGAACAAATACCATGATTCCACTTACATGAATAGTGAGGTACTTATGTAGTACCTAAGAGTAGTGAAATTCATAGAGACAGCAAGTAGAATGGTGGTTGGTTGCCAGGGGTTAAGCGGGGGTGGGTAATGGAAATTACTGTTTAATGAGTACAGAGTTTCAGTTCTCCAAGATCAGAAAAAAGTTCTCAAGATAGATGGTGATGATAGTTGCACAACAATGTAAATGTACTTAATGCCACTGAACTATCAGCTTAAAAATGGTAAATTTTATGTTATATGTACTTTACCACAATTAAAAATATACCCACAACATTCAAAGGTGTCAACTACCTGAGTCCATGAGTCTTTATCTGTATAGACTCACCCAGGTAGCTCTGACTTGGAAAAATTCTCTCTGTTGTCCACAGTTCTTCTCCTTCTTCTAACTTGCGGATCATATCAGGCTTAGTCATGTGAAATCCTGGTAATAAAAAATGAGATTTGGTCTAATCTCTTTGGACTTCAAAACTACTGAAGGAAGAGAAAGATATAGCTTCAGGGCAGCAGACAAGGTATACGTTAATGTCTTACCAAAGTTAATACCCTACACTGAGCAAGTGAGGACATAATCATACTTTCTGCTAACAAAAAGAGATTCATCATCTCTGATCTCTGAAATCCAAAGTTTCATAAGTTTCAAAAACTCTTGAACAGAAATAAATGACACTGAAAGATTCAAGGAGTTTTTCTTACCCACAGAGATGAGGTGGCAATAGTTTTCCAACATGACGTCCCTGTAGAGGGCCTTCTGATCAGAGTCCAGTTGCTGCCACTCTTCCTGGGTGAAGTCCACAGTCACATCTTTGAATGACACTGATCCCTGTAAGGGCATATTCTAGTTGATCTTAAAGTGATTTAAACTAGTGAGAACTAGATATTGGAGATATAGTTCTGACCATGTTTAGTGGTCAGACTAGTTTTCTTATTTTGTGTTTTATATTATGGAAAATTCTTTCTGAAAATATATTCATCTGTATTATTATCTCATGCTAAAACTTTATGAGATCATACTATTTGCCTTGAATGTGAATGGCTGCCTTGTAGACCAAAATGAATAAAACTCTGACTACAATCATGAGAAGTTACAGGCGAAGAGATAGGCATTAGATGTAAATACATACAATCAATAGATATTACAGATACAATAACAGAAATACGTACAAGGGAAAGTGCTACAAAGTAAAGAAAAATATCATTTTGTACTCCAAGGCTTCATTGAGGACATAAAAATTCTGTACTCACAATGAATTTGTTTTGTAGAGCTATAGGGCATCAGCTTTTAAAATTCATGGGGAGAGGAAAACGAGTTAGTAAATTCAGGAACTAGCAAGACACAACTTGTTAAGAAAGAGTCTATGAGCTCTAAGAAGAAAAGGTATAAGGAGGAGGGCAGTGGACATATTTATGGAATCATACTAGATTTTTTTCCTATAGAGCAATGGTCTTTAAATGTACTGAGCACACTCCCAACATACTTGTATTTATTTGTAAACCATAAGTAGCTATTAATGGTAATCCACACTGTTGATGACTACTGCTCTTGAGTGTAAACTTAGTATTTTCCTCCCTTTCAATATACTGTTTTTTATGTTCCACTGTAATGCATACTCCGCTTTGGGTCTGCTGTGTTATGCAGTATAAAGAAACTGAGGAAACATTAAGTTAGCACATATGTTATGTGATAAAATTTGTACTTTACAGGCAATTATACTCTTGAAAACTAGAGAAAGCGTGAGGTGTGATAGGTTTGAGAAAAACAAATAAACACTGGTAGATATGTCTCTTAGATTAAGGTATTATTAGTGGTCTAGATAGGGGACAACTGGTTGCTATGATGAACTGCAACAGAATTGGTCATAAATTGGTTATAGAGTAGAAAAAAGAGAAATAGCTTTTCAGTTACTTATATAAGCAAGTGAGTAGGTAATGGGACTAGAAAATGAAAATGGGAATACAGGCGGTGATTAGCTGTTGGATATATCATTCTGACTCTCTGGACAGAGGTTTAGGATAGAGAGAAGTATTTGAGAATCCCTAGAATCTGATCAGTATAATCTTTACAGTAAATCTGATTGTGAATAGAGAAAAAGAGTCAGTGAAGAGATGAGAACCAATTAGCATCTTTAGAAAACCAGTATTTTAAAAAATGGTAGACGAAGAGGAATTTTCTGGAAAAAAAAAGATGAAAACGGAACTAAGTACCACCTTTGATTCAAAAGCAGACGATTTCAAGAATGAACTAGCATATGCATTTCCTTCTCTAATATAAAAATTAGAAGAAACTAAAAATATAATAAATCTATAAAAACATTAGAATACTGTAAAGGCTTTCATTGGCAGGCCAGTTTGTAGAAATTGCTGGCAGACATGGATAAGATAGACAGGAGGATCAGAGAGGAGGAATACAAAATGTGTTTTCTGACAAGCTTACAAGTAAATCTCTATACTGAAAAACCTCACAAAACAGGACATTTTACTATAAACTAATGATGTGATCTATCAAGTCTACCTCCCATTGTATCACTGCAAAACATAGGTCAGTAGGAATGATCGAGGTTTTTTCCATGTCTGCTCCTTTATTCCTCACAACTTAGATCTCAAATCAATGTCAACTAGATTCATTCAAGTAATATATTCCTATTTAAATCAAGATAATACATTTCTGTTCCAGCAGTACTTTTATGAGAAAACTGAGAAATGAAATGATGATAAACCCAATCAATACGTTAACACTGACTACAACTAGAGGTACATATGGGGAAGGTTTAAGTTTATCTGGTTAGAATAAGAGAAACTAGGAACAGGACTGCAACTAGGGTGAGGCAGGCAAGTACCTAGGGTGCAAAATTTATGGATGCACAGCTCTGAGCATACTCCTTAAATTTTGCCTCTAGGCTACTTGCTTGCTTCACCTTAATCTGAGCCCTGCCAGAGACCAGTTTCACAGAAGCAAATTCCAATAACCAGGAGATTTAAGGATAGGAAAGCAAAAAAAAAAAAAACCCTAAAAACAAGTTATTTAAGAGAGGAAACATCATCTCACCCGAGGCATGGCTTTGAGATTTGCAAGAGATGAACCTTCTCTTTTGCGCTCTTTTGGAAACGGAAGAGTCCTGACAAAGCAGAGATGGGAGGATACAAGGAGCTATGTGAAACCATATCTGATTTAAGTCTTCCAAAATAATCTCTCAGTTAAAACCATATCAATTTTCACTGTTTCAGCACTTGCCCACTCAGTGTACTCACACAAATTCAGGACAGAGATTAGTGGAATCGGACAATTCCTGCTCCCTTACCAATACCAGAAACTCAATCTCTTCGTGGGGTAGAATAAATTCCAGGGAATCTGCTGTGGCTTGGAGAGAGGCAACATTGTGCTTTTTCCCTGTATAGCTCTACCATAATCTCCCATAATGGATGTTTATTATGTATTTCCAAAATATTCTTCAGACTTCCTACCAATTTACACTGTCATCAGCATGAGAATACTTTCCCACACACTGATGAGTGCAGCTGACAATCATTTCTTAATCTCTGCTATCAATACATACTGTAATTCTAATTTACAGATTCCTTATTATGAGTAAGAATAAGCTCCTTTTAGTTTAAAGAAGGTTTTATTTATTTTCTGTGATGGGATCTTATAGTATGTCTTTTTCTCATGGGTTTTTGTTGCCTATTTGGTTGACATTATCTTTTTTAATTTAGTAAATTAACTCTACCTATTTTAAGTTGCAAATAATTTTCATCAGCTATTCATATGATTATTAAAGTACTTTTGCCATGTAACGATTTTTCTCCATGCTATATTAGTTAGCAAAACTACATATTATATAATCCATGTTTTCTCAATTGATGTGAAATGCCATCTGTCCATTTACATATCCCTATATGCTTGAGAATATCTGGACTTTCTATTTCTCTACTTCAGCTCTTTATTGACTTATCTGTTTCACATTACTTAATAAGTAGTTAATTATTGAGATTTAATTATTATTAATTCACTACTAGTTAACTTAAGTATTAACTAGTAAGCAACACTTTTAGTAGGTTAGGTATGGAAATAGAAGCCTCTGCAGGCTTCCAGGCAGAAAGAATAATATTTTACTAAGTTAAGTCTAAAGTACATTTTAATTAGCAAAATAACTTTCAATTACTAAAATGAGACTGGCTTTGTGATTAAAAGTGTACTAAATACTCGCCTGAAAAAAAAAGCTATTTACCTTGCCATAAATTTCATCCAGAAGCAGGAAATGTAAAATTGTATATCAGTATTGAAAGCACTAGTTATGGGTAAAAATTGTTTTTTGCTGCATGTTACCCATGGAACACTGTTCATTTTAACAGATTGGTTTAGTTCATATGATGTTTCCCTGTAATGAACCTTACCATTTGGGAATTATAAAACTGTTACCTCTTCCTTTCCAATAATTATACTCCTTTTTTATTTGCTAAGTTTCTACTGAGTTACAATTTTGCAGACAGACTTAATGAACACTATTCAGATAATGAAATCTTACATACCCAACTAGACAGTGGTCATACAGTTCGTCACAAAACCATCACAAAAAATAACAGGTTGCAAACACATGCATAGTTTACATTCAATCAAACTTACTTCAGAAAACCATAGCCCTCTCATATCATTCACAATCTCAGACAACATATTTATTTCCATAATTCCAGGCAAAATCACAAAATCACAAATCACTTTCGCTTCTCTGCCATCACCTAGTCTCAAATACGACTCACAATTAATCTAAAAACAAAGGCAAAAGAAAGCCGTTGCAACACTATTCTGTCCACTTTTCACACACAATCGGCCATAATCTCCCGCAGATTAGCACGCACCCAAAAAACAGCAGTTTGAGACAGGAAGCAGCCTCATTCGGTGTACGTACGTACACACACACACAGCTGGTCCTCTGTGCGAGGCCCCGCTTGCCGCGATGCAGCTTCCTCAAGGTCAAAACACAAAATTCCTCCTCGTGGAGCTCTCTGCAGTCACACTCGACTGTCACCCTAAGGGTCATGCCCATGGCCCACGCCCGAGGCCCCCCACTTGCACAGATCTGAGTGTCTGGTTACCGCGGGGCCGGTTCCGGTTCCCTCAGAATTAACACGTCCAGCTTGGACTCCTGGTTTTCTCCTTGGCCTCCTCACTGGGTCCCGCTTCCTTGTCTGCCCTCCAGACGCTGAGTTTCCAGTTCCCTTCTCCTCCTTTTCCTCCTCCTACTCCTCAGAGCCCCCAAGACATACACGCCTCACCCCTGTCCCAGGATCAGGAGTCTGCGCTTGCGTACTCCAGAGTGGGCGGGAGCTCCCAGGAGGCTACCGTGCGTGCGGCCTGTCTCTAGCGGCTGGGGCCCAGCTGCCGCTGCTCAGGTCTGATTGTACCAACGTCTGCGCTTTTCCTACTTGGACTACATTTTACTCAGGCCAAGGGGGAGCTAATGAACTTCCACCTCTGGTTCATTTTCTGCTAGCCTTGTGGTCACATTCTGTATGGTGAGTTAAGGTAATGTGAGTCGGAGTGCAGGAGAAGCTTATTGTAGGAGGCCTGGAGTTTCCCTTGTGCAGATGGGTCAAGAGAAAGCAGGAGTTCCTTTAGGTTTGTGTTAGTCATCTTCAGAGGAAGGTGATTGTGAGTGAGTGTGTGATTCTGTGACTGCGTCAGCGTAGGATATGATTGTGTGTGTGTGTGTGTGTGTGTGTGTGTGTGTGTGTGTGTGATAGGGCTGAGTGTCTGCGCAGTGGGGGAGGCCCTGATTAGGTTCCTGGGACTTTGAGTGGTGCGGGGCCTTTTTTATGACCGTGGTCGGCTGTGACTGTGAGGTGTGTTATACTGTGGCCGAGTACTCCTGTTACAGCGCTATTGTGACTCACTAAACACTGATCAAAATTGGCCTAGTGTAGTTTTTTATTTTGTTTTGTTTTAAGAGGGTAGAGCTTCATTTTTGCAGTTCTGGGGCTGAGGAATCTGTGGACAAGGTCCCCATGTACCTCAATCTGTGCCTGTCAAAGACTCCCAGACCCTTGTTAACCACGGAGGCCCCGTTTTAAAGCATGTTCTCTGTTGCCTTCATCAGTACACCATGTATTCATTGTCCAACCTGGTACTTAATACACAGTAGGCACGCAGTACATTAAGTGTAGCCATTCTGGAGCCAATTATAAGTTCCATGGTTTCTTGGAATTTGTTGCACTGGGTTTTCTTTCACTGCCTCTGTCATTTCACCTTATAGCCACATTGCACAGAAATAGCTGTGAAAAGGAAGTTGAATATGAGACCTAGAATAATGGTTCTAACTTAAAAAAGCACAGCCCATTAAAACACTAAGAGCAGGATTCCTTCCTCTAAAGATTGCTTCTGAAAGCTCTGTGGGGGCAAGCTGCCTACTGTAGATCCACAGCTTTTTCATAGCTTTGTTGACAGGAAACTATTGTGAACAGGAACTGATTCCAGTTCCAGGCTTCAGTGAACCTGACTTTTCATTATGATACAGGCATGGGTCAACCAGTATTCTAGTCTTTCTCATACTTCCATTTGGTATTTTTAAAATGGATGATAGGTGCTTGCTGGTGCTAACCTAAAAATAAAAGGCCTGCCAAAGTGAGAGGCAACAAGCATTTATTTGAGATCAATAAGACCAGCTATTCGGAATCAGAATTCCAGCAGAAGCCTAAATAATGTTCCAGTTAGGAAAGACAGTGGGTTATTTATGAAAAAGGAACAATTACATCAATTGAAGGAAGGCATTTCCATTGGTGCAGACAACATGATATAATGACACTAATTCTAAACAATGTTTTTAATTTTCAGTCCAGTAGTCATCAGTCCAATAGTCATAATAACTGCTTTTTTGTTATTATTACAAACAGTTATTTAAGACACATGTTGTCTTATGCCCAGTCCAGAGGTTATTTTGTCCTGTTTTAACATTTCAAAGTTTGAGGCATAAGACATGCAAGGTTGTTCCTCTGGCATGGCAGCTCCGGCTCCATTTTAAACTGACTCTGTTTTATTATTGTTTACACTAGTGATGAAGAATGTGTTCTTATTTGGAGCCTGTCTGGGCTCCAAGGCCTTGTATGTCCTAATTCCCTTTTCCTTACAAGTTTTGCTGTATTCCAAAAGAAGCCATGAAAGGAGAAAAGTGTTGCAGTTGCTTATCAAAGCCAAGCTAGAGGTCATTTTGAGCTTTTTCTTTGTCTTATGAAGTGCATTTTTGTTTTTCAGGATATAGTATAACTTTATCTAAAATGCCATGCCAAATAGTAACATATATTTACCACATCTCTAGGCCTTCTCTTCCCAGTTAATGATGCTACCATAAGGATGGATCTCTTTCTTTTCCAATGCTTCATGAAATGCCCCATCTACAGTTAATTTTCATATAATCACTTAGCAACATCTCCCCCCCCCTTGTGCTCTTTTGGTCTAAGTATTCTCATGATGCAGAAATAGTCCTCCTTTACCTGGTAATTTGTTGGGAAGAGGCCAGTGCTTAGGTAGATTTACACATTAGATAATTTAGATATTCTTCAGAGACATGAGTGAGATGGTTTGATTGATTTCAGTAAGTAAGCAACAACCTTTTGTTTGGGATACCTTTAGGAGTAAGAGAATTATTGGGGGTATGTGCAGAGAGTTCTCTGTCAGGAAGGGAAGACATTTATTTCCCAGGGAATCCATTAGGAGAATGATGTTGCACCAGGTTAGTTCATGAATAAGATTTGGCAGCATCCGTTTTAAAAATTTTGTTAATTTTTAATTATAGTTGACATTCAATATTATATTAGTTTTAGTTGTACAACATAGTAATAAGATATTTATATAACTTACACAGTGATCACCCTGATAGATCTAGTACCCACCTGACACCAAACATAGTCATTATAATATTAACTATATTCTCTATGCTGTACTTTACATCCCCATGACTATTTTGTAACTGCCAATTTGTACTTCTTAATCCCTTCACCTTTTTCACCCAGTCCTCTAACCCCACTCCCATCTAACAACTATCAATTTGTTCTCTGTATCTTTGAGTGTTTCTGTTTTATTTCTTAAGTTCCACAGATAAGTGAAAGAAATCATGTTATTTGTCTTTCTCTGACTTATTTCACTTAGCTTAATACCCTTAAGGTCCATTCATGTTGTTGCAAATGGTAAGATATCACCTTTTTATTGCCAAGTAATATCCCATGTATCACATCTTCTTTATCGGTTTGTCTATGGATGGATGCTTAGGTTCCATATCTTGGCTATTGTAAATAATGCTATGGTGAACATGGGATGCATATATATTTTTGAATTAGTGTTTTGATTTTCTTCAGATAAATACCCAACAGTGGGATTGCTGGGTCATACGGTAGTTCTATTTATAATGTTCCAAGGAACCTCCATACTGCTTTCTACAGCTGCTGCGCCATTGTGCAATCCCACCAGCTGTGCACGAGGGGTACCTTTTCTCCACAATTTTAGAGAAATGTCTATTCAGGTCCTCTGGTCATTGTTGAATTGGATCATTTGGGGTTTTTTTGGAGTTAAGTTCTATGAGTTATGTATATTCTTTGGCTATTAACTTCTTGTTGGATGTATCATTGGTTAATATCATCTCTCATTCACTAAGTTGTCATTTTGCTTTGCTGATGATTTCTCTCACTGTGCAAAAACTTTTTAGTTTGATGTAGTCCCATTTGTTTATTGTTGATTTTGTTTCCCTTGCCTGAGGAATCTATCCAAAAAAATATTACTAAGACTGTTGTCAAAGAGTTTACTGCCTAGGTTTTCTTAGGAGTTTTACGGTTTCAGCCTTAAATTTAAGTCTTTAATCCATTTTGAGTTTATTCTTGTATGTGGTGTAAGAAAGTGGTCTAGTTTCAGATTTTTTTTGCATATATCTGTCTAGTTTTCCTAACACTATTTATTGAAGGGACTGTCTTTACCCCCATTGTAAATTATTGACTCATTTGTCATAGATTAAATGACCATATAACTGTGGGTTTATTTCTGGGTTCTTTATTCTGTCCTATTGATCTATATGTCTGTTTTTATTCCAGTACCATGCTGTTTTGATTACTATGGCCTTGTAGTATAGTTTAATATCTGGTATTGTAACACCTCCAATTTTGTTCTTTCTCAAGATCACTGTGACTATTGGGGGTCTTTTGTGGTGCCATATAAATTTTAGGATAATTTGTTCTAGTTCTGTGAAAAATATACTTGGTAGTGCAGGGATTGCACTGAATCTGTAGATTGCTTTGGGTAGTACAGATATTTTTTAAATTCTTTAAAAAAAATTTTTAGATTTATTTTCATTTATTTTTCTTGGTAACATTGGTTAACAAGATTCAATAAGTTTCAGGTGTACACTTTAACTGTAAGGCATATATATATATTGCATTGTGAATTCCCCTCCCATGGTTAGATTTCTTTCTGTAACCACATATTTGATCCCATCCACCTACCTCCTCCCCACTTCCTCCCTACCTTCTGGTAACCACTAGTCTATTATCCATGTCTATGAGTCTCTGATTGTCCTGTTCATTTGTTGCTTTTAGGTCTATATCCCACATATAAGTGATAACATGTGGTTTTCAACTTTTTCCGTCTGGCTTATTTCATTTAGTGTGATTATCTCAAGGTCCTTCTATGTTTTCGCAAATAGCAGTATTTCACCTCTTCTTATGGCTGAGTAATATTCCATTGTATATATGTACCACAGCTTCTTTATCCAGTCATCTATCATAGGACATTTTGGTTCCATCCATTTCCTGGCCACCGTGAATACTGCTGCTATGTGCAAATATCTTTTCAAATATGACCTTTTAAGTCTTTGGAGTAAATACCCAGTAGAGGGATTGCTGGATCATGTGGTAGATCAATTCCTTTTTCTCCGCATCCTCTCCAACATCTGCTATTATTTGTCCTGTTGATAACATCTATTCTAACAGGTGTGAGATGGTATCTCGTTGTGGTTTTGATTTGCATTTTCCTGATAGATAGCGATATTGAGCATCTTTTCATATGTTTGTTGGCCATTTGTATGTCCTCTAGGGAGAAGTGTCTGTTCAGATCCTCTGTCCCTTTGTTGATTGGATTGTTTGGTGTTTGTTGTTGTTGTTATTGAGTTGATTGAGTTCTTTGTATATTTTGGATATTAGGCCCTCATAGGAAGCGTTGCTTGCAAATATATTTTCCCATTCAGATGGTTGCCTTTTTGTTTTGTTGATGGTTTCTTTTGCTGTTCAGAAGCTTTTTAGTTTGATGTAGTCCCATTCATTTATTTTACCTTTTAATTCCTTGCCTTTGAGATCAAATTCATAAAATCCTCTTTAAGTCCAAGGTCCTTGAGTTTAGTTCCTATGTTTTCTTCTATGTATTTTATTATTTCAGGTCTTATATTCAGGTCCTTAATCCATTTTGAGTTAATTTTGATGTGTGATGATAGACAACAGTCTAGTTTCATTATTTTGCAGGTGGCTTTCCAGTTTTCCAAGCACCATTCCTTGAAGAAGCTTTCCTTTCTCCACTGTATGTTCTGGATTTTTTTGTTGAAAATTATTTGCCCATATAAATATGGGTTTCCTTCTGGACTCTCAATTCTGTTCCACAGGTACATGTGTCCGTTTTGCTGCCAATGCCATGCTGTTTTGATTACTGCCACTTTGTAGTATAATTTGAATTCGGGCAGAGTGATACCACCAGCCTTATTCTTTTGTCTCAGGATGACTTTGGCTATTCGAAGTCTTTTGTGCTTCCATACAAATCTGATGATTTTTGTTCTTTAAAAAATGCCAATGGGATTTTGATGGAGATTGCATTAAATCTGTATAATGCTTTACGTAATATGGTCATATTAACTATGTTGATTCTTCCAATCCAAGAACACAGAATATCTTTCAATTTCTTTGTATCTTCTGTGATTTCTTTTAATAGGGTCTTGTAGTTTTCATTATATAGGTCCTTCACATGTTTTGTTAGATCTATTCTTAGGTATTCTATTCTTTTTGTTGCAGTTGCAAAAGGAATTATTTTTCCACTTCTTTTTCTGACACTTCATTATTAGAGTATAGGAACACTATGGATTTTTGAACATTGATTTTGTATCCAGAAACTTTACTGTATTTGCTTATTGTTTCTAGTAGTGTTCTTGTGGAGTCTTTAGGGTTTTCTATATAGAGAATCATGTCATCCACAAATTGTGACAGTTTAACTTCTTTGTTTCCTATTTTGGTGCGTTTTATATTTTTCTCTTGTCTGATTGCATTTGCTAAGACCTCCAGTGTTATACTGAATAACAGTGGCGATAGTGGACAGCCTTGTCTTGTTCCTGATCTTCGAGGAAAGGTTTTAGTTTTTCACCATTAAGTATAATATTGGCTGAGGATTTGTCATAGATGGCTTTTATTACGTTAAGGTACTTTTCTTTTATACCGATTTTGTGAAGTGTTTTGATCATAAATGGATGCTGTATCTTGTTGAAGGCTTTTTCTGCATCTATTGATATGATCATATGATTCTTATTTTTAAATTTGTTTATGTGGTGTATCACATTAATCGATTTGCATTTGATGAACCGTCCCTGTGCTTCTGGGATGAAGCCCACTTGATCGTGGTGTATAATCTTTTTAATACTTTGCTGTATTCAGTTCGCTAGTATCTTATTTGGGATTTTTGCAGCTGTGTTCATGAGACATATTGGTCTGTAGCTTTCTTTTTTGGTGTTATCCTTACCAGGTTTTGGTATCAGAGTAATATTGACCTCATAAAATGATTTGGGAAGTATTAGCTCCTCTTTGATTTTTTGGAAGAGTTTGAAGAAAATAAGTATTAAATCTTCTTTGAACATTTGGTAGAATTCACTGGTGAAACTATCTGGCCCTGGACTTTTACTTTTTGGTAGCATTTTTATGATTGTTTCTATTTCCATTCTGTTTATCAATTTATTTAGATTTTCCAGATCCTCTTGATCTAATCTAGAAAGATTATATTTTTCTGAGTACTGATCCATTTCTTCTAGGTTATTAAATTTGGTATTATATACTTTTTCATAGTATTCTTGCATGATCCTTTGTATTTTTGCAATGTCCGTCGTAATTTCCCCTCATTCATCTGTGATTTTGTTTATTTGTGGCCTTTCTTTTTTTTTCTTTAGTGAGTATAGCCAGGAGTTTGTCAATTTTATTAACCATTTCAAAGAACCAGCTCCTTGTTGTATTTATTTTCTGTTTTTTAAATTTCATTTATTTTTGCTCTAATTTTGATTCTTTCTTTCCTTCTGCTGACTTTAGGCTTCATTTGTTCTTTCTTTTCCAGTTTTTAAAGATGAAGCATCAGGTTGGTTTTTGGGCTCGTTCTTGTTTTTGGAAGTAGGCCTGTAATGATATGACTTTCCTCTATGACTGCTTTTGCCGTGTCGCAAAAGCTTTGATATGTTGTACTATTATTATCACTCATTTCTATGTATATTTTGATCTCTCTTTTTATTTTTTCTCTGACCCCGTTATTCTTCAGTAGCATGTTGTTTAATCCACATGTATTTGTAGTTCTTCATGCTTTCTTTTTGCATTTGATCTCTAGCTTCAAAGGATTATGATCAGAGAATATGGTTGATATGATTTCAACCCTCTTATATTTGCTGAGGCTATCTCTGTGTCCTAGTATGTGGTCGATTTTTTAAAATGTTCCATGTGCACTAGAGAAGAATGTATAAGAAGAATGTATAAGAATGGGATGGAAGGCTCTGTAAATCAATTATGTCCACTTGGCCTAATGTGTCTTTTAAGGATGTTATTTCCTTATTGATTTTGTTTGGATGATCTGTCCATTTTCGACAATGGGGTATTTAGGTCCCCTACTACGATAGTATTTTGATCTGTTTCTCTCTTTAGTTTTGTTAGTAATTGCTTTACATATTTCAGGGCTCTCTGATTGGGAGCATAGATATTAATAAGTGTTATGTCTTCTTGATGCATGATTTCCTTTATCATTATGAAGTGTCCCTCAGTATCTTTCTTTACCTTTTTTATTTGAAGTCTGTTTTGTCTGATACCAGTACCATTACTCCTGCTTTTCTCTGAATGTCATTTGCTTGAAATATCATTTTCCACCCTTTCACTATGAGTCTATATTTGTCTTTGGAGCTGAGATAGTAGTTTTCTTTTTATAAGGGCCTTTTAAAATTCTTTTTCTGTGAAACTTCATTCATGTCCTTTGTTATGGTAGCATGTTTAATAATTAATCATTCAACTTACTTGAAGTTTATCCTGTGTGGTAGATGAGATATAGATGAGGCTTTATCTTATTCCAAAATGGCTACCTAGATATCCAACACCATTCATTTAGAGTCTATCTTTAACCAAGGAGGTGAAAGACCTGTATATTGAAAACTGCATGACATTGATGAAAGAAACTGAAGAAGACACAAAGAATTGGAAAGCTATTCTATGTTTGTGGACTGGAAGAATACTGTTAAAATGCCCATACAGCCCAAAAAGATTTGCAGATTCAATGTATCCCTATCAAAATTCCAGTGGCATTTTTCATAGTAATAAAACAAGCAACCCTAAAATATGTATGGAACCACAAAAGATATCTAATAGCTATAGCAATCTTAAGAAATAAAGAAAAAGCTAGAAGGCTCACACTTCCTAATTTCAAGCTATATCACAAAGCTATAGTAATCAAAGCAGCATGGTACTGTCATAAAAACAGACAGAAAGATTAATGGACCAGAACAGAGTACCCAGAAATAAACCCACAGATATATATAAACAATTTATAACAAGAAAAGCCAAGAATATATGATGGGGAAAGGATAGTCTGTACAATAAATGGTGTTGGGAAAACTGGACAGCCACTTGCATAAGAATGAAACCAGACCACTATCTTATACTACACACAAAAATCAATCAGAAATGGATTAAAAACTTGAACATAAGACCTGACATCATAAACTCCTAGGAAAAAAACATTAGGTAGTAAGCTCCTTGACATCAGTCTTGGAGATGATTTTTTGCATTTGATACCAAAAGCAAAGGCAACAAAAGAAAAAAATAAACACATGGTACTATATCAAACTAAAATGCTTCTGCATAGCAGAGGAAACCATCAACAAAATGAAAAGGCAACCTTTAAAATGGGGGTAAACATCTGTAAATTATATATCTGATAATGGGTTAAAACTGAAAATATACATAGAACACATACAACTCAATAGACCAAAAACAAAAACACAATCTGATATCAAAATGAGCACAGGATATGAGTAGACATTTTCCAAAGAAGACATACAGATGGCCAACAGGTACATGAAAAGTTTCTCAATATCACCATCAGGCAAATGCAAATCAAATCTACAATAAAATATCACCTCACAGCTGTTAAAATGGCTATTATCAAAATGACAAGACATACAAAGTGTTTGTATTAGTAACAAGAAAACACCAACTTACATGAGCCATGCTTGTTTTAAAATTCAACATATTTATTAGTCCTCTTCTTGGTTCCACTTTAGAACTCAGAATCCAAAGAAAGTGCTGATGGATGAGAGGGAAAAAAATGACATGAGATGATCTTGCCTTTGAGCTACCAAAGTGCTACTTCAGAATGACATTTTTCTTGCTCCCTCATGTCTCCTTACTCCAAGAGCACCCATACACACATACATAAACAATTAGAAGGAAGCTGGACAAATCCAAATATTACTCAAAACAAGGAGGAAATGCAGCTATAGTATGATAGAATCAAGAAAGACAGGCCCCATTCTCTTTAGTAGGTGGGATTTAGAGAGGCAGAACAGTGTCTCAACACTATAATGAAATGGACAAAACTGACCTGCTCAAACCTACCCTCACCAGATTTTCACTGAATTAAGAGAGAAAAGATGTGGAAATGAACATTATGAAACAATCAGGGAAACAGAAAACAACCCCACCATTCTGAAACGGCTTAACACACAGTGGAATGACCTTTTGAAGACTCAGTTAAAATGCCAGCTAGGTGGCAGTATCTTGCAGGGCTGGAACAAGGTTCTCCAAAAGGCTGTACATGCTGTGGACCAGCATCCTATATCTGGTACTGTTTTGTCCCATAGCCAGAATTCATGAGGCCAAGAATCAAGGGGCAGAAATGAGAGTGACACTACTCACTGTTACTCCCAGTGGACCTATAATAAAATTTTTGTTTCCTGTCCCCACAACCTGTACTCTGCTGTCAGGTCTTAGTTCTAAAGAGAAGACTGCTTCCACCAAGACACACATGATTCCATTGAATTGGAAGTTAATACTGCTCCCCCGCTCCTTTGGGCTCATCATCCCTCTGAATCAACAAGCAAAGAATGTAATTACTATGCTGGCTGGGGTGTTTAACCTTGGCTACCAAGGAGAAATTGGACTGCTACTCCACAAAGGAGTTAAAGAGTACATGGCAAATCTTTTCAGGCATTTCTTTGTATTAACATGTCCTGTGATTAAAGTGAGTGGAAAATTACAACACTATTCAGGCAAGATTACTGATGGGCCACACTCTTTGATAATGTTTGGGTCACCCCTCCAAGTAATGAATCATGACCCACTGAGGCGCTTGCTGGTGGCAAAAGGAATATAGAATGGGTCATGGAAGAGGGTATTTATAAATGCTAGCTATGACCGTGTGGTCAGTCTCAGAAACGAGAACTGCAATTGTCATGAGTGTTTCATTTCATTTGTGTGTGCGTGTGTAGTAAATATCTTTGCTTCCTTTTTTCCCCCCTTTATCATATCATATAAGGTGTACTGACTTTATGTCATAGTAGTTAAGTATTATTAACTTTACATCACAATATTTAAGTTATGGGATATTAAGAAGAAGAGTAAACATCACCAAGGACTTAGTACCCTCTTCTGGGGAAAGCATTAGTGTGTTTTTTGGTTGTATGCAGAGTAGTTATACATGTTAGGTGGAAGTATGATCTTGCTATTGTCTTTATTCAGAGATTAAATATAGTTTAAGGAGATGTGTATAGGTGACAAGTTGATAAGGAATAGATTTATGATGGCTAATTTTATGTGTCAATTTGGCTAGACCATGATGCCCAGGTATTCAGTCAAATATCATTCTGGATGAAATATGAAGGTAGTTTTTTGGATGAGATTAACATTTAAATCAGTGGCCTTTGAGTAGAGCAGATTACTCTCCTTAATATGTGTGAGCCTCATCTAATTAGTTGAAGGCCAAATAGAACAAAGACTGATCTCTCCCAGAGCAAGAAGGAACTCTGCCAGTGGACAGCTTTTGGACTCGAACTGCATCTGTTCCCTGGCTATTCAACCTGCTAGCCTGCCGTGCAGATTTTGGACTTAACAAGCCTCCACAAACTCATGATCCAATTCCTTAAAACATCTGTCTCTGTCTCTCTCTACACACACACTTATGTTTTGGAGTATGCTTCTCTGAGGAACCCTAATATAGTATTCTAAGTATTTTACATGTATTGTTTCATTAGTCCTGAGAACTCTGTAAGGGAGGTATCATTTCCAGTAAATTGATTAGGCAAATGAGGCACCAAGAGCTAAAATAATTAAAGTGACAGAGTTCCTGAGAGGTGGAACCAGATTTGAATTTCAAGGCTCTCAGTCTTTAACTGTTTAACTACTAGATTCTACCATTTTCCAACTATGCCTTCTGCTCTGTATCCTATCTGCTTCACTGAGCTGTTCTTGATGAGTATCTCTCTTTGATCATTAATTTGGAACCAAAATCATAATGATTATAATGTGGTCTATCATATCTTATTTAATACATTGTTTATTCTCGAACATTTTTCTTTGTATTAATTATTAATTATCAGGAATTCTTCAATGAACATCCTTATAATACCTTTTTGTTCATTTCTATTTTTTCCCAAGACAGAGTGTCCTAGAAGTGGGATTTCTGAATAAAACATTGGGCATGCCCTCAATATGCAAGAAGTTATGCATACTTACTTGGAAGAAACAGATTAATAAGATATAATTGCTACCTTTTTGTTGTTCCATTCAACAGGGAAAATTAAAGTAGGTCAAAGGCAGAGCATGATAAAGACTTTTGGAGAAGTACAGATAATAAACCATGGGAGTTGATAAAGTGTTTAACTGTAGCAATATGTCCCAATTATTGTGAATTCATGAGAACTATCAGTGTGAATGAATTTTCTCTAGCCAAGTTTATGTTCTACAGTTTTGATTCTCTTGATGTTGGATCCAAGGTGATTCTCTCACTGGTTGCATGGCATTATGGCTAATGTTTCAGAAATGAAATACTTGTATCAAGATATAAAACAAAGCAGCAAGACCAAAGTTTAAACCTCTTAGCTCTTCTGTAGGCTAACACCCCACAGGCATGCTTGAAAACTAAATTTTTTGGAAGAGATAAGAGAAATCACTTATAGCCAACTGTATTTAGAATATGCTGAGCTGTAAATCTAACCTAAAGACTTGCCACAGTGAATTTTTTCACTGATTTTTTGAAGAACTTCTCTTTAAGAAAATACCTTAAAATGTATCTTCTAAAATTGATACATAGTTCTCATAAAGAAAATAGGAAGTATATGTAAGTTGAAATTTATATAAGTTTATAGAAGTATACTTAAACAAAATATCAGTATCATAGCCTTGAAGTCACCAATGTTAACATATAAATGTATAAGTCCAGATATTTTTCTTTTTATTACTAATATCTGACATTTTATCTGGAAAGATAGAATATATTTTGATAAATGGGATAGTTGCACATATGCCACTGTCAGTATATTTTTTCTATATTTTTTGGTTATTCTACAATTTTTTTTTTTATACCTCCAGTACCTGATTTTCCTAAGTGATCTCCATCCAAGTACTAACCAGACCTAACCCTGCCTAGCTTCTGAGATCAGATGGGACTGGGCTTGTTCAGGGTGGAATGGCTGTAGACTAATTTTTAATGACTACTTAATATCTCATTGTGAAGTTCTGGAATTTATTAAACTAGTATTCAGACGATCCCAGATTCACGATGATTTTCCAATTTTATAATGGTGTGAACGTAATACCCATAAAACCTGTCCATTTTTCACTTTCAGTACAGTATTCTATAAATTACATGAGATATTCAACACTTCTTTACAAATCAGGTTTCATGTTAGATGAATTTGCCTAACTGTAGGCTAATGTAAGTGTTCTGAGCACCTTTAAGGTAAGTCAGATAGTCTAATCTATGATGTTTGGTAGGTTGGGTGTATTAAAAGCATTTTCAGCTTATGATTATTTTCCTCTTAACAATGGGTTTATTGGGACATAGCCTCATCATAACTTAAGGCACATCTGTATTCTTGCTAGACTCAGAAAGCTGAAAAATACCAGAGACATTTCTTCTATATGCTGTCTAGCTCATGTGTCTGGCCTACCCTCCCCTTTCCCCCAGGATCATATGGGACTAGGCTTTGTAGAGTTGGAATGTTTTTGTTATTTGCAAGACTGTCACTTCCAAGGATGTCCATCAAGTTCTCCCAGGTGGAAAGTGACTGCCTGAAACCTGCTCAAAGGGATATAACTACAAGGATGTGATATTGAAGCCCTGTTTTGCCAGTTAATATTTTGCCTTAGTATTTATGAGTCTCTGGAGACTCATAATGAAGTCTCTGATTTAACATTTGTATAGCTGGAAACAAACAGCATTTTGTTATTACTGAGGTTTCATTTTCTTGACACCTAAGGTGACCTTGTCTTTCTCTGGCATTTTTATTCTTCTTCCCTGATTGATATTACCACAGCAAACCCAAGTCTCATTTTGTTGCCAGCCCTTCTGGGTCAGGGACCCAAACCAAGGTCCTTCTGCCCAGTGCAGTTTGCGCCAGTAGAGAAAGAATGAGTTTAGTAAAGCAGCACAGCAACTTTTTTCTTTGATGGAGGAATGGAGAAGGGTGAGTTCATGCTTAAAAGGTGCCTCCTCCACATGGTTAGGTCTTGGGGTGGGAAACTTTTAAAGAAACTGGGTAGGCAAGAAAAGGGGGTACGGAGTTCTTAGAAAGGGGGCAGCGACTTCTAGAAAGAGCTGGGGTATGCGCAGTCCCCAATGGTTCCTTTGCACAAGGCACTCACATTTCTTTCCCTTGGGTGTGATTATTATGTTAATGAAGACAAGCTGGCTAGTGGTCATGGGTTGGGCGGCTCTGAACATCATCTTTGAATTAGCTGTCTGTAGGTGTCAGCAGTTCGCCTTAGTTCCTATAAGCAAGCATAGCTTGTGACATAGTTTAGGTATATGGGAATAGTAGGGTTTCCTACATGATATCCCGGTAACAATATCTTCTCCTATGTATAGGACTTTATTATCTGTAAGACTTACGTGATTTTCTTACTGCAGGAAACAGCCTTGAATGATGTAGAAAGTGATTTAACTAAACGGGCTCCAAGAAGAAGATAGCCATTGCAGATAAAAGTTTAACTGCCGTGAAGTGTGAGAAGAAATGAGAAACTTTCT
Organism: Macroglossus sobrinus; assembly: GCA_004027375.1. NCBI lineage: Eukaryota > Metazoa > Chordata > Mammalia > Chiroptera > Pteropodidae > Macroglossus > Macroglossus sobrinus. The sequence continues at coordinate 206,533 of PVKZ01001259.1, forward strand.
TCTCAGAGGCCAGGTGAAAGAACTGAGATCCTTTTGGCCTGAGTTCCCAAAGAGTTGTCACCAATCGTGAACAGAATCATCTGAAAATGGAGTCAACTGTGTCAAGGAGCCCTAAAAGGGAAGTCAAGAGGCCATTAGCAAATGGTTCAAGCACATCTACACCCAGATGAGGTTTGAACTTTTGGACTTATATGTCCTTGACAGGGAATTGCCTCCCTGTCATGCTGATGCTTATCTGAGTCCTACCACTGGGACCTGACCAATCCTTCCCTTTTCTAGTCATCATACCAGGTTAGATAGCCAAGGAAAAACTGTTTTTTGTGTTGCTAAGCTCGGGCTTCCTTTGTCTTCCTAGAGCACATATCAGGTCTTCTCCTGAATCTGTCTCCAGGTTTCGAATCCTTTAAGTCCCCAAATAAACTTTTGATTCTTTTTTACAGTCTCAGATCTTTATTGGTTGACACCATAATGCCCATGTGACTGTAGCTCCTTCTATAATCCCCTCCAGTTTCAAAAAGAAAGGGATTAGCATTAGAGAACTTGTACTGATAAAATACCCATATACTTGAGGATTCTAACATAATTTTGTAACCGAATATCTAGACCCCACTGCAATTTGGCCTCTGACCTTGCTCAAGTGACTAGGCTATTTTGCAGTTTAAACTCTGCCTATCTGATGAACTGCATTTCCTATTTCACTACAAAAGTTGTTTTTACCAGTTTATTTTGCAGATGCCAAGGGAAACTGAGGCATTGGCCCCTGCTTTGTGACCCCTTTTTTCCCCTGCTGACCATGTCTTATGACTCCAACTCTTGGCCATATCATGTGACTACCTACTGACCATGAGTCAACCGAAACTACCATTGTTCTTATCTCACAACCCCACTTGCTGACTAGAGTACAGTTGCCCCCTCCAATTAGAAGATGAATGATGTAAGTTTATGACCTGTTTCCTTAGCAACTTATCCCTCTGACTCTCGCTTTTAAAACCCTTGCCTTATTCTTCCCACCTCAGAGCATGTCTTCAGTTCATGCCAAAGGCTAGGTTCTTTGATTTGCAAATCATATCAGAATAAAACTCTTTCATTCCTCAGAATAGTCCCGTAGAACTTGGTTTACATACTGAACATTAAAATTCAGAAAACAGAGACTCCTAAAATAACAGTTGCTCACTCTGAGTTTTATTGTAAATCCCTTTACCCTCCTTCTATACATAGCCTTTCCTTCCAAAAATAGGACTGGCTAAATGTTCTGAAACCCACCTTCCTTATCTAACACTTGGTGAACATTTTTCCATGCCAACAGGTAAACCTATAGAGCATCCATTGTAAGGGCTGTGTTTTTGAAAAGATGGAAGTATATTTCCAGTGTAAATTCCAAAAACTAGATGGTAGGTAAATGTATAAAAAATTTTCAAATGTACTATCAAATTCCCCACCACAAAGTGTGGATATAAGAAACATCCAAACTTGAAGACAATTTTTATAAGTGTTTATTTGAGCCAAATTGATGACATATGCCAACGAACAAGATCTCAAATGCTCTGTAGAATAACAGTGAGGTTACTCTCCATAGAAGCCTTTTTATCATCCACAAATGCTTGTACCAACAATAATATAAGACTGCCTAATCCTTTGCGTATTAGTTTTTTGTGACTGCTCTAATAAATTACAATAAACTGGGTCGTTTGAAACAATATTTATTCTCTCTCACAGTTCTGGGGCCAGAAGTCCAAAATCAAGGTGTCAGCAAGGTCAGACTCCTTTGAGAGACTCTAGGGGAGAATCTGTTCTTTGCCTTTTCCAGCTTCTAGTAGCTGTAGGTATTCTTTGACTTGTGGCCTCATCACTCTAACTTCTGCCTCCATGGTCACACTGCCTGTGAAATCTCTCTACCTCACGAGTGGCACAGATTGGATTTAGGGTCTACCTAGATAATCCAGCAGAATATTATACTTTTTAATTTTTATCATTCGTATAGGTGAAAACAGTCTCAGTATCATTTTAATTTGCATTTCTCTTTTCATATATTTAAGGGTCACTTAAATATATTTTTGTGAATTGTCTGTTCATTTCTTTTATCCATTTTTTGGGGTCTTTTTTTGGTCTTGCAATTTTAAGGGTTTTTTTTTGGAATTGAGGTGTAACTGACATATATTAGTTTCATATATACAACATAATGATTCAATATTTGTATTATGGTAAAGTGAAGAAGTTTTTAAAAAAATATTAGTAATTCTATGCACTGAATTCACTCCCCCTAATTCATATGTTAAAGCCCTAAATCCCAGTACCTTAGAATGTGACTATATTTGGAGATAGGGCCTTTAAAGAGGTATTAAGTTAAAATGAGGCTGTCAGAGTGGGCCTTTTCCAACTACTGTCCTTATAAGAGGAGATTATACATTTGGAGATAGGGCCTTTAAAGAGGTATTAAGTTAAAACGAGGCTGTCAGAGTGGGCCTTTTCTAAGTAGTGTCCTTATAAGAGGAGACTGTGACATACAGGGAGAGATACACCAGGGATTCCTGTGTAATGAGAAAATGCTATATGAAGACACAGAAGGAGAACTCAGGAGAAATAAAACCTGCCAAAACCTTGATCTTGGACTTCCAGCCTCCAGAACTGTGAGAAAGTTAATTTCCGTTGTTTAAACCACCCAATCTGTAGTATTTTTGTTATGGCAACCCTAGCAAACTAATACAGGAATATTAGCCCTTTATTTGTTGATATATCTTGCAAATATTTCCTCAAAATTTGGAGTTAAATCTTTAAATATTGCAAAATTTTTCTGCATCTGTGTCCTAAGTCATGGTTAGAAACTTCTTTCTTACACTAAAATTAAACAGGAATTCACCCACAATTTCCTCTAGAACCTATATGGTTTCATTTCTTACATTTATATCCCTGATCTGTTTGAAGTTGATTCTTGTGGTATGATGTGAGAGCTGAATAGAATTTTACTTTTTTCCAAATGCCAAACCACTTGTCTCAGCTATATGCTTATATGTTAACTTTTGATTGAGATAATTGTAGACATATATGCCATTGTAAGAAATAAAATAAAGAGATTCCCATACTTTTATCTAGTTTCCCTCAATGGTAAGTTCTTGTAAAACTATAGTACAATATCATGACCAAGACATCAATATTGATACAATCCACAGAACTTATTTACATTTTGCTAGTTTTACAGGCACCCATTTGTGTATCTCTGCGTATATTTAGTTCTGTGCAATTTTATCACATGTGTAGAGTCATGTGACCACCATCACCATCATGATTCCTAACAGTTCTATCACAAATATCCCTTGTGCTAACCTTTTATAGCCACAGCCACCTCCCCTCAACCCCATCTCCCAATCCTTGGCAACCTCTAATCTGTTCTCCATTTCTATGTTTTTATCATTTTAAGAATATTTTATCAATGGAATCATACAATTTTTAACTTTATGAGATTGCTCTTTCTCAGCATAATTCCCTGGAGATCCACTTAAGTTGTGTTTCAATGGTTCGTTTCTTTTTATTGCTGAGTGTTTTTCCATGATGTACATATGCCCTACTTTGTTGAACCATTTACCTGATGAAGGACATCTGAGTTATTTCCAGTTTGGAGTTACTACAAATAAAGCTGCTATGAACATTCCCATACAAGCATTTGTGTAAACTTAAGTTCTCATTTCTCTGCGATAAATGGCCAAGAGTATAGTTGCTGGGTTGTATGGTAGGCTATGCACTTACTTTTTATTGTGAAACTTCGCTTATGTCCAGTAAAACACTGTATAATAATGGGGAAATGTGGGAAAGACTTAAATATCCTACAATAGGGACATGGTTAAATAAATTATAGCATATCCAGACAAACAATGCAGTCAAAAATTATGACAGAGTCTAAGATTTGATTCAAGGTAGATTACAAAACGGTATTGCAGTATGATTCCGTTTTGAATGAGAAAGTCCTATAACCTGCGTATTAATTCACAGAGAAACAGGTGAAAAGATTTGAAATAAAATGTGTAAAGATGCTGTTTGTATGTGAACTTTAAGTTTGTCTGTATTCTCTTCATTTGGAATTAAGAATCTACTAATTTTATCATCAGAAAAAAATAATAGGAGATAGGTGTATTGTTGTAGTGGTTTGAATTCTGGCTGAAGAGGCCTGAACTTTCCTCCTAGATGTGAAGCCTTTCAGATGCTCACACACTACCTTAAAGGTTCTAAACCTTAAATCCTAAGATTCTATACACAATAGAGTCCTCTTGTTGCTCTACACTTACCTAGGCTCAGATATCTTATTGCCAACCTCTATCATTGCTCTAACAAAGAAATCACATCTGCCTTATAAATTGAAACTCTGCACATAGAAGAGGAAATGGGGCTTAGGCCTGATCTGGCTATGCAGAAATACAGAACATCCCCTTGATCACAAGGAAGAAAAGGAAGTTAAATCTCTGGTCAAGATGGCAGAGAAGGTTAACACTATGCTCACCTCCTCCTACAACATCAAAGTTGTAACTAAATTGTAAAACAGGCATCCTGGAGAACAATCTTAAGACAAGCTGAAAAGAAGTCCTAGAGCTAAGGCTTTAAAGAAGAAACCACCTTGAGACTGGTAGGAGGGGTAGAGACACAAAACAGGCTCATCTCACACCTATGTGTGGAGGTTAAAAATTGGGAGGGATATCTCGGCTACAGACGTTCCCCCAAGGAGCAAGGGGTCCCAGCCTCACACCGGGGTCCCCAGCCTGAACACCAGTGCTGGGAAGAGAATCCCCCATGACACCTGGCTGTGAAAATCAGCAGAAATTCCATCTAGCCAGGTGAGAAGGAAGGATGCCGGAAACCCAAGCATCTTGTAAAGGGCCTCTGCACAGTCTCACAGAGGCACTTACCCCAGGGCTCTGGTGGCTGGGGAGGGGGTGGACGCTAGAGACATGCAGGGAGAAACTGAGTTATGTGGCTTTGGGGTAAGGGCTGGAGAGACAGCGACCATTGTTCTTGTGTTGATCCTGCCCCCTGAGTGCACTTATGCTGAGTGATCCCAGGCCCAGTATTAATGGCAGCCAGACTCAGCTCCCAGTGTGGCCTCTCTCACTCAAGCACCACCAGGTCCAGCATAGGCAGCAACCAACCACAGACACTTCATAGCTCTACTAAGTAACCCCAGAGCAGTCACAAGCTTGGGAATGACCTTGGCCTGCATGAGGGTCCCGCCCAAGCAGTCCCAGAACCAACACACCAGTAGCTAGCTTCAGACCACAACAGAGCACCACCAAATTAGCCCACAAACAGCACACTCAAAGGATGTTGGCTGATACCAGTGCCTGCTGGGTAAATCCCACTCTCTGGGATCAGTCTTGGCACAGGAGCTCATACGCTGCAGTCATGGCCAATCCATACTGCCAGTCAGCCTGAGGGTCAAACCCACCCACTCATGCCAACAGCAATCAGGGCTCAACTATAACAAGAGGGCACAGAAAACCACACAAGTGAACACTCCTGGAACAAACTGCTCAGGTGATCAAAGAGACTGTGCCAAGACACCTACTACATAAGACCACCCAGCCAAGACTGGGAGAAGAAGCAGATCTACCTAATGCATAGAAACAAACACAGAGAGGCAGCCAAAATGAAGAGACAAAAATGTCTCAAATGAAAGAAGGAGTGATAACTCCAGAAAGAGAACTAAATAAAACAGAGACAAGCATTCAAAAACTGCTGGGAGGGATGCTCAAGGAACTTAGAACTTCAACAATGAGATAGTAAGCATAAAAAAAGATAAAGAAACCATAAAAAAGAACCAGTAAGAAATGAAGAATACGATAACAAATGAAGAATACACCAGGAAGAATCAATAGACTAGATAAAGCAGAGGATCAAATCAGCAATTCTGAAGACAAGTTAGCAATAACAAATGAAGAATATACCAGGAGGAATCAACAGCAGATTAGATGAAGCAGAGGATCAAATCAGTGATTTGATGGACAAGGGAGCAGAAAACACCCAATCAAAACAGAAAAATGGAAAAAGAATTAAAAAAACTTAAGGTAGTTTAAGGGGCCTCTGGGACAATGCCAAGCATACCAACATTCACATCATAGGAGTACCAGAAGGACATGAGAGACAGCAAGGAATTAAAAACCTATTTGAAGAAATAATGACGGAAAACTTCCCTATCCTGGCAAAGGAAATAGATGTACAAGCCCAGGAAGCACAGAGAGTCCCTAACAAGATAAACTCAGAGAGGCCCACACCAAGACACATCATAATTAAAATGACAAAGGTTAAAGAGAATCTGAAAAGCAGCAAGAAAAAAGCTTTTAGTTACCTATAAGTGAGCTACCATATAAGACTGACAGTAAATTTCTCAACAGAAATTGTGCAGGCCAGAAGCAACTGGCACAAAACATTCAAAGTGGTGAAGAGCAAGGACCTACAACCAAAATTACTCTACCCAGCAAGGCTATCATTTAGAATCAAAAGACAGATAAAGAGCTTCCCAGACAAGAAAAAGCTAAAAGAGTTCTAGTATAACAAGAAATGCTAAGGGACTTCTTTAAAAATAAGAAAGAGATATAAACTATGAATAATAAAATGGCAACTATTTACCTATCAGTAAATACTTTAAAAGTAAATGGATTAACTACTCCAATCAAAAGACACAGCATAGCTGAATGGATAAAGAAACAAGACCCATACATATACTGCCTACAAGAGACTCACTTCAGATCCAAAGACACACACAGACTGAAAGTAAATGGATAGAATAGATATGCAAATAGAAATGAAAAAAAAAATCTGGGATAGCAATACTTACATCAGACAAAATAGATTTTAATACAAAGGCTATAATAAGAGAAAGTAAAGGACATTTCATAATAAGAGGTCAATACAACAAGAAGCTATAACCATTTTAAACATTTATGTACCCAATGTAGGAGCACCTACATTTATAAAGCAAATATTGATGGACATAAAGGGAGAGATTGACAGTAATACAGCAGGGTCCCCAAGCCCTGGGCCAAAGACTGGTACCAGTCGATTGCCTATGAGGAACCGAGCTACACAGAAGGAGGTGAATGATGGGTGAGCAAGCAAAACTTCATCTGTATTTGCAGCTGCTCCCCAGTGCTAGCATCACTGCCTCAGCTCCACCTCAGATCATGAGGCATTAGATTCTCATAGGAGCACCAGTCCCTGGTGCCAAAAAAGGTTGGGGACCACTGTGATAGTCATAGTAGGGGACGTTAACACCCCCACTGACGTCAATGGAAAGATCTTCCAGACATAAACTCAACAAGGAAAGAATGGCCTTAAATGACACATTAGACTGGAAGGATTTAATCGACACTTTAAAAGTATTTCATCCTAAGCAGCAGAATATACATTCTTTTCAAGTGCACATGGAACCAGCATTATGGAGGCAATCTAAGTGCCCATCCATTGATGTTTGCTTAAAGAAGATGTAGTACATATATAATGGAATATTAGCCATAAAAAAAGAAAGAAGTACTGACATTTGCAACAACATGGATGGAACCTAGAAGGTATTAAGCTAAGTGAAGTAAGTCAGACAAGAGAAAGACAAATACCATATGATTTCACTTGCATTAAGAACATAAATGAACAAACAATGGAAACATACCTGTAGATATAGAGAATAAACGGACGGTTTATAGATGGAAAGGGGTGTTGGGGGTCTGGGTGAAAAAGGTGAAGGGATTAAGAAGTACAAATTGGTAGTTACAAAATAGTCATGGGGATGTCAAGTACAGCATAGCAAAAATAATCAATAATATGGTAATAACCATCTAAGTGCCAGTTGAGTACTAGTCTTATTTGGGGGATCACTTTGTAAGTTATATAAACGTCTAACCACTATACTGTACACCTGAAACAAATATAAAATAATACTGAATGTCAACTGTAAGAGAAATATTTTTTTAAAAGAAAAGGAAATTAAAAAGTAATCTGGAGGATCAGGATGATGACACTTTAGAAATAACACATCAGAGATGCCCATTTCCACCTCTAGGAACCTTAAACCAATCCTTCAGAAAGTTAGTTAACCCTAAAGAATCACATTCCCCAGTGAGCCACAGTGAAGAAAGTCAGATGGCTCCAGAAGGCAAATTTTGAATTGGAAAACGGAAAAGAGCTATTGTAATCAGGAAGATCCAACTGATCATTCAATGAATGTATATAGGCCCTATATCACACCCTTGAACAAATTCCTCTGAGTGGATGAGTCATCCCACTCCAGAGTCTACACTACCCCTGAAATGACAAGAACCTATGTCCCCCTAAGGTCCTGGAACAGAATGTTAAGTTGGTGAAGACATTGGAGCTGGATGGCAAGGAGAAAGAGTTGCTCAGGAAAGTTAATGGTTAAATAAATTTTAAAATATCCGTGTAATAGAAAATTAAGACAAATGCAAAGCTGTGGAAAATAATGAAGTTTATGGAATATTTTCAAGATATAATATCGGTAGAGAAATCACTTTATAAAACAAGTTGACCAATACAATTATATCAATACAAGGTGACAGAAAAAAAGTCTAGAGAGTTAAAACATCTATTTGTTACTTATTGCTGTGTAACCACCCCCCAATAGTTTGTGGCTTAAAAAAAATTAGCTCATTCTTCTGAGCATTGGCAATTTGACCTGAGTGGTTCTTCTGTTGATCTTACTCTTGTGACGGCAGTCAGCTGGTGGCTTGTTGGGGGCTGGATGGTCCAAAATGGTTTCACTAAAAGATCTGGCAGTTGTTGCTTTCAGGTGGGCCTAAATCTCCAGGTAATCTTTGGTCTTCAAGCAAGCTAGCCAGCCTTCAGTACATGGTAGTCTCAGGGCAGGAAGAAAAGAACAAAAGCTGCTTTGTCTTAGAAGTCTCACAATGGTACTTTGTACCACATTCTAAAAACAGAGTACATCATAAGGCCCTAATTGTGACCTAAGGATTAGGGCCAGGAGAAAGGAGAGCAAATAATTCTTCTTCTGAAAAGCAAAAAACCACCACCACAACAACAAAATCCCTGACCTTCAGCTTCGTTTCCTTTCCTCGGGGCATTTCTCTCATAGAACTGCACTGAAGGAGAAGTGGGAGGGAAGAGGGTTAAGGAGTTGGGAGACACCACCGTACCTTTCTTAGAGCAGACTGCCTACACTGGTAGAAATTCATCACCTACCACACACATACTCACATGGAAGTAAAACGGAGTTAGGAGCACTGCTAACCCATTTTAGTATTCAGGAGATGAAACTTTCTCCAAGTTCACAGCTTCCCAGGGAGACAACTTTGGAAATGATGTAGTGCTGAAACAAGGAACCTAACCTCAGCTTCCACGGTAAATCCTCCTCTTAGGCTCTCCCCATGTCTTCCCAGGACTAAGTTCCTAAGGGACACCTCGAACTCTAAAAATCATTCCAAAACCAAATTTGCTTTTTTGCTTGCGTGTAACCTTTAACCCATCAAATATTTGGCTACCATTCCTTGCCTATAAAGCTGGAGAAAAGAGGAAGCGGCAGGAAACCCAGGGATACAGACCTTAACAAAGGATAGAACATAAAATTGGCCCCTCAGCGGACGACACTCAATCCAGATACGCTCTCTGTGTTAAGATGCTGAGCACTGGAGGGGCAGGTGCCAAGAGGAAGGCAGCTCAGGTCAGGCTCCAGTGCCAGGCAACTCTGGTTAACACAGACATCTGTAGTTTTCAAGCACAGATATTTTCAGGGAGATCTTCAACAGACCCCTCAGGCCCAACGTTAAACCCAGAAGTGTAGTACCTCGGTAACACAACCTAACTTCTAACTGAATTAAAAGCCTCTTGCACCGCACTAGGTAACAAGGACACTGTCTTCTGGTGCGCTGTCTCAAAAGGCACGGTGCCACACACCCCACATCACAGCAACCAACGTCATTTAAAAAGTCCGGCATCGGAGCAGGAACACTCAGACACAATCACACACCCACCTCGACACGGCCGCAAACGCTTACAAACGCTCAAACCCCGAACTCCAGCGTCCACACCGCGAGCGCCAGCGCGCCCAGACTCTAGTTACCACTCGGAGGAGGACGAATTTGAGGAGAATCAGAAAAGAGCTGCGATGTAAGTTCTTTCCCAAAGCTGACCGGGGGCGGTGGGAAATGTAGTTCAAAGCCGGGAAGCCCGGATGTGCAGAAGGGCCCCCGCGGACGCCGCGGTGGCGAAGACAGAGCCGCAGAGACATTCGGGAGGTACTGCTGGCGCGGGAGTACGCAGGCGCAGACGGCTGGCTAGTGGTCAGAGGTGAGGCTGGTGGGTGCTAAAGGCGAGTAGGAGGCGGGTGATGGCGGGGCCTGGGGGCAGTGCAGAGGAGGGAGGCGAGAACCTGGGCTGGGGGAAGCGAGGAAGGAAGAGGGAACCTAGGACCGGGGAGGAAAGCGACAGTCCGGCCTCTAGAAAAAGCGAGGAAGGAAGGGAGAAATTAAGCAGAGGAAGCAACCGGGAGCCAAGGCCGGGAACGCCGAGGAGGGAATAGGGAGCCCGGGCTGGCGCGAACCCAGGAGGGAAACGGGGATCCAAGCTAGAGAGATCCGAGGAGGGGACTGGAAGCCCGAGGAAGGAACTGTGACCTCGACGTGGGCAGAAATTATTTTTTCTCCCCGCCCCCGTGAGGAAACCCCAGTTCTTAAAGCTTGGCCTGGCACACACGGAGGTTCAATTCTTGTAGCTTTTTGTGCCTGTCCTTGGGTGTGTTTGGGCACGTGTTACTCCGTGTGGCACTGCTTGGTTGCGAAAGTGATAGGGTCTCAGCATGTGTCAAATTTTTTAACTAGATGAGAGTTGATTTGTGTTTGAGACTGTATGCGACTTTGGAGAGGCAACCATAAGGATTTTGTGAGTGAAATTTTTCTACTTTGAGTAGAAGTATGTCATGGGCTCGATTATGCCTGACATGAATGCCCGTAGGATAGTGGTTGTGTCTTGAGTGATATAAGTGTACATATGTCTAATTTCTGAGGTATTCTGTGTGCTCAGTCCGTGGTGACTATGAACGTGGCTCATTGTGTAATTGTGATGGAGCGCTTGAGGAATTGGATGCATGAATAGTTAAGTATGTAGTGTTTAGATTATCTGAATATTATTTTATATGCCTGTAGAATTTGACTCTATGGTAACTAGACAAAATAAGTAGAGATTTTTTTTAATGGAGAGGATCAAGTAAAATTAAAATAATTTTTGGGTGGTAGGATATTATAGTGGGAAACTCCGTATCAACTAATGACCAAAATGTTGAAATCAGTAGGACCCGTAACTGCCACTATCAAAATTTCTATTTGGGTGAATTTTTTTTTTTCCTGCTGCTGGATGAATTCCTAGGCAGATTTAATAATTCTTTCAGTCATTTTGAAGGTAGTGAAAAAATCTGTTGGACATTTGAACACGAGTTCAGTCTCATAATAGTCATTTAGCTAAGTAAAATATTCATCGTAGAAATCAGTACCTCAAACTTGTTTTAAAAGCAGAAAATTCTCCTTCCTTGATGGAAGCCTGCTGTGGGAAAGAGTACGGGATCAATTTCTTCTGTATTTCTTCAACCTCTATTTTGTCTCCTCTTTACTCCTTCTAGGTGGGTAGTCTCCAGCTAGAATGGCTTGGGAGCTGAAAAAAGGAAGAGAAGTCAAAAGTCAGGGATAGGAAGAGGCTAACATGACTGGTCCAATTGTAATTTTGTGTAAGTTATCTCTTCCTTCCTAAGAGACCCACTGGGAACTTCCAGGTACACTTTTCTTCTCATAGGCACAGCCCCTTATCCAGCTGCTTCCCCAGTGCTTCCTCTGGGCATGCTGTGGCCCTGCTCTGGTGAGTCTAGTCTCTCCAGTCCTCTTGGACAGGAGGATCCATGTCAACTCAGGTAGGCTCCATCCATGGGTTCCCCATTTTGAGCTCAGGTGAGAATTAGCCAACTTAGTTACTTTGCCCTCCCAAATCCTGGATACATTTATAGTTTTCACACACATCCTCTTATCACTTCGGTTCCAAGTGGCATCAGGGTGTGAGTTACCGTCCTGTTAAAAACTCAGAGGTTTGCTGGAAAAAAAATCATAAGAAGGCAGTAGACTTCATATATTTATATATATGTGTGTGCGTGCACACAGATGTGTAGATAATGTATCAGAAAACTATGGGAAGTGGCCAGTGGCTGTCAAAAACAGAGGATAAGCTAGATAAATCTTATCTTAGATGTGTTAAAAAAAATTTTTTTATGTTTCTAAGGGACTCAGAAATTAGGACTTGAATAAATGGATGAGAAGATACATGATAAAGTGTCAAAACTCCTTAATATTTCATGCAATTCCATTACAATTTCAGTAGAATATTTGAATTTTCTGAAGTTTTTAGGAGAAAACTAACAAGCCAGAAATTCTGAAAGAGAAAAATGATTAAGAGGGAAGCAGCCCTACGTGATACTGAAATGCATTTTAAAACTGTAATAACTGCAGAGTGTGATCTTGGCAATTAAATAAACACATCAGTGGAACTAAATATAAAATCCAGATCTAGTCAAATACATAAAGGAAATAAAGTGTATGATTAAGATGGCAGTTTTGGTGAGTAGAGGAAATACAGGCTATCAAATATCTGCTGGTACTAAACCAGATGTCCCATAATCTTTTTTTTTTAAGTTATTTTTGTGGGAAAAGTCACATGAGAAAGTATAAAAAATTATTTTAAGTATATAAAGGATTAATTTCTTTCCTTTTACAACGATCTAATGTCCATCTAGAAAATAAAAATAACCTGATAGAAAAGAAAAAGAATAATAAGATACTGTTCACAGACAAGAAACTAAAGAAGTTTTTTAAAATGAGGAAATAAGCTTATCTTTTCTCACAATAAGAAAAATAAAAACTAGAACCGCAATTTGTACTTATTAGATAAGCAGGCATCAAGAAATTCGTATCAGTTGTATTCGTAAGGGGTAACAGGTATTCTCATGTAGTGCTGGTGACAGTGTAAATGGTAGAACCTTAATGAAGAAGACGTTAATATCAGTAGGCTACTTAGGTAAGCAAAGATAGTGCTAACAGAAAAGGGGAGCTTTCCCAAAATTTAACCTATTGTCCCAAGAGCCTGTGTCTCTGCCTCTGGGGATAAAATAAGATTTATCTAGCTTATCCTCCCCTGCTGTATTTATGTGGGATGTGCAGAGTAGACAAAGGCCAAAGCAAGGGAAATGGAGGCAATTTTACTTGAGTCATAAGAGAGCTGTAAGGCATAGTGCATGTAGTGGTATGTGGCATCTTTTCATCTTGGCTTTACCTTCTTAGGAACCACCCCTTTCCAAAGAGGATCCCAAAGGAAAACTGATCATCCCTTGCAGAACTCAAAACTATGGCTCAGGTGAGGTGATAGTGTGTTTCTCTCTCCTTTCTGAATAGTCTTCCTCCCACCCCCCACGAGGATATTTGAGCATTTGCCTTTCTTGTATTAAATCCTTTTGCCTACCTGCTCCCTCATTTCTTCCCACATTGGCTAGATAAGCCTTCACTTTCCACAAGTGCTGCTTGTAATTTTAACCAGTGTTCACATATTAAATAGGTATGTCATTTAACATGTTTCTCAGTCTTCTTCCAGAAGCAATGCTGGGACAAAAATGCATTTTCTCAAGTTAAATGAGAATATATTACTGCACGAACTGTATAGATAAAAACAGTCAAGATGGAGATGGAATTGATAGACTGCTATTAGTAAGTGAAAAGGAGTCCTGTCTTGAGGCTTTAAGACTAGAGCTGTGTTTGACAGATTCCACAGAAACTGAAATTCATGTATTTCTCCTGTCTGTCCTTTGATTTTGCTCCTGGCTGCTAACAATTCCTAAAAATCTATGGCCTGCCAATAACACACTTCGGTATACTAATGGCGTTATAGATTTATTCCTATTTTAGAATTTCTTCTAATTTTTAAATTTAGATGCAGAGGTAAACATATTTGCTTTTATCGCCTTACTGAACCAAGAGTGTAACTCTTGAAATATTCTGCTCTTGGTTTCAAAAATATTTCTCTCGGTGTTTTCTTTCAGAACTATATTGGTTCTCTTCTCTTTGAAGTCTCCTATTCCTATTCACAATCCACCACTATTATTATATTCTCACGATGTTCAAATAATTTTAATCCTGACTGAATCGCCATTCCGAGTGTTCAAACCATAGTGGTGAATCTTATTCTTTGTACCCCAGATCCCCACTGATGTCATCTTTATTTGGGTGCTTCTTTCATGGCAGTCACTTGTCTTCCCATTTAACACCCTTGTTCCTTTTCCAGTCCTTTAAATGCTCACCACAGTGCTCACTTATGGATCTTTGTGTATCTTACACTTTTAGGCTTAACTTTTTTAAAAAAAATTGTGGTAAGATAGACATAAAAAATTTACCATTTCAATCCTTTTTAAGGGTACAATTTAGTGCTATTAATTACATTCACATTGTTGTGTAAGCAACACTACTATTTCCATAACTTTTTCATCATCCCAAACAGAAACTATACTAAAACATTAAACAATAACTCTTATCTTAAAGTTTTTATATCATCAGACCCAAAGCACATTAGAGGAATGTATAAATGCAGTCCCTTAGGGGAGAGAACAACATTAAAATGCTCATTGACAATTTATTAATAATAATATAGTGTTCCAATTCATGACTATGATGCACATCTTTTATGTAAATCTTTAAATTCAGTAATGTTGTGTTGTTTTCAGTGTTCCAGTCTTGCAAATGTTTTGTCATATGTATTAATCACTAGGTATTTTTTCATGGTATTGTAAATGGTATTCATTTTTATTTCAAGTTCCCCTTGTTTATGGCTAGTACATGAAAATGCAACTGATTTTTTTATATTGACCTACAGTCTTTCTCAACTAACTTATTCTAGTAATTTTTTTGAAGATTTGTAAGGATTTTCTACATAGACAATGATGTCATATATGAATAATGACTCTTTTCCATCCGAGCTCCTTTCGTTTCTGTCTTGGTTTATTACATTGTCTGGAACCTTCAGTACAATGTTGAATAGAAGTAGTGAGAACAGACATTTTTGGTTTCTTCCTGACTTAGGGGTAAAGCATTCAGTCTTTCAGTGTTTAAGTATAATGTTAGCTAAAGGTTTTACATAGGTGCTCTTTATCAGATTAATAAAGTTAAATAAATTCTAGTTTGCTGATATTTGTTATCACGAGTGGGTGTTGAATTTTGTGAAAAGTTTTTCTCCATCTGTAGTTTTTCTGGTCTGTAGTTTTTCTTGTAACATCTTTGTCTAGTTTTGGTATCAGGATAGTGCTATCTTATAAAATGAGTTGAGACGAATTCTCTTATTTTCTGAAAGAATTTGTGTAGAATTGATATTGTTTATTCCTTAACTGTTAGAATTCACCAGGGAAGCCATCTGATTCTTGAGACTTCTTTGTGGGAAGGTGTTTAACTAGCAGTTCATGTTCCTTAATAAGACTTAGGGCTTAAAAAACAAAAAAAAAGACAGGGTTATTCAGGTTATCAATTTATTTTCTGAAGTGAGCCTTTGTAGATTGTGTCTTTCAAGAAATTTTGTCCATTTTATCTCAGTTGTAAAATTTATCAGCATAAAATTGTTGAAAATATGATGTATTTTTATCCTTTTGATGTTTGTACAATCTTTAGCAGTGCCCCTCCTATTATGGGTAATTTCTTTCTCTTTTTCTCTTGGTCAGTTGGCTCCAGGTTTATCAATTTCATTGATCTTTTCAAAGTACCAGCTTTGGATTTTATTTATTTTCTCCATTGTTTTTCTGTTTCCTGTTTCTTCACTTCTACTGTTATCTTTTTTAAATGTCTTTCTTTTTCATTACTTTGGGTTTAATTGGTTTATTCTAGTTTTGTAGAGAAATGCTTATATCATTGACAGGAGACTTCCTTTTTTTTCTAGTAAGAACATTTAATGCTATAAATATCCCTCTAAGCACCGTTTGAGTAGCCTTTAACAAATCTCGACATGTTGCATTTTCAGTTTCATTCAGTTGAAAATATTTTCTAATTTCCCACTGGTTGACCCATTGGTTGTTTAGAAGTAGTGTGTTTAATTTCCAAATATTTGGAGATTTTCCAAATAGCTTTCTGTCATTGATGTATAGTTTAATTCTGTGCAGTCAGAGAACATACTCTGTGTGATTTCAGCCTTCTTAAACTTATGGAGACTTTTATAGCACAGATTATACTTTAAGTTGATGAATGTTTATGTGCACTTATAAAGAATGTATATCCTGGTGTTCTTGAGTGCCTTGTTCTCTAAATAACCAGGTCAGTTTGGTTGATTGTGAATGTAAAGTCATCTTTGTCTTTATTAATTTTTAATCCGTTACAGCAGTGACTGAGTGAGGGAAGTTGAAATCTTCAATTATAATTGTGGCTTTCTCTGTTTTCCCTTTTTAGTTCTATCAGTTTTTACTTAATGTATTTTGAAGTTCTGTTTTTAGGTGGATTTACATTTAGGATTGCTGCATGCTCTCATGAATTGACCCCCCCTCTATTATTATGAAATGCCTCACTTAATCCCTGATAATATTCTTTGTTCTGAAATAATTTGTTTAATATTATTATAGACATTCAAGCTTTCTTATGATTAGTATTTACATAGTATTCCTGTTTTCCATTCTTTTTAACATACTTATGTTTTATATTTATAGTGAGTCTTTGAGACAGTATATAGTTTAGTCTTACTTTAGTCTGACACTCTGCCTTTTCATTAGTTTCAGTCCATTTTTATTTAATGTAATTATTAATAATTTTGGTTTAAATATACCATGATGTAATTTTTCTATTCTTCCCAATTGTTTTACATTGTTTTTTTTGTTTTTTCTCTTGTTTTCTTTTAAATTGAGAAATTGTTTCATGATTCTATTTTTTCTCTATTATTCACTTATTAGAAAAACCTCTTTATTTTTTTAGTGGTTGCTCTAGGCCAAGGGTTGTCAAACTATTGCCTGAAGACTAAATCAGGCATGCCTTTTGGTTTTATAAATAAAGTTTTATTGGAATGCAGCCACTAGCCAAAGTGTTTTGGATAGCATATGTTGCTTTCTCTTCAAGTTCACTGCTCTTTCCTTGTTCACTGTCTAATCTGCTTTTACTTACATCTATTTTTCATATCATATGTTTTTATTAGAAAGCCTATTTGATCCTATTTGTTATCTTCAGTTTCTCTCATCATGATCATCTTTTCCTCTACATTCTTGAGCTTATGCAGCACATTGAGAATACTTGTTTTAACTTCCTTAGTTATTAAATCCATTACCTCTGTTATTTTGGGTTGGGTTCCCTCCCTGCCCTGAATATGGAACCTATTTTCCTGCTTCTTTACATGCCTGGAAATTTTTTACTTGAATTTTAAATTGCTAGATGCTCTATTTTGTTTTATTCCTTTAAAGGGTTAGTTACTTCAGTTCATTTTGACCCTCTTGAGGCTTGCTTCAAAGCTTTTTTTAGTGTAGAGTAGCATTTGCTCTAGGACTAATTTAGTCCTATTACTAAGGTCACCAACCTGTAGCCCAAGGGCCAGATCCAGTTTGCTGTCTCTATCTCTCTCCCCGCACCTCTCGCTCTTCCCCCTCACCCGTGCGTCTCCCCCTCCCCTTCTCTCATACTCCTTCCTCTTCAGTATTTTGCCTGAGAATTCTAGCTATTTTGGACTCTCCAAACTCTGATCTCTTTCTTAAAATCAGGGAGATTTCCCTCTCCCTGTGCTGTGACCTTGAAACTTTGTGTCCCTTCTTGGAGGGATTATCATTCTGTGCTGTCAGTTGACCAGTGCTTGAAACCATGCTTAATATATATTTTACAGTTTACTGTTTGGGGGTTGTTTTTGGTAGGAGAGAACTTCTTATAGTAGTTTATTTCCATAGACATGGAAGTGAGAGAATATTAATGTGTTTGTTTTATTTTATTAGACAGTTAAGTTGGCTCGACCCAAACCTCGAACTTCAGACTTGCTGATGGTGGCAGCTTGAATCCTTGCTTGCTTGTATGTTTAACCAGTATGCTTGGGTTCTGGTTCATGCATGCCTAATTGAGATATCAGCCAAAGGTGTGAACATAATTTATTCAAAACCTTGGGCCTCCCCTCCTCTGACTTTCCTTTCTGTGTGATTTCCCTTCTTCATTTCTGGCTGCTGCTATTGCCTAAACTCTGTGTTTTGGTTCTTCAAGCCAGTAAGAGTGTAGGTTTCCACCTGAATTTTATTTGCTACACACAGTGGCTATAATTGACCCTTGAACAATCGGTTTATGAACAACTGATAACCTAAACAGTTGATTAACACATATTTTGTATGTTATTTGTGTCATATACTGTATTCTTACAATGAAGTAACCTAAAGAAAATATTATTAAAATCATAAAGAATATACATTTACAGTACTGTATGCATTTTTAAAAAAAATCTATGTTATCAGTGGACCCACACATCCATGTTTTTTCAAGGGTCGACTGTACTTGGGCTCTGCCCTCAGACTAAAAGTGGTATAAAATGACAATTCTCCTAGCGCTTTTCTGTTTTTCCACGTGTAAATTCTCCCCTCCACTTTCTGTCCATTTGGGTCACTTTACAGTGCCCTCAGATAGTTTGTTTTTTTTAATATATTTTACCTGGAGTTTATAGTTTTATCTCGAGTTAACAGTCAAATAAGAGCTATCCTGCCCTTCTCAGAACAAAACCACCAACCCACTTATTTTTATTCAGCTTTGTTGGGGTAAAATTTACATGCAATGAAAAGCACCCATTTTAAGTGTAGAGTTCATGAACTCTGAAAAGTATATAGATCTATGTAATCACCACAATAATCAAGAATATAAGATTTCCATTACTCCAAAAGGTTCCCTCATGTCCCTATACAACCATTTGTTCCACTGCCACCCCAAGCCTTCAGTAGTCGTATATCTTCTGTTCCTATATAAGTTTTGCCTCTTCTTGAATTTCATGTAAATGGGATAACAGAATATGTGCTGTTAGGGGGATTGGCCTATTTAACTCAACATGATTTTGCAATTAATTTATGTTGTTGTGTATGTGAGAATATTTCTTGTATTACTGAGTAGTATTCCAGCATATGAATATATCGCAATTTGTTTATTCATTCACTTTGGTAGTTTTTTTGGCCACTTTTTGACTACAATGAATGATGCTTCTATGAACATTTGCAGAGAAAGTCTTTGTGTGGGTTATATATTCATTTCCCTTGGGTAAATAGCTAGTTGTGGAATCAGTGGGTTGTATGAAAAATGTATGTTTATAAGAAACTGCAAAGCTGTTATGCAAAGTAGTTGTGCCATTTTACATTCCCATCAGTAAAGTACAAGATTTACAGTAGCTTCATATCCTCACCAGCACTTGGTATGGCAACTTTATAATTTCAGTCATCCTTGCAAGTGTGCAATAGTATTTTGTTATCATTTTAATTTTCTTTTCCCTGATATGAAAATGGTTGGCACATTTTATTTTGTCATTTATATAACCTTCCGAGTTCAGACCTTTGCCAACTTTTGATTGGATTTTCTTATTCTTGTGTTGTAAGAGTTCTTTATATTTTATAGAAATGAGTCTTTTGTCAGATAAAAGTACTGTGAATATCTTTTCCTAGTGTATGACTTGATTTTAAATTTTCTTATTGGTATCTTTCAGAGCTGACATTTTTAATTTTGACAAAATTCACTATATTGGTGAATTTTATCATCCATGCTTTCTGTGTCCTGTCTCAGAAGTCTTTGCATACTCCACTGTTATGCATATTTTATTCTTTATTTACCAAATAAGGATTGTGGCTTTAGGTTTTTCCTTTTAATTGAATAATCTATTTCAGTGTAATTCTTTTGCATACTATAAGGTTGGGTTGAAGTTTTGTGTGTTTTTTTTTTTTTAATGGATAATCAGTTTTTCCAGGATCATCTGTGAAAATACACCCTTTCTCTACTGAGTGATCTGGAGCCTTTTGTTGACAATCATTTGACCATATGTATGTAAGTGTACATTTATCCTCTCACCAGTGTTAATTTAACACCTTTCATATTAAGTCCTGAAATCAAGTATGTGAATCTTCCATTTCTACTTTTTTAAACTTGTTTTAGATATGCTGTGTTTTACTTTTCCATGTGAATTTTAGAATCAACATATTGATCTCTGTAAAACAATCTTGTTGAATTATTATTGTGGTTTTGAAGACTATAGATTAGTTGGAGATAATTGGTAAGCTGACAGCAGTAAGTCTTCTAACTCATGGGCTTGGTATATCTCCACATTAATTTAGCTTTTTTAAAATTTCCCCTCAGCTGTGTTTTGTAGTTTTCAGTGCACAGGTCTTACAGATTTTTTTAAAATTCTATACTTTAATAATTTCATTTTCAGTTGTTTTTTATATATAAAAACAGAATTTTTCTTGTATTTTGATATTAGTATCCTATGACCTTGCTCAATTCATTTGTTTCTAGTACTTTTTTTGTAGATTCTTTAATCATTTCTACATATCTGATCACATTATCTGTAAATACAGTTTGCCGTCTCCCTTTCCAGTCTGTGTGTCTCATATTTCTTTATCATTCTTTATGCATTGTCTATAGTGTTGACTAGAATTGGTGAGAGCAAATATAACTAGATACTAAATTTTATCTAATTTTTTTTCATTTGAAATGATCATATGTAGTTTTCCTACTTTATTCTCATGTCATGGTGATTACATAATTTGTTTTCAGATGTTATACCAACCATGCATTCCAGGGATAAGCACCACTTGGTCAGAATGTGTTATGCGTTTTGTATATCACCTTACTCAATTTGCTAATATTCTGTTAATGTTTTTGTTAAGTATTCATTAGGGGTACTAGTCTGTAATATGCTCTCAATGTCTTCTGGTTTTGGTAACAATGTAAAATTCACTTTGTAAAATTGGAAAGTATTCTATTTTTTTAAAGGAGTTTGTATAATCTCATTAACTCTTAAATGTTTGATAAAATTTACTTTGAAGTCTTATGGGCCTAGAAAAATCTTCATGGGAACTTTTTAAATGGCTAAATCAGTATCTCTAATAGTTTAGGTTTTTCATGATTTTTTTCCTTTGGGTAACATGTTTTTTAAGGGAAAACATTTGTCCTTTCATCTACATTATCTGATTTATTGCCTTTAATTTGTTTATAATCTTCCCTTGTTACCTATTTATGTAGGATCTGACAGTGGCCATATTATTGTTTAATTCACTTAATTTTATTGGTACTTTCAAGAATTTGGCTTCAGGTTTCATTATTTAATATGCAAGCATTTGGGGCTTGTCTAGATACATTGTTTTTACCAATACCTAATTTAGTTCAGTTGTGGTCAGAGAACATAGTATGTTTTATCTTCAATCTATTGAAGTTTGATTATGTTCTGTCTTGGTGCATAGTCTGTTTGCTCTTGGAAAAAAATATGCATTGTGAAATTGAAAGCGGTGTTCTATAAATATCAAGTGAGTTAGGTGGTTATCAGTATTCTTTAGATTATAAATCTTTACAGATTTTCCCCACCTTTGGTCTATTTCTTTCGGTTACTGACAAACAACATCAACCATGACTTAGGATGCTTTTTATCTCATTTTACTTTTGTTCATTTTTGCTTCATGTGTTTTGAAATTGTTATTTAAGTACATATACATTTGTAATTGTTATACTTTTTTATGTATTTTCTCTTTTATTATTATGAAATATTCCATTGTCTGTAAGAATAACACTCTTCAACTTGAAATCTATTTTTTGCTTTTACTATAACCATATCAGCTTTCCCATGTGTGGTGTTTATGTTTTTTCCATCTTTTTTTTTTTTAGGGTATTTGTGTTTATGGTATTTAAACATGTCTCTTGTAGACAGGACATATTTGAGTGTTGCTTTTTATACAGCCTAATAATCTTGGCCTTTTTTATTGGAGTGTTTAGTCCATTTGCATTTAATACATTAAAGGGATAGTTGAATTTATGGCTGCCATTTTGCTGTTTATTTCTGATTGCTTGACCTATTGTGGGTTTTTAAAATCCATTTAAACTATATATTGTAGGGCAATTTTAAGTTCACAGCAAAATTGAGTAGAAAGTACAGAGAGTTCCCATTTACCTCCTACCCTTACTCATGGATAGTCTTCCCCACTGTCAGTATCTTGCAACAAAGTGGTACATTTGTTACAATCGAGGAATGTACACTGACATATCATTATCACCCAGAGTTCATCGTTTACATTAGGGTTCGTTCTTGGTCTTATGTGCTCCATGGATTTTGAGAAATGTATATTGACATACATTCACCATTATAGTACTATACAGATAGTTTCACTGCTCTAAACATCTTCTGTTCTCTACCAAATCATCCCTTCCTCTCCTCTAATATCTGGCAACTTCTAATCTTTTTACTCTCTCCATAATTTTGCCTCTTTTACAATGTCATATAGTTTGAATCATAAAGTATCTAGCGTTTTCATATTGGCCCCTTAGATTTAGTAATGTGCATTTAAGGTTCCTCCTAACGTGGTTTTGTATATCTCTTCCAACTCCTGTTGTAGTTTATGTCAAATACATTTTAACAATATATTTTCATCTCTCTATTGACATTTTAGTTATCTCTATTTGTATTATTTTGTGGTTGTTTTAGGGATTGCAACATGCTTTAACTTAGAAATAATACTGAATTACTTAAGGTAAATTACATCCATCTTGCAACATTTAAGTCTTATTTACTGACTTCACCATGTTTTGGTTTGTTTTGGTTGGTTTGTTTGTTTTTCCATGTATGAGATGTTTATGTTTGTAATAACTGGTTTTAGAATGCTTACTTTAAACCAATGGCCTACAGCCCACAGGCCAAATCTAAACTGCTGCCTGACTTTGTACAAACTACATTAGGGATGGTTTTTGTAGTTTAAATGTGTGAAAATATGCAAAAGCAGAATATTTCTGGCCTGTGGAAGCTTTATGAAATTCAAATTTTACTTTCCATACATGAAGTTTTATTGAAACACAACTTTGCTCATTCATTCTGAATATATATTGTTATGGTTGATTTCAAGCTAAAACAGCAGAAAATGTCTACCAATGCATGCTTGAAACAGTAATGTCTATTAAAGAAGGCAGGAACTGGATATTGTTGGGTTAATTCAGACCATAGCCCCTTCACATACTCAGAAGACATATGGCTGCTTAGTCAGTAGCCATAAGGAAGGCAATAAACAAAGAGCTTTCAGCAGTATTTGCTCCCAGGGATGTTTTTTGTTGTTCCCATGGATGTTATCTGCTCCTATGACCAAGCAGCATATCTCACTTCAATCTACCTGAGAAGGTGGCTACTCCCATAATGAGATAATTCCTCCCTCTGTTTGTGTGTATAAAAACTCCACTCGCTATTGGTCAGGTGCTGTTTCCTTGCAGCTTCAGCCAACTGCCACCAGAGCTACACTGCCTTGTGAGTAATAAATGGCATGTCTCACCCCTTTGGTATACCTTGGGGGTTTTTGCAGAATATCCAAGCCCGACCTGGAGCTCTTGTGTTATAGATATTCTTATATATTTACAGACACAGTCTGCTTTCATCCTTTTTATTTCTTCCTAAAGAGCTTAGTTATCATTGGGTGACATTTTTACTTTTAACCATTTTTACCATTTTTGATGGTTCAGTACTGCTAGTGATGAATTCCTTCATATTTTATCTGAAAATTACTTTATGTGAACTTCCTTTTAATTATTTCTCTGAATAATTATTTTTTGGTTGATATCATCTTAGACTTTGAGCAGTGTGATTAGAATTTTCTGAGATGTGGTTGTTTTTTATCCTTTTGAGGTTCATTAAATTTGGTA
Organism: Macroglossus sobrinus; assembly: GCA_004027375.1. Taxonomy (NCBI): domain Eukaryota; kingdom Metazoa; phylum Chordata; class Mammalia; order Chiroptera; family Pteropodidae; genus Macroglossus; species Macroglossus sobrinus. The sequence goes on from PVKZ01001259.1 coordinate 230,409, forward strand.
TGTAAGTTAAAGTTTTTAATAACTTTGAATATGTTAGGTCATTATTGCCTTAAAATTTTTTCAGACCATTTTTTTTTCTTTCTGCAACACCAGTTATGTTTGTATTTGATTACATTGACCCACAGATCTCTATGTTTCCGTTCATTTTTTCTTATTTTTCATCCTTCCTATTCAGATTGCTTAATTTCTGTAGGTCTATTTACAAGGTTGCTGATTCTTCTTTTTTCTATTTCTAGTGTGCTATTGAGACTATATTGTGAATTTTTTACTTTTCATCCTTAGAATTTTTATTTGGTGCTTTTTTATAGTTTAAATTCTAGTATTCCATGCCAGGTTTTGTATTAGTTTTTTTTTTTAATAAAATTATTTAATAAAATCAAACAAATTTCAAGTGTACAATTCAACAATATCTCACATTTATTACACTTTGTGTTTACCACTCAAAGTTAGATTTCCTTCCATCATCAAATGTTTGACCCCTATCTACCTCCCCGTCTCCCCTTTCCCTCTTGTAACTACTAATCCATTGTCCGTGCCCATGAGTATCTTTTTGTCATATTTGTTGCTTTCAGTTTTATTTCCCACATGTGAGTAAAATCGGTGGTTGTCAACTTTTTCTGTCTGCCTATTTCGTTTAGCATGATTATCTCAAGATTCATCCATGTTGTTGCAAATGTATTTCATCTTTTCATATGGTTGAGTAATATTCCATTGTATATATATACACACCACATCTTTATCCAACCTTCTATCATAGGCCACTTTGACTGCTCATTACCTGGACACTGAATAATGCTTCTGTGAACAACAGGGTGCATATATCTTTGCAAATAAATGTTTTCAGGTTTTTTAGGTAAATACACAAAGAGGGGTTGCTGGATGATATGATAGATCAATTCTTAGATTTTTGAGAAACCTCCATACTGTTTTCCATGCTGGCTGTACCAATGTACATTCCTACCAGCAGTGTATGAGGGTTCCATTTTGCCCACAACCTCTCCAACACTTGTTATTACTTGACCTGTTGATGGTAGCCATTCTGACAGGTGTGGGTGGTATATCATTGTGGTTTTGATTTGCTTTTCCCTCATAGTGAATTTAAACATCTTTTCATATGTCTGTTGGCAATTTGTATGTCTTCTTGAGAAAAGTGTCTGTTCTGGTCTTCTGCCCATTTATTGATTGGATCGTTTTTTTTGTTTGTTTGTTTGTTATTGAGTTGAATGAGTTCTTTGTATATTTTGGATATTAGGCCCTTATTGGAGGTGTTGCTTGCAAATATATTTTCCCGTTTTGACGGTTGTCCCTTTACTTTGTTGACAGTTTCTTTTGTTGAGCAGAAGCTTTTTAGTTTGATGTGTCTCATTCATTTTAGCTTTTACTTCCCTTGCCTTTGAGGTCAAATTCATAAAATCCTCTTTAAGTCCAAGGTCCTTGAGTTTATTTCCTATTATCTTCTATGCATTTTATTCTTTCAGGTCTTATATTCAGGTTCTTAATCCATTTTGAGTTAATTTTGGTGTGTGGTGATAAACAACAGTCAAGTTTCATTCTTTTGCAGGTGGCTTTCCAGTTTTCCCAACACCATTTTTTGAAAAGGCTCTCCTTTCTCCACTGTATGTTTTGCATTTTCTTTTAAAAATTATTTGCCCATATAAATATGGATTTACTTCTGGACTCTCGATTCTGTTCCACTGGTCCTTGTGTCCATTTTGCTGCCAATACTGTGCCATTTGGATTACTGTCACTTTGTAGTATAATTTGAAGTCAGGCAGAATGATGCCTCTAGCCTCATTTTTTATTTTTCTCAGGATAGCTTTGGCAGTTTGGGTCTTTTGTGCTTCCGTACTAATCTGATGATTTTTTTTGTTCTATTCCTTTAAAAAATGCTGATGGGATTTTGATGGGGATTGCATTAAATCTGTAAAATGCTTTAGGTAATATGGTCATTTTAACTATGTTGATTCTTCCAATTCAAGAATACAGAATATCTTTCCATTTCTTTGTACATTCTGTGATTTCTTTTAAAAGGGTCTTACAGTTTTCATTATATAGGTCCTTTATATGTGTTTTTAGATTTATTTCTAGGTATTTTATTCTTTTCATTACAATTGTAAAAGGAATTATTTTTTCCACTTCTTTTTCTGACACTTCATTATTAGAGTATAGGAACACTATAGATTTTTGAACATTGATTTTGTATCCAGAAACTTTACTGTATTTTCTTATTGTTTCTAGTAGTGTTCTTGTGGAGTCTTTAGGGTTTTCTATATAGAGAATCATGTCATCCACAAATAGTAACAGTTTGACTTTTTTGTTTCATATTTGGATGCTTTTGTATCTTTCTTGTGTCTGATTGTATTTGTTAGCACCTCCAATGTTGTATTGAATAACAGTGGCGATAGTGGACAGCCTTGCCTTGTTCCTGATCTTAAAGGGAAGGTTTTTAGTTTATTGTTTCTTTATCCTTCCATTTCTGTCATTTTAATTTGATTTTGTTCTATTTTTTGCTCTATTCCCTCTTGTTTTATAGTATGTTTCAGTTCTAGATTTTTGGTGTGTGGTTACCACTGAGTTTATGTAAAGAACAGATACACACACACACACACACACACACACACACATACACACACACACACACACACACACACACACACTGGTCCATTTTTCTGTGTGCGCCTTATCTCCATTCATTCCCTTTTGCAAATTTGGATTTTACTCCCTCCCCTTTTCTGTTTTTGTTGCCTCAAGTTATTCCTATATATGCTATATATTCATTTATAATTTTCTTCTGTTTTGAAGTGGTTTTCTTTTTTTGCCTTTACCATTATGTAATATTTAAGCTTATAATATTCTATTCTTAATAAGGGTTGCACTTTTCTGCTTCTGTCTGCCTTTTAGTTATCTTACTAATAGTTATGTGATTTTTTGTCTTTTTGTTTCAGGTACAGTGACCCCTTCAGTATTTCCTATAATGCAGGCCTTGTGGTGGAAAATTCCCTCAGCTTTTTGCATGTCTGGAAAGGTCTTTCTTTCTCCTTTATATCTCCTATTCTTGCTGAATATATTATTCTTGGCTGGTAATTTCTCTCTCTAGTAGTTTGAATATTAGGTTCCACCCTATCCTTGCTTGTAAGGTTTGTGCTAAGAAGTCTGATAGTCTAGCAGGTTTTCCCTGTATAAGTTACTATCTTCTTTTCCATGGCTGCCTTGAGAACAATTTATCATTAATTTTTGACAGTTTTAATATAATGTGTCTTGGGTTGAGATAATTGGGTTTGCTATTTGCTTCCTGTGTTCAAAGATTCAGTTCTTTCCAAAGGCTTGGGAAATTCTCATCGACTATTTGTTTGAATAGGTTCTCTGTTTCCTACTCCCTCTCCTGGTATACCCATTTTTCTTCCTTTGCTTTTTCTGGTGTCAGATAATTCTTCTGTAGAGTTCTTTCCTTTTTTTTCATTCTCAAGTCTTTCTATTCATCCTTCTGTCTCATTTCCATCTGGTCAGCTTTATCTCCTAAGCTTGCTATTTCATTCTTCATCTTTTTTAATGAGTACCTCATCTCCAGTTCTGTTGGGTTCTTTTTTAGGGCTGTATTCTCTATGGTAAGGTATTCTTGTTTTTTTGTTTTGTTTCTGAGTTCACTGAACTGTCAATCAGAATTTTCTTTCATCTTCTTGAGTTTTTTTCCTGAAGTGCAATCTCAAATTCTTTGTCACTTTAATTATTTCTATGTCTTGAAGCTTATTTTCTGAAAATTATTCTCTTTCTTTCTGAGCTGCCTTGTTACTTTGGTTGTTCATGGTGTTTGGTGGACTATTTTTCCACCTAGGCATTTTGAAAGTGTACTCTGCCTTTTTTTTTTCTTTTTTTCCCCAAGAAAATTTATAATACAGTGTTGTCTCCTTAGGAGGTTGATAAAAAGCGGGTTTTCTTTTGATTTCTAGTAAGTGGAATCCAAGCTTCTTGGACCTCTGCTTTGAGATTAAAAATGACCCTTCCTCTCTGGTGGGCTGTGTGCCTCCTCTACAGCCTGGTCATCTCAGTCCCAGGGATCCACCCTCATCAGAGGATACAGTGTGTGATGGGGTTTCAATCCTCTGAAAAGGCCCTGAAGCCCCATTACTGCCCCAAGGTTAGATGCAAGGTCCCCTTAGTTTCCTGATTTTGTGGGGGTGGGGTTGATTGGGAAATGAGGTAGTGTTTGTAGCTGTTTCTTGTCCCATAATGCTATCCCCCAGGTTTCAGCCATCTTGCCTAGATATCGCTTTAGTGTATGTTTCAGTACTGATTATGCAAATTCCCCTTGGGGCTAGGTGCGAGCTCTGGGAAGATATGGGAAAGGGGGACGTAACCAGGCTCTGACTCGCTCTCCCACTGGCAATGGCAGTTGCTAAGACACAGCTGTCGCCCACCCACACTCTCTCTGCCCTGATCACTAGGCACCACTGCATGGTATGTGCTGATCCTTAAGAACTGTCTGGATATTCATAGAGCCAAGAACCGGCCACGAAACCTCCCCTCCTCCCTTGTGCAGCAGAGAGCTCCAACTCCTATCACAGTTACTTTATTCCTCTGTGCTAATCTACCTCCTAGACACGTGGCTTTACTCATCTTTGGACGCTCTGATGTGCAGACCTCTCAGATGTGCTTGTGTGCATTTTGGGTGTTATTTGAATTGTAGATATTCGGCTCATTGTTATTTCAAGGGGAGATTTCTGGGGAGATACCTCATGCCGCCATGCTTCAGACATCACTCTATTACTTCTTTAAACACATTTAGAACATATGCTCTAAAGCCTTTTTTTGGTAAAATCCAGCATCAGTGTTCACTAGGAATTAATTTCTGTGACTGACTTTTGCTCAGTAGGGGTCATATTTCCTCTCCCATTTTTGTTTTGTTTTGTTTTGCTTTCTTTGCATGTCCAGTAACTTTTGCTAGAAACCTGACATTGTGAATAATATGTTATAGTAATATGAATTCCATTATGTCTGTTGCTGAGGTTTATTGGTTTTTGTTCTCACAGGCAATTGTTTGGAATCAAGCTTCATACTCTGCCCTACTGCCTCCCACCCCCTTTTCCCTCAAGTGTGAAGCAGCTGATAGATCAGCTTAGTTCTTAAGCTTCTAACTGCTGCTTTTTACCGTGCACCCTGAGGGGAGGTAGGTTCACCTTGTGTTCATGTAGTTATCTCAAAGGCAAGGAATTAGTGAGTGTTGATACATAGATTTGGGGGTTTACTTTTTCCAGTTCTCTTTTTTCCCTAATGTTTTTTCCCTTATACTTCCTGATGCTTTGTCAGCCCCACCTTCTGACACTTGAATCTGCCTAAGCTATTAGCAGATCGTGGAATGCTGTTAAATGAAGAAATCTCAGAATCTCACTAAGTGCACTTCTGTTGTTCAAAACCCTTTCTGGTATCTTCTGTCTGCTTTTTGCTCAGTTCTCTGTGATCTCTCCAATTGCTTAATTTAACTATCAACCTGGAGTTCTGACAGAGTTTATACTCAGATTTTAGGTCTTATCTGTTCTATAGTTCTCTCACTTCCAGAATTTATCCCTAAATTTCCAGCTCATCTGCCATCCCTAAATTCTGTTCTCATCCACCTTTGAGGATGTACGCTGCGGTTTTCTGCCTTAAGAGCTGTGGAGTTTCAGGTACCTTCATGCAAAAAAAGCCAAAAACCTAATAGTTCTTAACCTTTGTAGTTGCTGTCCTTTCAGAATATTTGTTTGATTTGGTTGCTTTTCAGCACCATCTATTATTTATTTATTACATACTACGTTCACGCTTTATAATTATTATCTGAGGGATTATTTTCCTGACCAATTCACTGTGTTATTACTGGATATTGAAAGTTACTCCATGCATTTTAAAACCATAGTTTTTTTTTAATAACACATTAATCTAGAAGGGAAAAAAATTAATCTCCCCAGTGAAGCCAGAGAAAATTGTTCTGACCTTTTGATAACACTGCATCTCACACATACTTTTGTTTTAGTAACTCTAACACTTTCTTCCAGATTTGTGTCTTTCTTGAAGGTGTGTGTTACATGCATTGAGGCTTTAACTTCTTGTGAGCAGGAATAGTGTTTTGTCTTGGAATGCCAGGAAGAGAATGCAGTTCTGGGGTACAAAGTGACTTCATAGTAAAGTAAATACTTTTAGAATGAGTTATTAAATGAATCTTCCGGCAGGTACTTGTACTTTGATTTTCGTTTCCCTCACAATGTAAATCAAAAACAAGGAAATGATAGGCTTTCATTACAAGTATTCATATGAGTGCCACAAAGAATGGGATCAAAACTAGTCCCAATATCCAGTCAACCCGTTCTGAATGCAGTTCCTTTCCGTTGCAGGGATCAGTTTCATTCAAAGATGTGACTGTGGACTTTACTCGGGAGGAGTGGCAGCACCTGGATCCTGCTCAGAAGACTCTGTACATGGATGTGATGTTGGAAAACTATTGCCACCTCGTTTCTGTGGGTAAGAAAACGTCTCTGAAACTATCAGTAGCATGTATTTCCTTTCAAAATGCCTAAACTATGTGTCATTTTTAATTTCGGGGATAAGAGGTGAGGAATCCTTTTTGGTTAGTAGAAAGGATGATTGTCTTTTCACTTACCTGGTGCAGGGTGTTAAGTTTATTATTATACAAAAGTGTATATTAATTTGTAATACTGAAAATGCACTTTACTAATTTTTCAAATGTATTGAAGCCTAAGCTACTTAATCCAAATCTTCTTTACAGGGTGTCACATGACCAAGCCTGATGTAATCCTCAAGCTGGAACGAGGAGAAGAGCCATGGACATCATTTACAGGTCATACTGGCTTAGGTGAGTTTCTGACTCTCAGGCTGATGAAATCTAGTGGAAAGTAAATTTCTTAAATAAGTCCTGATTTGGATTAAAAAATGAACTCATTCTTATCCTGATTTTTTGAGTAATTACTTCCAGTTTGGTCTATTTTCTTCACTACTATGGCCACATTCCCTGGAACAATACCTAGCATATAATAGTCACACAAATTTTCTTTTAACATATATTGCTTACTAGACTCTCAGTCTTATTTGTCTGATTTCTCAAGGGATAAGTCTTTGAATTATAATCCCATCCATTCTTAGGACTTAAGCTTCGTGTTTTATGTTGATGTCTCTAAATGGACATACTCTGCACATTTCTTCCACTTTTGTTCTATGCATTTAGGAGTTCCATACTCTGATGTCTCACCTATTAAATAACAGTATGTCAGAAAAGAAAATCACTAACTTTTCCAGCTCTTTAATTCTTTTGCATTATCTATTTCTATTTATTTTTCCCACCTAATATCCACTTCATTATTCTGTGTCTGTCATCATTAATGAGAATCTCTTCACAATTCATAGTAAAGTTATCAGCCTGTGAAATATATTAACTCCCTTCTCATGTTTTCATTTGTCACTGACATTATACAAAATAACAACTCTCTTATTTTATGTCTTGACTACTGAATTACCATTTGGCTTTGCTATAATTTTTGTTCTAACTTTAAATTTATATTGTTATTTTTCTGACAAGATATATCACTTGTTATCTGTTATTTGTTTTATGAAACTAAAATTACTCTTCATTTAAGGACTAACATAATAAACTTTAATATGGTCTTATCAACTTTATTTCTCTTGTGGAAAACTCTTGCCAATTTCCACTTGATTCAGTGCTCTAACTTCTTTTCGTACATGTAGGTTTTGTCATCATGTCTGTACTTTTCTTTGTATTGTGCTCCCTTCCACAGTGTTGAGATTTCTTCTCCATGAACTATTTCTTGACTACTCCACATCATATCTACCATTTTTTCTGCATTTCTTGCTACTTACATAGGAATAATACACACAGTGCTTGGATATGATTATATAATTTAATACCTAATTGTACATGGTTTATGCTTAAGGATTCTTTACCTCAAAGATAAGATCCTCTGTTTCGATATTCTTTGCTATAGTATATAATATGTTAGGTATTTAGTAGTTGCTTCATGAATGGTTTGTGGAGCTGTACAGGGGAGATATCTTTTTCTCCCATTCAGAAAGCATGTGCTTGTAAATTTCTTTCAGATATACCTGTTCAGACCATTGGCTCTGTAAATTCTGATCAAAATGTTTTGACTCTACCAAACAGTACTTATCTATCATGCACAATGTTATGTAGACTTTTAAGGATGAGATTTGTCAGATATTGGGATAACCTTGAAAACTTGTTTGAATGTAAAAAGTGAATCTAGGGGATATAAAATTTTGTTTACAGGAGAAATTCCTTGTGTGTTGGTGTTGGTATTGGTGGTAATGGACTCAAGGCAGAAAAAGATTTTTGAGCCTAGATTTAAAATTATTCCACTAGATGTAGATGATTACAGTAACAAAATAAATTATAGCTGTAAACTTAAAAGAGAAATAAAGGATAAAGTTAATGAGTGATTTAGAAATTGAATGAATGATTTGAACTGAAGTTAGAGAATGTTACTGTATTTAGGAAAGACTTAAATACAGTCTTTGTTTAAACCTGAAAAAAATAAAGTCAGTGACTGAAAAGAGGAATAGTTATAATTGATGGTCATGAGTTTTTTTAAATGAACAGTTCTGAAAGACTTGATAGTAATAGCAGTCTGAATACACAGATGAATATACCCTTAATCTGTTTTAAATTTCCTGTTTTTTTTTTTTAGTTCTTCACGAGGGAAAATGATTTCTAGCTAAATGGAGGATTAGATATAGACTGTAGGATTGTTTTTCTAAACACTAAGAAATTGATGCTTTTAAAAATTGGTTAGCCATCGATGGCTACAAGGATAGGAGTAGCAAAAACTCGAAGTGTTTTACCTTGCTCTCTAGGGATGATGTATAAAAGCATAGGCTCTGATCTGCGTCCTACAAAAGTTATCCTTCCTCTAATATTTTCCCTCAATAGGCTTTTATAATAATTTAGTCCATTCTCCTTAAAGGTTAATGCTCTTGATAGATTCACTTCATTGCCTCCGAATCCACCTATCCAAGTTATCACTCTTCCATCATTCTTTGTCTTCTTTCCACTACTTCTTATATCCGATCAGCTTTTTTTATGAAGTTCTCATTCAAACTAGAAAAGTTATTAGTGTTCAGTTTATTTTTTCATTCTTTTCTACCCTGAAGCAGTTTTTATTTAGCTTCTGTGTCTGTTTTTTAGGTAGGGAGTAATTTTTCTTGGGTCTTTTTTGCTTCATATAATAGACCCTACTACAGATTTTTTCTTGTTGCAAATGTGCAAAGATTCACAAATTGTTATTAATTATATTCTTTTCTAGAAGAAAACTGGAAAGCTGAAGACTTTTTAGTGAAATTCAAGGAATACCAAGATAAGTATTCTAGATCAGTTGTATTCACTAACCACAGAAAGCTGACTAAGGAGAACAGAAATGCATATGAAAAGACATTTACTTTAACCAGAAGCTCTATAAATTCAAAAAATTTTATTTCTGAATATGATATTCACGGAAAGATTTTTAAAAATGTTTCAGAACTAATTAATAATCTAAGTTCTACAAGAAAGAGACTTAGTGAGTACAACAGATATGAGAAATCACTTCTCAATACTAAATCAGAGACAGCTCACCATGGAGTCAAATCCCATAATCAATATGGCAGTGCTGCCATTCATAATGAAGTGCTTGTGCAGTATCATAAGATGGAAATTCCAGCACAGTCACTTGGTTATAATGACTGTGAGAAATCATTTCTTAAAAAAGGAGGCTTAATTACACGTCATAGAGCTTACAGAAAGGAAAACCCATCTGAATATAATAAAAGAAGAGCAAACAATATTGAAAAAAAAAATACATGCACTGAATGTGGGAAGTCCTTTTGCAGGAAGTCAGTACTGATTCTGCATCAGGGAATCCACACAGAAGAAAAACCTTATCGATGTCATCAGTGTGGAAATTCATTTAGAAGGAAGTCATATCTCATTGATCATCAGAGAACTCACACAGGAGAGAAACCCTTTGTTTGTAATGAATGTGGTAAATCCTTTCGCCTAAAGACAGCCCTCACTGATCATCAGAGAACACATACAGGAGAGAAATCATACGAATGTCCACAATGTAGGAATGCCTTCAGATTGAAATCACACCTCATTCGTCATCAGAGAACTCATACAGGAGAGAAACCATATGAGTGTAATGACTGTGGGAAGTCTTTCCGCCAGAAGACAACACTTTCTCTACATCAGAGAATTCATACAGGAGAGAAACCTTATATTTGTATAGAATGTGGGAAGTCCTTTCACCAGAAGGCAAACCTTACTGTACATCAGAGAACTCATACAGGAGAAAAGCCCTATATTTGTAATGAATGTGGGAAATCCTTTTCCCAGAAGACAACCCTTGCTCTTCATGAGAAAACTCATAATGAGGAGAAACCCTATATTTGTAATGAATGTGGAAAATCCTTCCGCCAGAAGACAACCCTTGTAGCACATCAGAGAACACATACAGGGGAAAAATCTTATGAATGCCCTCACTGTGGGAAAGCCTTTAGAATGAAGTCATACCTCATTGATCATCACAGAACTCACACTGGAGAGAAACCATATGAATGTAATGAATGTGGAAAATCCTTCAGTCAGAAGACAAATCTCAACCTACATCAGAGAATTCATACAGGGGAAAAACCCTACATTTGTAATGAATGTGGGAAGTCCTTTCGCCAGAAAGCAACCCTCACTGTGCATCAGAAAATACATACAGGCCAAAAATCCTATGAATGTCCTCAGTGTGGAAAAGCCTTTAGCAGGAAGTCATATCTCATTCATCATCAAAGAACTCACACAGGAGAGAAACCATACAAATGTAACGAATGTGGCAAGTGCTTCCGTCAGAAGACAAATCTCATTGTACATCAGAGAACTCACACAGGGGAGAAACCCTATATTTGTAATAATTGTGGTAAGTCCTTCAGTTATAAGAGAAACCTAATTGTCCATCAGAGAACTCACAAGGGAGAAAACATGGAAATGTAATAACTCTGTGAAATCTTTCCAGCATATTATAAAACTGTAGGGTTTTTTTTTAAAGCATGCTAATGTAATTTTAATAAAAATGTAATCGATATTAATTTAAAGTAATACATCATAACTGTCTACTTTTAGTATAGAAAGGGTATGGTCATTGTTACTGAAATCTATCAGCAGTGACTCTAATTTTTAAACTTTTCAAGTTCTGCTGACTCAGTTTGTTTTTTAAAAACATATGTATAGGCAAGATGAAAAACAGTTATAAGCAGTTCTCCATAAGAGAAAGAAAATATGAACTATATTTCTCAATGTACTCAGTGGAATAAAAAGTAGTTGTTTCTTCCCTAAAGATTAATGCTTCCTTGGCTTATAACATTGTGAATTATTTTTTGCATGTCTTTAAACTTGTATGTTCTCATCATACATCATGAATTCTTGTGTGTCTTATTTCATTCAGCATTCTTAAGATCTATACATTATTGCATGTGACAATAGTGTTTGCATATTCAGGTTCTATACAATTCCATTTTTAAAATATACCACTATTTATCCTCTTAATGGATATTTGTATTTTAATGTTTTTTTTGATGTAATAAAGATGCTGCTATAAATATTCTTGTATATTTCTTTGTGTATTTTTGTTGATTTTTACTCCACCCCAAGGGTGTATGTAAGCTTTTTCAAACTATGATAAAAACTGCCAAACTTCTCTTAGACATTTATTAACACGAAAGCTTTGGAGAGTAACAGCTCTGATTGTAATCCAAAGAGAAAGGTCTTTAGCAATCATTCAAGTGGAGAATTCCTACTAAAAAGAAATCCTTATGATATTATAATTGTGAGAATGTTGTTAGTCGTGAATATATGAATGTCAAATGTAGAAAGACCTTTAGCTGTGGCTTAAACTTTACAAAAAAATAGAAGTCATATTGGAGGGAATTTTATAATTCTCATGGTTATGGGGTACTTTTAGCCATAGCATACACTTTCAGCATCAGTAAGAGGGGACATTGTTGAATAAAATTTGGAAGCATAATAGTCACAGTAGACACAATCATAAAAATATATGAGTATGCATATATATATATATATATAGTATAAAAAAACCTATATAAATTAAGTCTTTTATAGCTTGATTTATTTCACAGAAAATGTGAGTCTCTGGAAATCCCAAATGAAAAATCATTGGACAGGTTTTGATGTTTGAGAATTGGAAATCTGCTGAGATAGTAACATCTTTATCATGTTTTCTTTGAAAGTAGTAAGCACAGCAGCAACTTAAACAATGTTACTAAATGCTCTTTTGGAGGAGGTTAATTTTAATCCATTTGTCCTGCATACACTTATTGTCTGTGATAAAATTTAGTAGAAATTAAAATCAGCTGGGTCCCGCCCCCCCCCCCCCAAATGAACAGAACTGTAAACCAGATCTAAGTAAGCAGGAAAATGGTTAGTAGTAGTTCAAGTTTCTGACATTAAAAAATGTTTAACAAGGCCCTGGGCCAGCATCCAGCATGACATTCTGGACCCTTGGAGATCTGGGGTCAAGGACCTACCAGGGTGAGAGAAAACATTCAGGCCAGCCTGGCAAACCTAGGATGGCCTATCTCCATGGACTCAGTGGACAGACCACATGATGGGTGTCCTGGATATGAGGCCCATGACTGGGCAGGTTTCTTTGAAGAAGGCCAATTGTAGAGCTGCTGGGGAAGCACCTAGGACTCTACTAAGCAGATCAATCCAGGGATACTACCAGCTCTGCTGTAATAGATTGAGTGGTGCTCCCCCACCCCCAAATACATCCACACCCTAATCCCCAGAACCTATGAAAGTGGCCCTATTTGGGAAAACTGTGTTTGAAGATGTAGGTCAGGATCTTGAGATCATATCATGAATTATCTTGGTGGGCCCTAAATCCAATGACAAGTGTCCTTGAAAGGGAGGCAGAAGCCACAAGTCAAGGAGCATCTTGAACCACCAGAAGCTAGGATGTGAGTGGGATAGTTTCTGCCTCAGAGCCTTCAGAGAGTGTCACCCTACCAATGACTTGATTGCAGAATAAATCTCTGTTCTTTTAAGCCAAAAATAAATTTTAACAAGCCCTCTGGCCTATAGAAAGGGGCAGCAATTACCAGTGGGCAGTAAATGCAAACATGCTTGTCCTGGTCTTGCAGATCATTTCAGAGCAAACAAGAACAATAGGTGATAAATCAGACATGATAAAAATTTAGACTTGAAAGGGACATAACAAAAGATATAATACCTTTTATGATTTGAGAAAACTTTGTGGAATTTAGCCTTAACTAGTAATTACTATTTGCCGCATCCAGCAAGTGGTAAATCCTGCCACGTTCAGCGTGGCTCTGGAAAATAAACCTGAGTGGGAATAGTGGGAGATTGAGAAAACAAAGAAGACAGAAAGCTGGGATCAGGAAGCACACTACCCACTGATGATGAAGTAGAGAGTGATTTTATTTTTACAAGTTGCTTTTATACAAGAGCATACATTTGCTGGCTAATTAGATTATCCCCACCCAACCTCCACACCCTACTATAATTATTTGCATTTCTGTAGATTACCCCCACCCTTCATAGCCTGCTATAATCATTTGCATTTCAACACCTGCATTGTTCTCCAATCAGTTCCTATTTCCCCATTCTTAGAAGGACTTTTGGAGGTGAGGCAACCCTTGGTTGGCCTCACAAATTGCAAGGACCTTGTCAGTTTTACACAGGCTCTCCACAACTATTTATGCTTAAAGGTTCTTAATGAGTTTAGGTAGAATATATATATATATATATATATATATATATATATATATATATATATATATATTAGTAAAATAACAAGTAGATTAGGTTACAGATTCTATATTCAGAACTATGAGAACCTAGGAATGATTTCATTTGAATAAATATTTGTAAAGGAGTAAATATCATCATATGTTAACAGTGGTGACTAACAAAAGAATTATACTCATGACCAAGAATGCAAGCCTGCCTTTTTTCCTGGGTATATAGTGCTGGGGCAAGGAGTGGGGAGAGCATGGTCTAACTACATCTGTTTGTTCTAGCCTCAGCCTACCAAATACATTGGGAATGTGTGAGTCACATTCTCTTTGATATTCTTCTCTTCCTCATTTCTGCTCTCCTAGGCATTTCTGTCACAAAATATAAATTATCTGGCATCCCTACATGTGCTGTTTTTCTACCTGATTTACTGATTATATCATGAGATAGCCATGTTTTGTTTGCAGTAGAACACTGTATACATAAGCCACTTCATTTTTGTATGTAGGAAATGTTACGGAGTGCACCCGGACAAGATGACCGCAGAGCTGAATTAGAACCAAAAAGAAAATTTTATTACGAATTCGAATCCAGGCTCAAGCCTCCACTGACGCAGCAGCGAGAACAAGAGCCCTGATCCTTAGCATGGGGTTCCTTATATTAGGTTTATGGCGGGCTAACTTTGTGCGCGCGGGACAGGTTGCAGTTCCTTATTGGCTAACCATAAGGCCTGATTATGGCCTGACCTTTAAGCAAGCAAACAGGATGTCTGGGCGGAGAATTCCGGCCCTTGGTCAGAGGGGATTGCAGTCTACCTTGCTGGGGGAATTTAAAATTTTCCATTCCGCCATCTTAGATCTTACATCGCCATCTTAAATACACAAGTTCTCATGACCCGTTACACATCGCCATCTTAAATACATAAGTTCTCATGACCCATTACAGAACATAATATTTCTGTTTTGTAGGCCTTGTGTATGAGGTACTAGATGGTATGGTGTACTATTGGACAGTATGTAAATAACTAAACTTAAAAGTACTATTATGGACTCACAGACTAGCCTGTTTTCTTACCTAAGAGAATTCCCAATATAGGAAGTCCTATATACAAGTCATAAAAATATTTGTACTAGTCATTGGACATCTCTACAGATTTATGCTCTTAGCTATTTCCAAAGATCTCCTTAATTTCTACTCTCCCTATCACAGATGCTATACCCACCAAAATATGTCATTTACAGGAGTTGAGAGGATGGGGTGTTATTAGAAGAGACACATTGCTACTATCTTCATTGTGACAACACTTTTAAAAACTCAAGTATGCCAGTCCCAGACTTTTGTCATCCTAAGGCAGATAAGAAATATCCTAAACCTATTTTTAAATTTCCTAAATCCTATACTAAGCTCTCTTCATGCAAACCTCTGGAAATAAAAATATGTATATTTAATAATAAATATATATATATATGTAAAATTTTATCTCAGTTGACTGAGGAGGAAAGGAGCAATAAAAAGACATTTTGCAAAAGTTTGGTCATAAAAAGGTACCTACTTGAAGTGTTCCTGCAAAAATTCAAAGTGACAAATATAAAGTTTTCTTTGATTTTTGGTTTTTAATTTTTAACTTTTCATTTAAAATTTGAGTATATCAAAATTAATTTTGTAAATATATACAACTTTTAAAAAATATATACCGCTGATTTTTAATATAAATATACCACAGTTTATTTAACCACTAAATTTGTAATGATCTATTATGACAGCCACAGAAAATTAATACATATTTTGATACCAGGTAATGGGGTTTGCTGAAACAAATACCTACAGATGTAGAAGTGCCTTTGGGTTTGAATAATGGGGAGAGTCTGGAGTTTAACCGACATGATAGTAATTGCCTAGGTTGCCTTAAACAGACTGTTAGATTTATAAATAATAAAGGTGCCTTTGATGCAGTCTCAAGATGAGAGGAGTAAGATAGAGAAAGCTTCTATTTTCTTAAAGGATACATATATCATAAGCAGAATGTTGGTAGAAATATTAACGGCATTTCTGGTGAGAACTCAGAAGGAAATTAGGAAACTGATCGGAAACTGGAGGAAGGACAATGCTTGTTACACAGTGGCAGAAAATTTGGATGAATCTGGTCCTATAATTAGGTGAAAATTGTCTAATAGTGAGGCAAAGGTGTAATCACCACCATAACGAGAAGGTAAGATCAAAGGACAATGCAAGAAACTCCATAGAATATAACGGAATTTAATTACAGGGTAATTTAATTACAGAGATGTAGGGTCAAATCAGACAGACAACCCAGCACCCTCTGCTAACAGACTCCTGTTATAGTATATTTTTTAATAGTATAAATCAGGTACAAATAATTGACAAGAGAAAGGGGAAAAGAATGCAGTACGTTCCAGAGGCCATACTTCCTGGTTGTCTTGTGATAGATAATTATTTATAATTGATACTATCACCAATTTGATATTTACTTTGGTTGCCATGCTAGTCCAGCTGTTACTAACAAAAATTATGGCTACATAGTGTATATTTAAAGAACACAGTCATCAATTAGAATGCTTTGCTATGCTCACTGAGGACAGTAAGATTGGTTAACGGTCACAGCATGAAATCCAGGACACAAAAATGGAGTTGATTTTTGTTCACAGCCACATCTATACAGAAAAGCAAACTTGTAAGAGAGGAACTTGGATAGCTGACTGAGGAGTCTCCAAAGAAAATGTTGAAGGTGGGCCCTGGTATCTTTTTGCTGCTTATAGTAAAATATGAGAGAAATGAGAAATATTGAGGAAGAAACTTAAAAAGGAACCAAAATTTGATCATTTGGGATATTCTCAGACTATCCAAACTGTAGAGGATGCTAAAATTAGGAGATTCACTGTGGGGATAGCTTGTTCTAGACAGAAGGTATAGCTACAACCTTTTTCTGAAGCATTAGATGTGTAACTCACGGATCCAATCAACATTTCAGGAGGAACACTAGAGATGGGCTTATCCAAGAATGATCTCTGGAGGGCCTTCTTGTCTAATTGTGGATCCCTGTGACAAACACAGGAGACCCACAAAGTCTTTGAATGTTAGATGAGCAGAAATGCTGCTAGCATGGACTGAAAAGGACAGAGGAAATGGGCTAATAGAGATACTTGATTGCAAACATGTGCTGCCCTTCAAGAAAAAATAAGAATGACTCAGGTCACAGAGGCAGAGGCCTGAGGAGCTGTGGACCTTGAGAGCTGAGATACAACCTAGGGGTCAGAGTCTCAAGCTGCAGGGATTACTTTCAGGCCTTGAAAAAGAATGGAATTTGCTCTGTTGGATTTTGATCTTGCTTGGGGCAAGTAACTTTTTGTGTGCTTATTGGCCATCATACAGTTACTTTGTGATTTCTGTTTATATATTTTGCCCATTTCTAATGGATTAGGAGTTACTGTTGAATTTTGAGAGTTCTTTATATATTTTAGATATTAGTACTTAAATATGTGAGTTGCAAAGATTTTCCCTCAGGTAACTTGTATTTTCATCATTGTAAGGTCTTTCACAGAGTAAAAAAGATTTTCATGTCAATAAGGTCCAATTTATCAAATTCCCCTTTTATGAATCATGCTTTTGGTGTCTTCTCTAAGGTCTTTTTGCCGGGCTTTAACTTTTTTTTTTTTTTTTTTTGCAATAACCCTAATCAATATTATTGTGCCAGTTGGGATTGTGAGACCATACCCCACATCCGGGACATCCCGGGTCCACCACTGCTCCCCAACCCAATATTAGGTATGCTGGATGCAGTTTTTAGCTTTGTTAATCAAACCAACTACTCCAGGTTGGAGAATCAATGATTTGAATTTTCCAGGCTGGAGAATCAATGATTTGAATTCCCTTTGAAAACCAGTGGAGAATGTAGAAGTAAAAAAATTTCCAGTAAATCAGTCACAGAGAAGTATTATCTCCAGGTGCCAGCCCCCAGGAAAGCACTGACCACCACCAAGATGCCGATAAGGAAACTGCCTGCTAGGCCCTGTTTGATCTAAGAGCTCCTTGAGGACATTTACCTTTGTATAGGACATTTATCTCTGTGTAAGACGTTTATAGCCAACGTCTGCTTTCTATAATCTGCTGCTTCCTGTAATTTGCTTGCTTGTTTGTTCAGAAGACCACCAGGATATGGTCTTAAACTTTAAAAGCTGCCTCTTCTGGAAGCTCGGGGCTGATCTCCTCGAACCCTGCATGGTAGAGAGACAGGCAGAGAGACAGTCGCAGGCCAGCTAATAAAGGCTCATAATTCATCTTAATTGGCTCCATGGGTCTTAGAATTGATCATGCACAACACTTTTGGTGTCAACTCTAAGATCTTTTCGCCAGGCTTTAACTCCCCACATTTTTTCTTTTCTTTTTTTCTAAATGTTTTTATAGTTTTATGCTTTAACATTTAAGTCTGTAATCCATTTTTAGTATTATTGTGTTACATGATTGTGATCCTATGTTATGACTGATATGTTGTTTGAATTACAAAGCACATGACTTAGGTAGATTTTTGTTTTGTTTTGTTTTGCCTATAAATGCCCAAGTGCTCCAGCACTGTTTGTTGAAAAGGCTTTCTTTTCTCTATTGAAATTTTTTTTTTTTGCACCTTTGTGTTAGGTTCAGCCTGCCAGGATCGAAGAGGGTCCCTGAAAGGGGGAGCAGGGACTAAGAAGAAAAGAAGACAGAAAGTTATGCAGGAGGGCGCACAGCTCAAAGTCTGTGGCACCAAGTTTATTTTTTAAGTCAACTTTTATACAGTTTCCAACTTCCTCAAACAGACTGCCAGATAGCATACCTGTGTCTTGTCCCAAACTGCCAGATAGCATATCTGTGTCCTGTCCCAAACTGCCAGATAGCATATCTGTGTCCTGCCCTGGGACACTGTAAGTATAGCACCTTTTGGTTCCTGTATTCTCAGGCTTGGTAAAGTTCCTTGTTCTCAAAATCCCTTTAACCCTTTCATGGCTCCCCTGGCTCCCAACACCTTTGTCCTGAGTTCTTGCTTATGTTCCATTGGTCAGTTTCTGTTAATACCACAGTCTTTGTTATGTATCTGTATAAGTCTTGAAATTGAGTAGAGCAATTTCTCCCACTTTATTCTTTTTCAAAATTACTTTACCTATTCCAGTTTCTATGTCTTTCCATTTAAATTTTAGAATAATCTGATTTACACATACTATGGTAGACAAAGTAGAGGCCCTAAAAAAATATTTAACATCCTAATCCCTGAAACTTATGAATCTCTGTTACATGGCAAGAGGGATTAAGTTTGCAAATGAATTCAAGATTGATAACCATCTGTCCTTAAATATAATTATTCTGAATTAGAGTATTCAAGTAAGCATGATATAATAACTAAGGCCTTTAAAATAGAAGAGGGAGGTAGAAGAAATCAAAATGATGTGTTCATTGTGAGGATTCTATCCATTGTTGCCTGCATCGAAAATGGATACAGAGGGCCATGAGCCAAAGAATGCAGGCAGGCAGCCTTTAGAAACTGAGAATGGCAATAATAGCAGTAATAATAATGAGGAGGAGGAGAACAAGGAGAAAAATAAGAAATAATAAGAAGGCTTTCTTCCATGAGCCTCCAGAAGGGAATGCAGCCCTGCTCACATTTGCTTTTAGCCCACTGAGACTCGTTTTGGACTTCTAACACGTAGAACTATAAGATATTAAATTTGTGTTGTTTTAAGGCATTTGTTACAGCAATAATAATGCCTACAAGAATTCTTGCTGGGATTTTTATAGGAATTACATTAAATCTGTCTATCAATATGGAGAAAATTTCTCTTTACTATGTTTACTATGAACATAGTATGTCTATATATTAGGTTCCATTTCTTTCATCAGTATTGTATAGTTTTCAGCATATAAGTCCTATATGTGTTTTGAGTTTTACACCTATGTATTTTTTAGTGATTATAAATAGTATTTTTAATTTGTGTTCACATACTGATTGCTAGTATATAGAAATACAACTGATTTTTGCATGTTTATCTTCTACTTTGTTACTTTTCTGAACTTATTTATTGGTTCTAGAATTTTTTTAATGCCTTGCTGAGATTTTCTGCATAGACAATCATGTCATCTATAATTAAGGACAATTTTATTTCCTATCTGAATGCCTTTTAGAGCCTTTTCTTCAAACACAGGAACTTCAAGCACTGGGTTAAATAAGAGTGGTGAGAGAAGAAATTCTTGCTTCCTAATTCTCAGGGAACGGATTCACTATTGCACAATTAAGTGTAATATTTGCTGTAATTTTTTAAAGATACTTTTTATCAATTGAAGTTTCTATTCCTATTTTTGAGTTTTTATCATGAATTTTGTCAAATGTTAATTTTGCATCAGTTGATGTGATTTTGTTAGTTTTTTTCAGTTTGTTGAAATGGTGTGTTATGTTAATTTCAAATACCGAACCAGTGTTGAATCCCTGGAGTAAACGCCATGTAGTCATGTAAAATTCTTTTTACGTATTGCTGAATTCTATTTACTAATGTTTTCTTAAAGATTTTTGTGTCTATATTCATGAAGTATATTGGGCTAGGTGTTGTGGTGCGATCAATTCTAAGACCCATAGAGCCAATTAAGATGAATTATGAGCCTCTATTAGCCGGCCTGCGACTGTCTCTCTGACTCTCTACCATGCAGGGTATAAAGGTAATACTAGCATCCTATTTTTTTGGAAGAGATTGTGTTCTTTGTTAAGCGTTTGGTAGAATTCTCTAGTGAAATTATCTAACCCTCGAGATTTCTCTTTTCGGAAGATTTTAATTTCCTTATATAGTTATATGGCTACTCATATTATCTTTCATATTTTGTTTTTGTGGTCGTTTTGTGATTCAATAATCCATTTCATCTAAGTTATCAAATTTATGTGTCTAGTTATTTGTAGTATTCCCTTATTGTCCTTTTGATGTCTGCATAGTGATAACCCATTTCATATGGACATTGGTAATTGTATCTTAGTCAGTCTTTCTATAAGTTGTCCATTTTGTTGACCTTCAAAGAATCAGCTCTTTATTTCATTGATTTTTCTGTTTTTTTTTCAATTGTATTGGTTTCTGTTCTTATCTTTTTTCTTTGCTCTGTTTAGTTTGCATTATTTTGCTCATAATTTATGCACTCGGTGCTATAAATTTCCCTCTCATACCTGCTTTAACTGCCATCTACAGATTTTGATACTTTGCTTTTTATTTCCATTTAGTTCAATATATTTTTACTTTACCTTAAGTATTCCTTATTGACCCATTGATTATTTAGAAGTGTGTTGTTTAGTTAAGTGTCTTGAGATTTTCCTGTTAGCTTTCTGTTACTGCTTCTAATTTGAATTATACAGTTGACCCTTGAGCAACATGAAACTGTATTTTTGATGTGGTTGGGAATCCATATATTCAGAGGGCCAAGCAGTAGTTATGTGCAGATATTTGATTGCACAGAAGCCAGTGATCCTTAACCCTCATTGTTCAAGGGTCATCTATATACATTCAAAGAATCCACTCTGTATTACTTTAATTCTTTTACATTTGTTGAAGTTTAAAGCCCAGTTAATGGACAGTTTTTTTTTTTTGTACGTTTTGTGAGTGCTTGAAAAGAAAGTCTTTTCTAACATTTTTGAGTGGCATGGTCTATAATGATGATTAAATTATATTCATTGATAATGTTGAGTTTTTTGGTATCCTTATTTTCTGTCTAATTGTTCTATCAATTTATGAGAGAGATACTGAAGACTCCAATTATAATTGTGGATTTGTTTATTTCTTTTATTTCTATCAATGTTTGCTACACATATTTTACAGCTCTCCTGTTTGGTGCATTTACATTTAGAAACTGTTATATATCTTGTTCGTGGATTGACCTTTATAACATTACATAATTTCCCTCACTCTGGTGATTTTCTTTGGTCTGAGGATTAACTTATTTTACATTAATAGAGCCACTTCTAATTTCCTGTGATTAATGTTTACATGCTATGTCCTTTTTCATTCTATTACTTTCAACTTGCCTACATATATATCTGAAGTGAATTTCTTGGAGACTGAATATTTTAAAGTTTTTAAATTGTGGTAAAATATACATAATGTAAAGTTTACCATTTTAACAATTTTTAGGTATACAATTGAGTGGCATTAAGTATATTCACATTGTTTTGCAACATCACCGCTATCTATAATTATTTTTTATCATTTCTAACCAAAACTCTGTATCCATTAAATATTAAACTATACTTTCTGTCTGTGAATTTAACTATTCTAGGTAACTCATATACTGGCATCATATAATATTTGTCCTTTTGTGTCTGGCTTTTTCACTTAGCATAATGTCTCAGAGTCCATCCATGTTGTAGCATGTCAGAATTTAATTTCTTTTTAAGGCTGAATAACACTCTATTGTATATGTATACCACTTTCATTTATTCTTCTATTAATGGACATTGAGTTGCTTCCACCTTCATTATTGTGAATAATGCTGTTGTGAATATTGGTATACAAATATCTGTTCAAGTCCCTGCTTTCACTTCTTTTGGGTGTATACATAAAAGTAGAAATGTTGGATTATATGATAATTATATATTTAATTTTTTTAGGAACTGCCCTGTTGTTTCCTAAAGCAACTTCATCACAAAGGTTCCAATTTCTCCACGTCCTCACCATCATTTGTTACTCTTTTTTTAAATTGTAGCCATCCTAGTGCATGTAAAGTGGTGTCTCATTGTGGTTTTGATTTGCATCCTTAAAATGAGTAATAATATTGGTCCCTATTGTTCTTTTTTTCCACAGTCAAAATGTATTTATTTTTTATTTTTTAAATAACTTTTAATTTTCAATTACAGTTGACATACAATATTATATTAGGTGCTTTGATAAGTCCCTGCCACATCCAGCAAGTGGTAAATCCTGCCATGTCCAGTGTGGCCCTGGAATATAAACCTGAGTGGGAACGGTGGGAGATGAGAAAAGAAAGAAAGCAGGAATCAGGAGGTCCGCTGCCGACTGATGATGGACAATGGCCCAGTTTAGTTTTCGCAAGCTGCTTTTATATAGGAGCATATAATCACTGCAGTTTCTCTAAAGCATAGTAACACTGTTTCTTCTATTTCTCCAGGACTTCATTTTCTCAAGGCAAAGTAACCCTTGGTTGGATTTGTGGAGGTGAAGTAACCCTTAGTTGCCTTTGCAGTTTGCAAGGATCTTGTCAGCTTACAAACTGCTCTCCACAACTATAAACCGCTCTCCACATCATACCCACATGTGGGACTACTGGGTCCTTTTTGTCTCTTGCTGTAGCCTTTGTTTTAAGTCTATTTTATCTGGTATAAGTATTTCTAACCCAAGTGTTTTGTTTTGTTTTTTATTTTCATGAAATATCTTTATCTTTTTACTTTCAGTCTCTGTGTATCTTTCAATCTGAAGTGAGTCTCTTGTAAGCAGCTTATGTGAGGGTCTTGTTTTCTTATCTATCCAGTTACCCTATCTTCTGATTGGAGTATTTAAATTATTTACATTTAAAGTAATTGTTGATAGATATGTAGTTATTGCCATTTTACTATTTATATTTATTTTCTTCTTTTTAAAAAAGTCCATCTAACATTTCCTGTAATACTAGTTTGGTGTTGATGAACTCTTAGCTTTTACTTGTCTGGGAAGCTCTCTATCTGTTCTTCAATTCTAAATGATAGCCTAGCTGTATAATCTTGGTCGTAGGTCCTTGCTTTTCATCACTTTGAATGTTTTGTGCCAATCTCTTTTGGTGAGCAAAGTTTTTGTTAAGAAATCAGCTGACAGTCTTAAGGGCATTTCCTTGTAAGTCACTGCTTTTCTCTTGCTGCTTTTAAGATTTTCTCCTTTTTCTCTTTTTAATTATGATGTATCTTGATGTATGCCTCTTTGGGTTCATCTTGTTTGGAACTCTATGTTTTCTGTGCTTGTATGTCTATTTCCTTCTCCAGGTTAGGGCAGTTTTCCATCATTATTTCTTCAAATAGATTTTCAACACCTTGCTCTATCTCTTCTCCTTCTGCTACCCCTATGATGCAAATGTTGGTACACTTGATGTTGTTTCAGAGGTCTTTTAAACTATCCTCATTCGTTTTAATTCTTTTATTTACTTATTTTTTTATTCTGTTCTGATTGGGTGTTTTCTGCTACCTTATCTTCTAAATTGCTGATTCGATCCTCTGCTTCATCTAATCTACTATTGATTTCCTCTAATGTATTCTTCATTCCAGTTATTGTATTCTTCTTTTCTGACTGATTCTTTTTATATTTTCTATCTCCATTTTAATGTTCCCTATCTTCTTGTTGAAGTTCTCATTGAGATCATTGAGCATCCTTATAACCAGTGTTTTGAACTCTGTATCTGGCAGATTGCTTGTCTCCACTTTTTCTGAAGCATTGTTCTGTTCTTTCATTTGGGATGTGTTTCTTTATCTTCCCATTTTGGCTGCATCCCTTTGTTTGTCTCTATGTATTAGGTAAGGCTACTATGTCTTCAAGTCTTAGTAGAGGCACCTTATTTAGTAGGTAAGGTATCCTGTGGAGCCCAGGAGCACACTCTTCCCGGTCACCTAAGTTGGGTTCCCCAGGTCTGTCCCTTGTGTGGGATGTGTGCACCCTCCTGTTGTAGTTAGGCCTTGGTTCCTATGTGCACATCAGTATGAGGGATTGACTCTCAGACTGATTGTGAGGATGGGTTAGTGACTATAGTGGAGGAACTGTTGTGCAGGGGCTGACCCTATGGGGGAGAATTCACTTTAGCAGGACTATGGTGCCTGTACAGTCTACTCTTTGGATGTGTCATCTGTAGAGGCACCTGGGTGGTGCTCTGGGTCAGCTGGAAACTGACCACTAGTATGCTAGTCCCAGAGCCACCTGAGAGAGGCCCCAAACCAGGCCAAGTTTAGCCACTGCATGTGCCCTGGCCTGGCTACCTGGCATGAGCCACAAAGCAATCTGCAGATGGCTGCCATTCATGCTAGGGTTAGAGGTACCTTGAGAGACTAAGCCATGAACCAAGGCCAGCTGCTGCTAGTGCCAGGCTTGGGGCTGCTCAGCAAGAGATACAGGGACCACTGAGACAAGATGCTGCTTCTTTGGGTTTTGTGAACCTTTGAGAGATTTTAGAAAAGTCCATAGCATAAGCCAAGACAGGCCATTTGTATGGAAAAGTCACTGGAAGCAGCTTTGATGGGCTAGCAAGGTGGGTGGAGCAGGATCTCAGAATAACCAGGGTGGGGTGATGAGTGTTAGCCAGGCTGATGGAGACTCAGACGTGGTGATTCACTGTGTCTGCCGAATGGGAGGGGTGAGGGCTCAACAAAGAAATAATGGATTCTGCCAGCACTTCTGTATAAGAGAAAACTGCCCCTCTCACCCTCACCCTGAAACTGGACAATTCAGTTCCTCCCCGTATATCCCTGGCACTTTTCAAGCTGCTACATCTGTCCAAAGATGATCAATCTTTTTTGGTCATTGAAGCTTTCTGTCAGGTCCTCTGATGTATTTCTTAACAGTCTAGGCTAACCAGTAATGTACTTCCCAATAAAGTATCTCAATGATGACTCAGGTATTGTAATATGTAATATAATAGGCATATCCAAAATAGGCCTCACTGTGCTAAAGTCAAGGTGTTGGCAAGACTGTGTTCTTGCCAACACCTGGAAGCTCTAGCGGAGAATCTATCTTTGCTTTTTTCCATCTTTTAGTGGCTACCTTCATTCCATGTCTTATGGCCCTTTCCTCCATCTTCAAAGCCAGCAGCATAGCATCTTCAAATCTACCACTTTGCTTCCATCATCACATCTTCTCTGACTCTCTTCCCTCCCTCTTACTTTTATAAGAACCATTTTGATTAAACTGGGCTCACTTGGGTAATCTAGAATAATTTCCTCATCTCAAGATCCTTGACTTAATCACATCTGTAAAGTTTCCTACACCATATTAAGATATATTCACAGTTTCTGGGGATCAGGACATGAATATTTTGGAGGACCATTATTTTGTAGTGTGTCCAAGTAGGAATTATTTGAAATTAAATAATATGTTAGGATGATTAGCTTTAATATTAGATCTAATTGGGGGGAGGAGGGAATCACATAATTCTATTCTCAAAAAAGCAAGTGACAAATTCAAAACCCAATCTTGTTTTTTCAAAAATCCATAAAATAGGAATTAATATATAGATATATTGCAGTCAAAAAGCCAAGGACTTAAGGAGTAAAGCCTGGTGGCATTCCTGCTAAAACCAGAAAAAAAAAATAGTGCTCACCATCAACCCTACTATTAGCTGACACAGAAGGAAATTTGACAAAATTTTGAAAAAAGTGTTTAAAAAACATAATTTATGGATGTTATTGTATCTCTAGAAAACTCAAGAAAATCAAGTAAAAATCTACCACACACATAAAAAAATAATCAGTCTAGTAGTGGTATATAAAATTACATACAGAAATTTCTAGCCTTCATATATGAAAAAAATAGTTTTATATTGAAATTAAGAATCTATTTTTAAAGCAAAAAACTTAATGTGAAGTTAGCAAAATTTATGAAGGACAGAGTAAAACACTCCTAAATGATAGAGATATACATTTAAACAATGGGAAAACATCTTGTTCTTGATAAGAACACTCAACAGCATAAAAAGACATGAATATTATTTGAACCTCATTTAAAAAGCCAGCAGTTTTCTTTCTCTAGAACTGGACATTAAATTTAAAGTTCCTATGGAAAAATAAATAAGCAAGAATAGCATGGACATGTTTGAAAAAGAGCAACAATGGAGGAATAATGATATCAGATGTTATGTTGTATTACATAACATTGTCATAAAGACTCAAACATTGTAATACTGGTGCATATAAATGGAACAGAATAGAAAGTTTATAAAGAGATGAAGAGAAGGAGAATCGAGCAAAGTGGCACAGATAGTAGAAGCTTAGCTTATTCCCTCTTGCGACCACATCAAAGTTGAGAGGAAACACAGAGCAAACAGCAAGCAGAGTCAACTGGGGATCCAGAGAAACAGAAGCTCTACAACTAGGGAGAGAAAGAAGAAATCACCCTGCAACTGTAGGAGGTAGGAGGGGGTGAAGATGTGAGGCTGCTTGGTCCCGAACGACTGAATGGGACAGAGGCTGTGGTAGCAGCAGATGGCAGCTGCAGATGCCTCTAAAGGGGCTGTGTGTGCCAGCAGACTTTCCTGGTGATGGTCCTGCTTGCTCTAAGCACCAGCACCAGGTCAGCTGCTCCAGGGGCACCAGGGACCTACAGGGGGACACTGAGTTGTTTAAGCAAAGGCTGGAGGTGAGACTTTCTACCAGGCAAAAGTGCTGGTGGTATCCATTGTTCCTCTGTTAAGCCCTCCCCACTCCCAGTGTGCAAACAGAGCACCTCTGTAGTTGAGATTTATCTAACTAGAAAACAGAGGTCACTTCGTCCAGAGTATTCCCTGAAACTCCACCTCTCTTGCAACTCATGGCCCCACTCAAGCCACATTCAGTTGTTCTTGGCAAATCTGTGCCACTTGCTGAGCAGCACTAAGACTCACACTGGTGGAAGCTGACCTTGGTTTCTGGCGTGGTTTCTTCAGGCAATTATATGCACAGCATCTGTGGATTGCTTCCTGAATCTTAATAGGTAGCCCTGGAGGGGCACAGGCTGGGGCTAAACTTGGCCTGCAGCTGAAACCATCTCAGGACTATGCCACTGGTTACTTACTACACAAAGCCACTCTAAGACTGGGAAACTTAAGATCTTTGCTTAGTACATAGAAACAGATGCAGAAAGGTAGCCAAAATAGGAAGACAAAGAAGCAGAGACCATATGAAAGAACAGAACAGAGATCAAGGAAAAATAGAGTTAAACAATCTCACAGATGAAGAGTTCAAAACACTGGTTAAAAGAAGCTCAGTGAAATTAAGGGAAGAGTAATGAACTCAGTGAGAACTTTAACAAAGAGATTTAAAAAACATAAAAATGGAAATGTGAATTATAAAAGAGAACCATTCATAAATGGAGAACACATTACCTGAGGTGAAGAATATATTAGAGGGAATCAACAGAGTGGAGGAAGAACAAGATAAAAACATCAATATATAGGATGGGAAAGCCAAGGATACTCAACCAGAATGGCAAGAAAAATGTAACCAAGAATACAATAATAATTTAAAGAGCCTATGGAACAAAATTAAGGACAATATCTATATCAAAGGGATACCTGAAAAAGGAGAACAAGAAAGTAAAAATGTGTGAAGAAATAATGATGGAATACTTCCCTAACCTCATGAAGGAAATAGACATACAACCCCAGGAAGCTCAGAGAGTCTCCCAAAAAATGAACCCAAAGAGGTCCACACCAAGACACATCATAAATAAAATTCCAGAGGTAAACTATAAAGAGAGAATCTGAAAAGCAGCAAGAGAAAAGCAGTTAGTTACCTACAAGGGAGCACCCATAATACGGCAACTGATTTCTCAAAAGAAACTATGCAGGACAGAAGGACTTGCACAAGATATCTGATATGATGAAAACCCAGGATCTACAATCAAGAATACTTTATCCAGAAAAATCTATCATTTAGAGTCAAAGGACAGATAAAGAGCTTCCCAGACAAAAACAAGTTAAGGGAATTCATCAACACAAAGCCAGTATTACAGGAAATGTTGGAGGGACTTTTATAGGAAGAAAGAACATGTATAAAAAAAATAAAGAATGGTAATAACAACATGTTTATCAACAAGTACCTCAAATGGAAAGGAATTAAGCGCTCCAACCAAAAGACAGGGAATTCAATGAATAAGAAAACAAGAGAAGTCCCAAAAGAGGGGAAAGATGGCAAACTAGGTAAAAGCAGGGTTGGTCTCCTCCTAGGACAACATTGAAATTACAACCAATTTATAAAATAATCAATATGGAGAATTACCTGAAGTCCAGCTGATCATAACACCAATCTGATAATATAAAGAAGCCACATCGAAGCTGGAAGGAGGGGCAAAGTCCCGAATCCAGCTGGACCTGCACCCACAGGTGGTGGAGTATCACCAGGAGGGAGAACGAGGTTTCAGAGGCTCTCCTGAAGGAGAGGGGTGTCCCGGTCACATTTGGGGGCTCCCCAGTCCAGGGTCCCAGCCCAGGGAAGAGGAGATTCCAATAACTCTGACTGCAGAAACTAGAGGGGATTCAAGCCCTCTGGGTGAGACAGAAGGGGACTGAGGCCCTAGACATCCCTTTGAAGGACCCGCATAAAGGTTTTCAGACCTGTGGACACTCACTCAGGATATTGGCGATGGGTCTGAGGCTCACACAGATTCATTCTGAAATGGTCTCCATTACCTGGAGTCAGAAAGAGGGATGGGAAGGCAGCCACCATTGTGCCTTAGTCCGGCTTCCTAACAGACCACACCAGCTTGATTGTGCAGACCCCTCCTACAGAGTCATTAGGAGACTCTAGTCTCAGGGAGTCAGCCCACCCCACCTAACCTGCAGACCGCTGGGAACAGTTGTTTAGGGTTGGCTGCCAAGTCCTGAGCTGAGTGATTCAGAGTGAAGTGATTCATAGCAGGGTGGCCTTGTTATGAGCAGCGTTTCTAATCCCAGCAACAGCAGCCAGCCTGTGAGCCCCATTTCAGATATAAAGTCAGGCAGATTGCTGCTGCCAACACTAACTTGGGGAGATATGGGGGACTTGTGGGCTAGTCTCACACAGTAGCTGGTTTTGCTGTGACCTGAGTCTTATGTGGGAACTCACAACAGTTACCAAATTTGCAGCAAGACTGAGGCTCTATTAATCTGACTGCCACTGTTTCTCTGAGACTCCATACCAATGCCTGGGGCACTGTTATTGGCTTGCTGCCAAGCTCAGCTCCAAGTGATTCAGGACGAAGTGTTCACAGCTGGGCAGCCATCATTGTGAGTGGTCTTTCCAATCTCAGCAAAAGCGGCCAGCCCTGTTAAGCCACATTTCCATTCCCAGCGAGCAACCAGTGCTGTGAGCCACATCTCAATAGAAAACATGGGGGTAGAGATGTCCTCAGATCGCTCTCCTTGAAACAATAAGCTGAACATCTAAGACTCAATAAAAAAAACACCCAAACTGCACACCAGCACGTCTGAGCATGGGATCTGCACATCAGCACGTCTGAGCATGGGATCTGCACATAAGGGCTACCACAGGTACATTAAGGCATTATATAAAGCAGGGATCCAAGAGGCTTAGACGCCACCTACTGGAAATCAAAAGAAAAGCGCCTTCTTTGCAACAGACTACAGACAGACCTTTATGTAATAAACCTTTCTGGAAAACAGTATAATACATTTCCATTAATGCCCAAGTGGAGAAATACTCCATTAAGCACCGTGAACAACCAAGGTGACAAGGCATCTCAGAAAGAAAGAGAAAAATCTCCGGAAAATAAGCTTACAGAAAAAGAAATATGCGACTTAAATGACAGAGAATTTAGGATGGTACTTCTGAAAAAACTCAATGAGACCGAAAACAAATCATAACAATTTCAGGAATTGAAAAAACAACTAGATGAGCAGAGCAAGGAGACTGAAACCCTAAAAAAGAACCAAATGGAGATGAAGAACACACTGCAAGAGTTGAAAAATGAAGTAGCAAGCTTAGGAAATAGAGTTAACCAAATGGAGGAAAGCATCAGTGATATCAAACACAGAAATCAATATATGCATTAGAAAGAAGAAGAAAGAAACTAAAGAATGAAAAATAATGAAAGAGAAGTACAAGAACTATCTGATACCATCAGGAGAGGAAACGTAAGAATAATAGGAATTACCAAAGGCAAGGAAAAAAAGCAGGGACTAGAAAGCATTTTCAGACAATAGTGGATGAGAATTTCCAAAATCTAAGGAATGGGCTGGAGCTTGGAATTAAAAAAGCCAACAGAACATCCAATCTTCTCAACCCAAGAAGGCCTACACCAAGACACATTGTATTAAAGTTATCAAAAACTAACGACAAAGATAGAATTTTCAAGGCGGCCAGGGAGAATTAGATTATTGTTGGGCTTCTCAGCACAAACATTACAAGCCAAAAAGGAATAGAATCAAATATTTAAACTATTAAGTGAAAGGAAATACCAGCCTAGAATAATGTATCCAGCTAAGCTCTCCTTTAGATATGAAGGAGAAATTAAGACCTTTCCAGACATAAAAGTTGGAATTCTCCACTACAAGACCTCCATTACAGGAAATACGGAAAGGGGTCAGCTCACCTAAAACAAAATAACAACAACAACAACAACAAAAATACATAATTAGGAGTAAAATGACTATCAGGCAAATAGAAGCAGAGGAGTGCAACACTTACTAAGAACAGGGCATTATAGCTTAAATAATAAATGAACTATTATAACAAGATAGTTATAATAGCATACTTAGGGACAAATTGAGATAACAATGACTAAAAAGGGGAGGATTCAAAGATCCAAATTCGAAAAGAGGAATGGAGATGAGGCACGCACAGAAGAAAATGCATGACTGTATATTTATAACTATGCTTTTCATATTTGTAATGGTAACCACACACCAAAGATTCAGAGCTTAAGTATATAACATAAAACAAGAAGAACCAGAGGCAAAACCCACAAAAGCCAACTAAAATAAAGAAAACAGAAACATAAGGACAAGGAAAAAAATGGAAACATCGAGCAACCAAAAAACAAAACGTAAAATGGCTATAAAAAGACCTCATATTTCAATACTCACCCTAAATGTGAATGGACTGAATTCACCAATAAAAAGACCCAGAGTTGCAAAATGGATCAAAAAAAAAAAAAAAACCAACCATATGCTGCCTCCAGGAAAAACATCTCAGCTCCAATCACAAATATAGACTCAAAGTGAAAGGATGGAAAATGATATTTCAGGCAAATGGCATTCAGAGAAAAGTGGGAGTAGCGATACTAATATCTGACAAAATGGACTTTGAAATAAAAAAAGTAAAGAAAGATACTGAGGGACACTTCATAATGATAAAGGGAATTATGCACCAAGAAAACATAACAATTATTAATATCTATGCTCCCAATCGGAGCCTTGAAATATACAAACAATTACTAACAGAACTAAAGGGAGAAATAGACCAAAACACTATCATAGTAGGGGATCTAAATACCCCACTGTCGGATATGGACAGATCATCCAAACAGAAAATCAATAAGGAAATAACATCCTTAAATGACACATTAGACTAACTGGACATCATTGACATTTACAGAGCCTTCCATCCCATTCTTATACATTCTTTTTATACATTCTTCTCTAGAGTACATGGAACATTCTCAAGAATTGACCACACACTGGGACAGAGATAGCCTCAACAAATATAAGAGGGTTGAAATCATACCAACCATATTCTCTGATCATAATGCTTTGAAACTAGAGGTCAACTGCAAAAAGAGAGCAGGATGAACCACAAATACATGGAGATTAAACAACATGCTACTAAAGAATGACTGGGTCAGAGAAGAAATAAAAAGGGAGTCAAGAGATACATAGAAATAAGTGATAATGATTAAATAAATAAGTACAACATATCAAAACTTTTGGGACATGGCAAAAGCAGTCATAAGAGGAAAGTTCATATCATTACACGCTTACCACCAAAAACAAGAACGAACCCAAGTAAACAACCTAACGTTTCATCTTAAAATAACTAGGAAAAAAGAACAAATGCAGTCTAAAGTCAGCAGAAAGAAAGAAATAACCAAAATTAGAGCAGAAATACATGAAATTGAAAACAAACAAAAAACAATAGAAAAAATAAATACAACAAAGAGCTGGTTCTTTGAGTAGATTAATAAAATTGACAAACTCCTGGCTAGACTAACTAAAGAAAAAAGAGAGAAGACACAAATAAACAAAATCATGGATGAAAGATACCAGATATCTGATATCACAAAAACACAAAGAATCATACAAGAATCCTATGAAAAAGTATATAACACCAAATAAAATAACCT
Source organism: Macroglossus sobrinus (assembly GCA_004027375.1). Classification (NCBI taxonomy): domain Eukaryota; kingdom Metazoa; phylum Chordata; class Mammalia; order Chiroptera; family Pteropodidae; genus Macroglossus; species Macroglossus sobrinus. The sequence continues at coordinate 263,241 of PVKZ01001259.1, forward strand.
AGAAGAAATGGGCGAGTACTTAGAAAAATACAGCCTTCCTAGAAGGAATCAAGAAGAACTGGAAAATATAAATAGACCAGCAGAATTGAAATTGAAACAATCATCAAAAGCCTATCAAAATGTAAAAGTCCAGGACCAGATAGCTTCACCAGTGAATTCTAACAATCATTCAAAGAAGGCTTAGTGCTCCTCAAACTCTTCCAAAATAGCGAAGAGGAGGCAATACTTCCTAACTCATTTTATGAGGCCAATACAGCAACATATTAAAAAGATTATACACAACGACCAAGTGAGCTTCATTCCAGGGGCACAAGGATGGTTCAACATAATCAAATCGATTAATGCAATACATCACATAAATTAAAAAATAAGAATCGCATGATCATATCAATAGATGCATAAAAAACCTTTGACAAGATACGGCATCCATTTATGATCAAAACACTTTAAAAATTGGTATAGAAGGAAAGTACCTTAACATAATAAAGGCTATCTATGACAAACTCTCAGCCAACATTATACTTAATGGTGAAAAACTAAAACTTTCCCTCTAAGATCAGGAACAAGACAAGCTGTCTACTATCGCCACTGTTATTCAATATAACATTGGAGGTCCTAGCAAGTGCAATCAGACAAGAGAAAGATATAAAAGGCATCCAAATAGGAAACAAAGAAGTCTGTCACTATTTCCAGATGGCATGATTCTCTATATAGAAAACCTTAAAGACTCCACAAGAACACTACTAGAAACAATAAGGAAATACAGTAAAGTCTCTGGATACAAAATCAAGGTTCAAAAATCCATAGCGTTCCTACACTCTAACAATGAAGTGTCAAAAAAGTGGGAAAAATAATTCCTTTTGCAATTGCAACAAAAAGAATAGAATACCTAAAAATAAATTTAACAAAACATGTGAAGGACCTATATAATGAAAACCACAAGACTCTATTAAACGAAATTGAAGCAGATACAAAGAAATGGATAGATACTCTGTGTTCTTGGATTAGAAGAATCAACATAGTTAAAATGACCATACTACCTAAAACATTTTACAGATATAACGCAATTCCCGTCAAAATCTCGTCAGCATTTTTTTCAAAGAAATAGAACAAATGATCATCAGATCTGTATGAAAGCACAAAAGACCTCAAATTGCCAAAGCCAACCTGAGAAAAAAGAATGAGGCTAGAGGCATCACTCTGCCCGACTTCAAATTATACTACAAAGTGGCAGTAATCCAAATGCATGGGATTGGCAACAAAATGAACACAAGTCTCAGTGGAACAGAATCGAGAGTCCAGAAGTAAACCCATATTTATATGGGCAAATAATCTTTGACAAAAAAGCCAAAAATATACAGTGGAGAAATGAAAGCCTCTTCAATAAATGGTGCTAGGAAAACTGGAAAGCCACCTGCAAAGTAATGAAACTCGACTGTTGTCTATCGCCACACACCAAAATTAATTCAAAATGGATTAAGAACCTGAATATAAGACCAGAAAGAATAAAATGCATAGAAGAAAACAGAAACAAAACTCAAGGATCTTGGACTTAAAGAGGATTTTATGAATTTGACCTCAAAGGCAAGGGAAGTAAAAGCTAAACTAATGAATGGGACTACATCAAACTAAAAAGCTTCTGCTCAGCAAAAGAAACCGTCAACAAGGTGAAGAGACAACCGTCAAAACAGGAAAATATATTTTCAAGCAACGCCTCTGATAAGGGCCTATCATCCAAAATATACAAAGAACTCATTCAACTCAATAACAACAAAAAAACAAACGATCCAATCAATAAATGGGCAGAAAATCTGAACAGACACTTCTCCCCAGAGGACATACAAATGGCCAATAAACATATGAAAAGATGCTCAACATCACTAGCTATTAGAGAAAATGCAAATCAAAACTACAATGAGATACCATCTCACACCTGTTAGAATGGCTATAATGAACAAGACAAGTAATAACAAATGCTGAAGAAGATGCAGAGAAAAAGGAACTGCTTGTGGGACTGCAAATTGGTACAGCCACTATGGAAAACAGTATGGAGGTTCCTCAAAAAAACTAAGAATTGATCTACCATATGACCCAGCAATCCCACTGGGTATTTACGTCAAAGACTTGAAAACCTATATCCAAAAGATAATTGCACACCAATATTCATAGCAGCATTATTCACAGTGGCCAGGACATAGAAGCAACTGAAGTGTCCTATGATAGATGATTGACTAAAGAAGCTGTGGTACACATATACAATGGGATACTACTCAGTCATAAGAAGAGATGAAATACAGCCGTTTGTAACAACATGAATGGACCTCGAGATAATAATGCTAAGCAAAATAAGCCAGACTGAAAAAGTTGAAAATCACATGATATCACTTATATTTGAAATATAAACCTAAAGGCAACAAATGAGCAGGACAAACAAACAGAAACTAATGGACATGGTCTATAGGCTATCAGAGGACTATAGTGGGAGGTAGTGTAAAGGGGGTCAAATATAGGGTTTAGGGGGAGGGTGAAGTGGGTAAAAGGGATTAAATATATGGTAGCTGAAGGACACTGGACTTTGGGTGGTAAAACACAATAGAATATACAGATGTTAAAATATAATGTACACTTGAAAATTATATAATTGTATTAACCAGTGTTACCCCAATAAACTTAATTTAAAAAAAAAGAAAAAGAAAACAAGACCCTACATATGCTGTCTACAAGACACTCACTTCAGATTGAAAGACACACACAGACTAAAAGGAAGGGGATGGAAAAAGATATTGCCTTGATGGATCTCGAGGGTATTGTGCTGAATGAAGTAAATCAAGTAGAGAAAGACAAATACCACATGACTTCACATATACATAGAATCTAAAGAACAAAATAAAGAATGACAACAACTAAAATAGAAACAAATTCATAGATACAGAGAATATTTTGAGGGCTACTAGATGGAAGGGGTGATTGAGAGTATGGTGAAAAAGGGCAAAAGGATTAAGAAGTACAAATGGATAGATACAAAATAGTCATGGAGATAAAAAGCATAGCATAAAGGAACTAGTCAAAAATGTTGTAAAAAGTATGTAAGTAGAGAAAAGGGTATTTGATTTAGTGGGGTGACCACTACATGAGTTATATAGATCTCTAATCACTACGCTGCACAACTGAAACTAATATATTATTGTATGCCAACTATAACTGGAAAAAATTCACTGAATTGTACAAGATAAATATGAGGAACTAATTGTCTATTATACTTTGATAAAAATGGGAAAAACACTATTAAAAAAAGATGCAGATATTTTATGGACTTTTAATGTATATTAAGGTAGAACTTCAGTTCAGTAAGACAAAAAGATCTTTATTTATTTATTTTCCCCTCTTTAATTCCCCACCTCCACTTCCACACCTGACCTACAGATATTGCCATCTCTCCTTAAGAACTGGATCTTTAAAGGCTGGGAGTCTCCTCCCACACACTCGCAGTGTGCACCCAGGGGTCTGGTGCACCCAGGGTCTGGCACCCATGGGGCCTGGCACCCCAGCACACTCGGGGGGGCTGGTGCACCTGGTGTATGGTCTGTGGCTCTACCTGGGGCGCAAATCCAGGACCTTCTGCGTGTAAAGCAGATGTGCTAACCTCTACACTATAGAGCTACCACCAAGAGATTTTTAAATACATGATATAGTGAATCTACATATACAAATAAACAAAGAAAAAAACAATTTTTTAATTTTTAAAAATGTACTTATTTTCCAATTATAGTTGACGTACAATATTATATTTGTTTCAGATGTATGAAATCATGATTAGACATTTATATACCTTATTATGTGATCTCACCATTAAGTCTAGTACCCATCTGACACCATAGGTAGTTAAGACAAATTATTACCTAAGAAAACCAAAAGCCAAAACAAAAAAGCACTGCTACAAAGAGCGAGAGAGACTCACCAATAGTGTTTCAAGCTCAAAGTTTTCCAGAATAAGGAGTAAGAAAGAAGATATAATAAACAACTGGTGTTTATTTGGGTGGGGGAAGGGCACTAAGCCAAAGTAGCAAATGGACTAAACCTGCCCATCATGTTCTAGAGACCAGAGTGACTATAACTATTTGCCTTCAGGGGAAAGCAATAGGTGTGAGAATGTGGTTATGATTCATAGGTAAGTTGCTGGTAATGCCCCAGAAGGAAAAGAGAACACCTACATCCATAGGTCTAACTGACCAGTAGACTTAACCTGATGCCTCATAACAACCCTATTTCTCCTCTGTAACTCACAAAAAAAAAGTCAACTTCAAATCTTTTTCTCCTCTCTAGCAGACTACAAAGAAATCAAGCAGAATAAATGGAAGACTGTCTCCAAAAAAAAAATGGCTAGAGGAATAAGAAGACAAAAATTTTAGAATAAGTTTAATAGCATCCTCAATAGATCTAAGAAATTAACAGATCTAGAAAACAGAATCACTTAGATTTTACAAAATTTTAATTTATACTCATTGACATAAAAGTTAAGTAGCTGACCTGAATAGCAATAAACACATAGCATAAAAGTAAATCAGGACACTCACACACAAAAAAACAAAACAAAAATAAAACAATGAAACAGCAACAGAAAGCAGCAGAAAGGAATATAGACATAGAACATGTGGAAAAACATTTGACATTCAAGCGATTTTTTAATTTTTGGAGTAGTGAATCGTGTATCTGTTAAGACCATATTCACTATGACCCTTTCCTCAAAAAAGTTTACACACTCATGTATGTACTTTGTTTTTCAATTAGAGTTGACATTCAGAATTATTTTAGTTTCATGTGTACAGCATATTGGTTAGATATTTATATAATTTACAAACTGATCCCCATGAGTCGTCTAAGCAATCACCTGGCATAATTATTTATAATTATTACCATATTATTGTCTATATTCCCTATGCTTTACATCCTCAATACTATTTTGTAACTACCAATTTCTACTTTTCAATCCCTTCACCTTTTTCACCCTGCCCCCAGTCCCTCTTCCATCTGTCAACCATCAGCTTGTTCTCTGCATCTGTGAGTCTGTTTCTGTTTTGTTTGTTTATATTGATCTTTATATTCCACACATAAGTGAGATTGTATAGTATTTGTCTTTCCCTATCTGACTTATTTCACTCAGCATACCTTCCAGATTTATCCATATTGTCACAAATGGTAAGATTTCATTCTTTTTCATGGCTAAGTAATATTCCATTTTATATATGTACCACTTTTTTATCCAGTCCTTTATTGATGCACACTTAGGTTGCTTCAATATCTTGGATATTATAAATAATGCTGCAATGAACACAGGGGTGCATATATCTTTTTGAATTAATGTTTTTAATTTCTTCGGATAAATAACCCAAAAGTAGAATTGTTGGGTCATATCGTAGCTCTATTTTTAATTTTTTGAGAATGCATACTCTTTTCCATAGTGACTGTACCAATTTGCAATCCCGTGAACAGTGTACGAGGGTTCCCTTTTTTCTACATCCTAACACTTGCTATTTGTTGGCCATCTGATAGGTATGAGGTGGTATCTTATTGTGGTTTTAATTTGTATTTCTCTGATGATTAGTGACATCGAGCATCTTTTCATATATCTATTGGCCATCTCCATGTCTTCTTTGGTCTTCTTGGGAGAAATGTCTATTCAGGTCCTCTGTCCATTTTTAAATTGGATTGTTAGTGATTTTTTTTTTTTGGTATTGTGTGAGTTCTTCATAAATTTTGGATATTAACCCTTTATCAAATGTGTCATGGGCAAATAGCTTCTCCCATCTAGTAGGCTGTCTTTAGAAGCACCTCAAGAATGGTAGGAGGAGTGGAGATGTGAAATGGGCTAGTCCTGCACCCATGTGAAGAGGTCAAGAATAGGGAGGGATATCATAGCTGCAGAGGTCCCCTCTGAACTGTGAGGAGTCCCAGACCCACACAAGGCTCTTAAGCCTGGAGCTCTGGTGCTGGGAAAAGGAACCACCACAAGATCTAGCAGTGAAAATCAGCTATGATTTTGTTTGTTCTGGTGAGATGTAAAGCTACTAGAAACCTAGGCATCCTCTTAAAAGGCCCACTTACAGACTCTTTCACTCCCAGGCACTCACCCTGGTTCCTGGTGGAGGGGCAGCAGCTGAGGAGGTTACAAAGACATAGAGAGAGAAACTAAGTTGTGTGGCTTCAGGGTGAGGACCACCATTGTCCCTGTGTTGAGCCCTCCTCCCATACAGCCAGAAAGCAGACACCATTTTTCCCATGTTGAGCACTACCACCCGCAACATGGCCAATTTTCATTGGCCTTGTAAGCCCTGCTCATTCCACCCTGGTGACTCCCTGGGATGCCACCCCACCTGACTTGTGTACCACCAGAGGCTTTTTCATGGCTGGCAGGCAAGCAATCTTGGCATACACTGCAGTTTTTCTTGGATAACTCTCAGGGGTCTGTGGGCCTCAGTTGACTCTGAGACTTTTGTGGATTGGCCCGAGGCTCAGCACTGGCACCAAATCTGATACTGCATTAACCTGTTAAATACTACTTGCCCCACACTGGTGACTCCCTAAGACCCCACCCCAACCAAATCTCATACCACCCAAAACATTTCAGCATCTGAACCTTATGAATAGCTGGCAGGCTGTAGCAGTCCTCAGAATTGTCTGCACCTTTTGCTAGGCTGCTTGAAGCCTGGTACTGATAACTGCTGGTCTCTAATTGCATTATGTACTCTCCCACACACCTCCAGGTCCAGTGTAGGCAGAAACAAACTGTAGATCATTTTGTAGCTCCTTCCAAATAGCCCCGGACCAATCACAGGCACTGGTGACCTAGGCTTGCACAGGAGCCTCTTCTAAGAGACCCCAGAACCAACACAACCAGTGGCCTACTTCAAACCATAACAAAATATCACCTGAAGACTGGGAAACATGGCAGATCTACCTGATACATAGAAACAAACACAGAGGTAGCCAAAATGAGGAAACAAAACAAAACAAAACAAAAACAAACAAATAAACAAAATGTCCCAAATGAAAGAACAGGAGAAAACTCTGGAAAAAGAGCTAAACAAAAAGGAGAAAGCAATCTACTACCAGATACAAAACAACGGTTACAAGGATGCTTAAGGAACTGAGTGAGAACTTCAAAAAAGGGATAACAAGCAAAGAAAAAATGACATAGTGATCATAAAATAAGCAGAAATGCAGAATGTAATAATTGAAATGAAGACTACATTAGAAGGAATCAACAGCAGAAGAAATAAAGAAGAGGATCAAATCAGTGATTTAGAAGACAATGTAGCAGAAAATACCCAATAGAAACAGCAAAAAAAAAAAAATTTAATGAGGGTAGTTTAAGGGGCCTCTGGGACAGTATCAAGCATAACAATATTTGCATCCTAGCAATATCAAAAGGAGAAGAGAGAGAACAAGGGATTGAAAACCTATTTGAAGAAGTAATGACAGAAAAATTACCTAACTTGGCAAAGGAAATAGACATATAAGCCCAGAAAGTGCAGAGTCTCAAACAAGATGAACCCAAAAAGACCCACAAGAAGACAGCATAATTAAAATGTCAAATGTCAAAGACAAAGAGAGAATCTCAAAAGCAGTAACAGAAAGGCAGTTTGTTACATATAAGAGAGCACTCATAAGATTGGCAACTAATCTCTCAACGGAAACTTTGCAGGCTAGAAGGAATTGGCAAGAATTATTCAAAGTGATGAAAAGCAGTAAACTACGACCAAGACTACTCTACCCAGAAAGGCTATCAATTAATATAAAGGAGAGATAAAGAACTTTACAAAAAAGAAAAAGCAAAAGGAGCTCATCAACACCAAACCAGTAATACAGGAACTATTAAAGAGATTTTTTTACAAAGAAGGGAGGGGGAGAGACCTACTTTATGTTGAAAGACCTAAAGAAGGGATAGAAAAAGATATTTCAAATCGAAAAAAAAAAACCTGAAGTAGCAATACTTATATCAAACAAAATAAATGTTAAGTAAGGGCTATAATAAGAAAGAGGGATATTACATAGTAACAAAGGGATCAATCCAAAACGAGGATATAAACTTATAAACATTTATGAATCCAACATAGGAGCACCTGAATACATAAAGCAAATATTATCCAACATAGAGGGAAAGATTGACAGCAATACAGACATAGTTGGGGACTTTAACACCCTACTGACATCAAGGGATAGATTTTCCAGAAATAATATCAATAAAGAAAGAGTAGCCTTCAATGACACATTAGATCATATGGATTTAATTGACATTTTTAGAACATTTCATCCCAAAGCAGCAGAATATACATGTTTTCCAAATGCACATGGAACATTTCATAGGCTAGACCACATGTTAGGCCACAGAACAAATCCCAGTAAATTTAAGAAGATAGAACTCATATCACATGTAATCTCCAAACCACAATGGTATGAAACTAGAAATTATATAGAAAAAAAAACTGAAAAATACACAAACACATAAAGCCTAAATTACATGCTACTAAACAATAAATGAGTTAATAATGAGATCAAGGAAAACATTAAAATTTACATTGAGACAAATTAAAAAGGAAAACACAATGACCGCAAATTTATGGGATAGTAAAAGCAGTCCTAAGAAAGAAATCAGAGCAATATAGGACTGCCTCAAGAAACAAGAAGTTTCTCAAATAAACAATCTAATTTTACATCTAAAGAAATAAGAAAAAGAAGGGCAAACAAAGCCCAAATTGGGTAGAAGGGAGAAAATAATAAAGATCAGAGTGGAAATTTCAAAAGAAGCTGTAGTACATATATACAATGGAATATTACTCAGCCATAAAAAGAGATGAAATACGGCCATTTGTGACAATGTAGATGGACCACGAGATAATCATGCTAAGTGAAATAAAGAGAAAAAGTTGAAAATCACATGATATCACTTATATGTGGGATATAAACCTCAAAGCAACAAATGAACTGGACAAACAAACAGAAATTCATGGTCACGGACAATAGACTAGTGGTTACCAGAGGGTAGCGGGGAGAAGGGAGTGAAGAAGTAGATGGGGTCAAATATATGGTGACAGAGAGAAGTTATGGGAGATGAACACATGGCGTAAACATATGTATGCCTTACTTTTGAAGTGTACAGCTGAAACATTGGATTTTGTTAACCAGTGTCACCATAAAAAATGAATGAATGAATAATAGAGTCTAGAAACAATACAAAAAATCAGTGAAACCAAGGGTTGGTTCTTTCGAAAGATAAAATTGATAACGCTTTAACCAGATTCATCAAGAAAAAAAATAAGGACCCAAATAAATAAAATCAGGAATGAAAGAAAAGTGCAACTGACACCACAGAAATACAGTAGATTATAAGAAAATATTATGAGCAAGACTGAGTCAAGAAGAAACAGAAAATCTGAATTGACCAATTAATATTAACAAAATTAAATCAGTAATCTTAAAAACCCCCCACAAATAGAAGTCCTAGACCAGATGGCTTCACAGGTAAATCTTACCAAACATTCAAAGAATGAACATCTATCCTTCTCAAACTATTCCAAAAAATTCAAGAAGCTGGAAGGCTCCCAACTTCATTTTATGAGGCCACCATTACCCCAATTCCAAAGCCCTAAAAAGACATTACCAAAAAAAAAAATAATAATAATAATAATAATAATAATAATAATAAATTATAGGCCAATACCCCTGATGAACATAGATGCAAAAAATCCTCAACAAAATATTAGCAAACAGAATTCAGCAAGACATTAAAAAGATTACACACCATGATCAAGTGGGATTTATTTCTGGGATGAAAGTTTAGTTTAATATCTGCAAATCATTTAACATGACATACCACCTGAATAAAATGAAGGATAAAAATGTTTTGATCAGACAAATAGATGCAGAAAAAGGCATCTGACCAAATCCAGAATCCATTTATGGTAAAAATTCTTGGGAAAGTAAGAATAGAGGAAACACACCTCAACATAATAAAGGCCATATAAAAGAAAAAACACAGGAAACATCACACTCTGTGAAAAGCTTTAAGCATTTTCCTTGAGATCAGGAATGAGACAAAGATATCCACTTTCACCAGATTTATTCAACATAGCCTTGGAAGTCTTAGCCACAGCAATCTTACAAGAGAAATAAAGAGCATTCAAACTGTAAAAGATATAACACTGTCATTACTTGCAGATGACATGATACTAAGAGAACCTTAAAAACTATTAGAATAAATAAATGAATTCAATAAGTAGCAGGATACAAAATTAATATTCAGAAGTTGGTTACCTTTTTATATACCAATAACAAACTATCAGAAAAAGAAATTTAAAAAACAATCCTATTTACAATTGCATCAAAAAGAATAAAATACCTAGAAATAAATTTAACCAAGGAGGTTAAAGACCTGTAATCAGAAAATAAGACACTGAAGAAAGAAATTGAAGATACAAATAAAGTAAAAGGATATACTGTGCTCATGGATAAGAATAATTAACATCATTAAAATGTCTATACGACTCAAAGCAATCTACAGATTCAATGAAATCCCTGAATTTTCACTGAACTAGAAAATAATTCTAAAATTTACATGGAACCAGAAAAGACCCTGAATAACCACAGCAATCTTGAGAAAGGACAAAGTCAGAGGTATCTCATTATTAATATCAGACTATACTATAAGGCAAAACATATTGGTACTGGCATAAAAACAGACACATATAGCTCAATGGAACAGAATAGGGAGCCCAGAAATAAACTCACAATTATATGGACAAGTAATCTCTGACAAAGGAGGCAAGAATGTCCAATGGGGTAAAGACAGTCTCTTCAATAAGTGGTGTTGGGATAACTGGACAGACACATGCAAAAAATGAAACTAGACCACTTTCTTACACCATACACAGACACACACAAAATTCAAAATGGATTAAAGATTTAAATGTAAGACCTAAAACCACAAAACTTCTAGAAGAAAACACTGGCAGTAAACTCTTTGACATTGGTCTTAGCAATATCTTTATGAATGTTTCTCCTTGGGCAATGGAAACAAAAAAATAAATAAACAAGTAGAATTACTTCAAAATAAAAATATTTTGCATAGCAAAGAAAACCATCAACAAAATGATATATTCGCACATGATACATTCAATAAGGTGTTAATATCCAAAATATATAAGAAACTTAAACAACTTAACACCAAAGAAACCCAGTGAATCCAATTTAAAAATTGGCAAAGGACCCGAATAGACATATCACCAGAGGACATATAGATGGCCAATAGACATGAAAAGATGCTCAACATCACTAATCATCAGAGAAATACAAATTAAAACCACAATGAGATATCACCTCACTCCTGTCAAAATAGCTATAACCAATAATTCAACAAATAAAAAAGTGCTTGTAAGAATACGGAGAAAAGGGAACCATGGTATGCTGTTGGTGGGACTATAAATTTGTGCAGCCACTATGTAAACAGTATGGAGATTCCAAAAAAATTAAAACTTGAGCTGCCAAACAACCCAGCAATTCCACCTCTGGGTATTTATCCAAAGATAGCAAAAAGACTAATTTGAAAAGCTATATGCACCTCTATGTTCACTGCATTATTAATAATGGCCAAGATATGGAAGCAACCTAGATGTCCATCAAAAGATGAGTGGATAAAGATGTGTGTGTGCGTGTGTGCGTGCGTGCGCACATGTGTGTATAATGCAATATTACTCAGCAATAAAAAAGAATGAAATCTTGCCATTTGAGACAACATGGATAAACCTAGAGGATATTATGCTATATAAAATGTCAGGTAGAGAAAGACAAATACTGTATTATTTCATTTACATATGGAATCTAAAACAAAACATAACAAAAGAATAAACAAATAAAATAGAAATAGACACATATAGAGAAAAAGCTGATGGTTACCAAAGGTGAGGAAGGTGATGGGATGGGGACAAAAAAAAAAAAAAAGAAAAGCAAAAACTCAGTCATCTTTAATCAAAAATAAAAAATTAAAAATAAAATAGCCAATAGGTTTTGCTTTAAACTAGTTTTGCTAGTGATGTAGAAATGGAATTCTATTGCCTTCTAGTGGTTGGCTATGGAAGTAGCGTTAAAGAACTCAAGCTAGTATGGGCAACAGTGAAATCAAAATACAGCCCACTGGCTGTCACTTTTTTCAGCATGGGTTTTCCCAATGGCCTGCAGTATACCAGGCACAGGCCATTAACCAAAGTAGACATATCCAGGAAATGAAAAGTTACAAAGCCAAGCAATATCATTTGTGCCATTTGGGTGCTGTAGCCTGAAGCACCTTTGGCTGCTGACCAGCAAAGGCATAATGTGGACATTTTGTCCCAATTTCAGGTCATTGTGTTTGGTGGGAGCTCACATTCCTAAGTTGGGGGACGCTCTGGAATGAGATCATGTTTTAAAATGTAAATCTTAGTTTTATTTTGGTATCATGAAGCAACAGATCAGGAGATAAAAGATAGTTTATGTTACTCATAGTTCCCAGTGGAGGAACAGCACATGCCATGCCACACAGGGCTGCACAAAAGAATACTAAGTTCAGTCACAGGGAAGGGAAAATAGCCTTTATTGTGGTTTTCACAGGAAAGAATGGGCAAGGCAAGCTAGACAGGATTTTAGGATTTGCTAGTTTGAATTTTAATAATACCTCCAGGTGTAGGTATTATCCCTCCTTGTCTGATACTTGGCCCTGGAGTGATTAGAACAGGAGGAAACTGGCCTGAAATATAAGGGAGTATAAGAGTCTGATAAATATGGCAACTGGGGGGGTTAGGAATCTAGACTGATTCGCTTGCATATTAAAGGTGCACTCAAAAGAGAGTCATTTGCTAACTCTAGGAATCTAACCCTGGGAAGGGCACCTAAATAGCCCTAGTAGATTGCCAGAGGCATATTCGATAGTGAATAAATTATAATTAAAAATCCATCAAAACTGGGGTAGGGGAAAGACTCAAAAGAGTTAGAAAAGGGGAGAGATTTCTAGTTCAATATGATCTTCATAAACCTTGATTTGTGAAGTATCACCCAGAGGGCAAGAAAAGGCAACCGATGTGTTATCAGTGCATTTTGATAGAGGGCACTAGAGGCCAGAAATTTAGTTTACTGAAGGCCACTGGCAGGAGGAAGTCTCATTTAGAAGGCCCCACTGACTTTGTAATTTAAATAAGGCTTGTTTTAGTAAGCCAGTGTAGTGTCTTAGAAGATTAGCAGCTTCAAGCTGAGGGAAGTTACACTGAATATCTTTAAGAAGCCAAGTTTGTGTATTTTGAGAGCCTTTGTGGACAGTGTCTCGAACTCTTAAGGGAATGAAGATTGTTTTATGAGGCCATGTATAGGAGTTCTGCACTTGCATGTCAAAGTTGGGGCGGGTCACGTAATAGGCTAGTGTGGGTGTTCACCATGGTCAAGGCATTATGAGTGACACCAACAGAGAACAGTGGTATGATAAAATCGATTTGCTTGCTAAGACCACAGGGGCAGAACTGCTATGGGATGGCACCCCAGTAATATTTCTAATGATAGATCTTCCTTTATAGAGTACATTGGCTTGTCACCACATTAGCCATGACAGAACACAGGGAAAGCTTTTGGCATTCATCCAAAGCATTACAGGCAGAAGCTCTTCTATGCTCTGACATTTCATGGATCTACTGGACCAGTCAAATGGGATCTGGAATGTCATCTGAGGAAGTTTTGGCCAGAGTCTCTAAAATATGTGTTTGTTAGTTTAAGCATTAAAATTGCACCTAAGCAATCTGAGCCTTGGTGTGACTTTAGTTTGTATATTTGATGATGCCTAAGAGGCAAGTAATCACCTAGAGTTCTTTATTATACAAAAAAGATAGGACTTGAATGAGAAATTGTTGCCATTGGCTGGATTAAATAGCCAGATTATACATCCAGGATTGTCAGCCAGGATATCTTCCAATGCCAAGATTTCTGCCTGGAGTACATCCAATAGAGCTGACTCTTAGGTCTCATTCTTTTTCAAGGATGTTTTGGTTAAGGAATAAAAAAGTCCTCCAGCAAGCTCCAACATGTGAGATAGTAGTACTACCATCCATAAAATACATGAACCCCAATTGCTGTTCACTCAGTTGATCCCAAGGGGTTCCGCAGATAACCAAGGGGTCTGCAACAGGGATGAGCTCTTCCAGCATGGAGGCATCTGGCAAGGAACTAAGGAAAAGTCACTCCCTCCTGCAGGTAGGATATGCCAGAAAGCCCATGTTTGATGCTATCCTGTAGGTGCCACTCAGTTTCAGCAAGATTTCAGTGGGCATGCCAAGCTTGCATACTGAGCAGCTGGGTATTGAGAGTCACAGGGTCAGGTCCTGTGATAGCCTCCATTTCCAGAAGGGCCCAGTATGCAGTCAGCAGCTGTAGCTCTAATGGCATGTAACATGGGGCTGAAGTAGGCAGCTTTTTGCAACAGAAACTCTGGCAACTTATAGCCACCATGGGTGGCCCACAGACTCCCAAGAAACATAACTGGTGGTTGCTAGAGCTTCCACCACGAAAGAGTCTCCACGAGTCAGTAAAGGAAGCAATGTTATATGGTCATCTGGATCAACTCTAGGGCTTTCTGTTGTAAAGGGCCCCCATTCACAGTGGTTTGCAGATGACGGCATAAATATGCTTTAGCAATATTTGTAAACAGGAATATGTTTCCTCCAGAAACCAAAGAGATCTAATAAGTTTGGGGCTTGCTTGAGAGTGGTTGGGGCTGATAAAGTTAGAAGTTGCCTTTTAACTACATCAGGAATAGAGCCGCCCTTGGGCAGACAAGATGAGGCCTAAGAATTTGACTGAGGCAACAGGCCCCTGAACCTCATGTGGGGCAATAGCCCATCCCCTCTCAGTAAGTGCAGTGGTAAATGTTTTAATGTCCTTTATCAGTGTCTAGTGAATATCTTAATCTGAGACTGTCTTCAACGTATTGCCATACCCTGGGAACACAGGGACACCTGGATCTGACTAAGATCTTGTCAAAAGAGGCTGTGTACAATAGCCAGGCTACTTAAGTACTCTTTGGGCAACCAAGTAAAAACATTGCATTCCTTCAAAGCTGAACTAGGTACTGAATAGAATATACTAGCTAAATTGATAGCAGCAAAGTGTTTAGCAGTGGCAGTTTAAATGGTATTGGTCATTTCTTCCTCCTACCCTAATTTATTAAGGTATTATAAATTAGGGTAGGAGGAAAATTTTGAAAAATAAAATCATATAAAGTATACATGTAATGACTTTACACACACACACACATATATGTTGTGAAATGATTCCCACAATCAGGTTTATTAACACATCTACCACCTCAGTTACCTTTTTTGTGTGTATGTGTGATGAGGACGCTTAAGATTACTTCTCTTAGCAAACTTGAATTATACAATACAGTATTATTAACTATAGTTACCATGCTGTACATTAGATCCCACATATTTACTCATAACTAAAAACTTGTACACTTTTGGTCATTTCAATTATGACAGGCCTCATTTTAATGGGTGGGACCATGGCATTAGGTTGTGGTAATCCACTGTAACGTACCATTCTTTCCAAGTTTAAGACAGGCCAAATTGAGCTGTAAATGGAGACACAGTGGGGATAATTACCTCTTCTCTTAATAAATCTTATATACTGGATCTCAACCAATAAAGGCCTTGTTTTAATTTACATTGAGCCATATCAACAATTTTAATGGGTTGGGGCAGATCCACAAGGTCCATTTCATGAGGCCAAAGTTTAATTTTATTCTAATAGACCACATGACTCATTAGAGCATCTATTCCAATAATGGAAATCCCAAAGTGGGTATATGAAATGTAACCACTGGAAAATTAGGCAGTTATTGTGCCAATGGTCAAGGTAAGGTGGACTTGTTTGCCTTTACTCTTATGTCCAATAATGCTCCTAAAGAATACAGTGAGTTCCTCCTTTTAATTTAGTGGGGTGTCTGGGGATCACCATGATTTGGAAACTGGTATCAATAAAGGCCATAAAAGGTTACACATTGTGTGGTGAACAATGGATCACCATAGTTGTATATGATGGATTGTCTGTGGGTGGTGGCAGGGGTCCCAGGGGCCTCTATATTCCTATGAGGCTAGAGAGGTTGCCACTGACTCAGGTTAGGGAATGAGGCAGTGGGTCTTACACCTTAGGGCTCTGGGTTTGGGTAAGGAGACTAGATTCTCTGTAAAGTTTGTCCAAGAAAACCTTGGAGCTCCTTGGGAGTGTTATTGGGATGAAATAACCAAAGAAGTCCAGATTGCTGTGTTATCAAGACCAGGTCTTCTGGTGAGGGTTCTGCAGTGTTAGAAGGCAACCCTAGAAAATGAAATGGTTCTTCCTTCAGTAGTAGGATCTGTTAAGTGTCTGTGCCACAATAAATGTTCTTTCAAATAACCCTGAGGATCAGCATCTTTGTTGTAATAGAGGCATGGGCTATAGCAGCATAAGAAATATTTAAAGGTCTCAGTCAGCTATCAGTTCCTAAGAGTAGAGACCTCAGCAAACCACATGACTGCTTCTTCACTCTCAAATGACTGCTCAAGCAACCATCTGATGGGTGTGTATATTGTACAAGATATTAGTCTTTCCCCTGAGCATTTCTATATAGCAGGGGTCAATGTCTGGTTGAGACACACAATCAGGAGTCATAGGCTAAGAGTCATTCACTTGAGCCTAGCATCAGTCATAGCTTATGTTGGAACTGAGATACTTCTAAGACACATATTGATATATCCAGGCCAAAACACACAACCCAGGGCCACATAAACCTATTCTTAAATACCAATTATCAAACCTTCTAACTTAGGTTGATAAAATATATAACAGAAGCTCTGAAGGACTCAGCAAATGCAGCACAGAACAGCACAACTCAAAGCACAACCTTGCTAGCAAAAAGCAGAGCTACCTCCCACACTATTTAAGCAGTTTTACCCAATTAGTAAGCTAGGAGCAAGAAAAGAAAGATCTTAAACAGTGGTGATAAAAGCCTAGAGAATGTTCTGCCAGCTACACAAATCATTTTGTGGTCATTCCACGAAATTGGGATTGACCTCTCTCCTAATTTTACATTGAATGTTGAGGTTGATGATACTACATGCATCAACAGATTTTGAAAATTTCTTACAAAAGAGACTCCTGGGTAGTACATGGCCTGCACAAGCAGATCTAAAGTAGCTTGAACAAACAGAATAGGTTGGCTTTTAGACACCAGGTGGAACTGAATGTGGACTGGAATGTGCAAAGTTTAATTTTCCCACTGGCTCCAAAGGAGGAGGTGTACACAGTCTTTCTTATTAGGCTTTCCAGATGTAGGGCCAAAGTGAATAGGGAAGGTGATGCTTAAAAAGTTAGTGGTCGAACATCAAAACTGGAGTCAGACTCTTTATTACAAGTAGATACTATCAACAGTTTACCAGTTAGTAAATTTAAGCACAGAGAAGTTAAATAATTTGCTTAATGTCACATAATAGTAAATAGTAGCTTTTCTCATTTACCACATTTTTTAATAGAAATTTATAGAATTTCAACAAGGTTTGAGTCATGATAAAACTCCACATTTATTATCCATTTTTTTCAACATTAAAATTTCTGTTTCTGAAAAAAGTGAGAATCCGGTCAAAGGAATTTCCACATCCACTTATTTTACCCTAGCATGAAATCTGATGCTCTATAACAAATGAATGGCAAGTAAAGGATTTCCTATATTCGTTATGTTAGATTATGAATACTCTGATGTTGATTAAGGTGTGAAGACTGTCTAAAGGCCTTCCCACATTCTTTACATTCATAGGGTCTCTCACCAGTATGAACAATATGATGTCGAGTTAAGTTCTGAGACACAGATAAAGGCCTTCCCACATTCTTTACATTTATAGGGTTTCTTGGCAGTATGAATTTGCTGATGTTGAGTAAGTTGTGAGGCACAAATAAAGGCCCTCCCACATTGTGCACATTCATAAGATTTCTCACCAGTATGAGTTTGGTGATGCTGAAAAAGCTGGGAACTATAAATAAAAGCCTTCCCGCATTCTTTACATTCATAATGTTTCATACCAGGATGAATTCTCTGGTGTTAAGTAAGTTGTGAACTACGAATAAAGGCCATTCCACATCCTCTACATTGATAAGATTTCTCATCGGTATGAAGTTGCTGATGTTGACCAAGTTGTGAACGCAGTCTAAAGGCCTTCCGACATTCTTTACAACCATAGGGTTTTTCACCAGTGTGAATTCTCTGATGTCGAGTAAGGTCTGAACTGCAAATACAAGATTTCCCACATTCCTTACATTTATAAGGTTTGTCACCAGTATGAATTCTGTGATGTCGGACAAGATGTGCAGATTGTCTAAAGGCCTTCCCACATTCCTGACATTCATAAGGTTTCTCATTTGTATGAATTCTCTGATATTGAATAAGATACGAACCACTAATGAAAGCTTTTCCACATTCCTTACATTCATTGTGCTTCTCACCAGTATGAATTCTCTGATATTCGGTAAGATAGGAGAAATGACTAAAGACCTTCCCACAGTCTTTACATTTATAGAGTTTCTCACCAATAATAATTCTTTGCTGTCACATAAGTCATGAGCCATAAATAAAGCCTTTCCCACATTCTTTGAATTTACAGAGTTTCTCTACAGGATAAATTTGCTGATGTAGAATAAGAGATGTCTGCAGGATGCAAGCTGGCATTTTTTTCATAAATCTTTAATGCTTGCCCCAAATATCTCTCTTGATTTATCTCTTGCCTCTCAAACTGGCCTTTGCATTCCCAGTTATCTCTGATACTGGAGCCCAAAAGGCTATGACTTTTTTCTGTTATCATCCACTGGGATGATGTTACTTCATAGATTTCTTTTTGAAGATATAATTCTTTGGTCTTACATCTGAACTCCAAGTCTGAAAGATAACCAGAAAGTAAACATAGGTGTTTTTTGTTTGTTTGTTTGTTTGTTTTCTCTTTGGAGAGAAATAAAATTTCTATAGTAGAAATGGGGGGGAAACTGAAAATAATGTCTGTATGAAGTGAAGATAGTATACACGGCCTTCAATTTTCAAAAGAGGTCAAGAGCATAAACACTTAAGAAAGGTGAGGGAGATTATTAGAAAAAAAAAGGTAAAGTCAGTAGGTTCTAAATTCAGGTGTAGATCAGAATCACCTGAATAGTCTATCTAAAAACCTGGATATCAATGTACTACTTCACATCAAGTAAATAAGAATTTAAACTAATAGGTCTTAGGTTTCCTATTTTTAATGCAATCAATCAGCCAATTTCAATGTTGCACAAAATTTAAGAATTCCACCTACAATTTTTCAGTGGTTTCTAACTGCACTTAGAATAACATTTAAACTTCTTACCACAGCTTATGAAATCCTCTGTATCTTTCTTTAACATATGTCAATCAAAATCCTATCAAACGTCTTCTCAATCCTCTTCTCCCAATGTTCATTATGTACTAAATATTTATCATCTCTGAGCATCTGATATAAGCCAAGCTCTCTACCTTTTCAAAATTTTCCACAGACTATTGTTTATTAGAAATTCTCTAAACTTGGCTCTTTCCACGGTTGCATAGCATACTCTAAGCCTCAGTTGAAAAGTTACTTCCTTAGAAAGTCTGAGCTAGACAACCCTATTTAAATTCATTCTTCATTCTTTCATTGCAATTTCCTGGATTTTAGAATTACATAATCACTTATTTATTCACATATAATATTTTATTTTATTACTGTAAAAACCCTTAAGGGGTAGGAACAATGGCTATTTCACTCACTAGAAAATAAGGAACATCTTACTCATAAAAGGTGTTCCATAAGATATAAAGGAAAATATTATGCAGATATGGAATTAGAGAAAGTACTTAAGAATTACTGTGCTTACAGAAAAGTTCTGAACACATGTCTCTGATTTTAATCTCTCTCAAATCCCTGAAAATATGTGCTTTTTACTTCATCACTTTCCTCAGATTGAAACAAAATCACGAAGCTAGATTATTAAAAGATGCAAATGGAAAAATGATATTATACATACCTAATCACCTAATTGTTTCTCCATTTACACATATGCTTCTATCAATGCTCTCTGCCATTTATGTATAGTCATGACCATCTTTTTTCCCCCATTTCAACCACTATACTGAAGTACATTTTCTTTTAATCTTCACTTGAATTTGTAGTATTACTCAACCTTCCCTCTGATACATGATCTATTTTGTTGCTCTAGGTTCTTTCTCAGGGCCTACTTTCCACTCCTGTCTATTATATTTGTATTTCCAAGAAAATTATATTTTTTCCCCAGGCATTATAACAGGATTGAAGCATAATAAAGAAGTTATGTAAAGTTAGGCAAAGTATCTTGAGAATATTGGGAGACCAGAACCACAAATTATTCGATAGAATCAGTCTGGGTACATGGGAACACTAGGAACTCTATAATAAAAAGTGTAAGTTAAAGGGAAAAATGGAGAACACCAGAACCCAGCAAAACGGCATAGATGATAGAAGCTTCGTTTATTCCTCTTGCAACCACATCAAAGTTGAGATGGAAACGGAGCAAACAGCAAGCAGAGTCGCCTGGCATATAGAGAAACAGAAGCTTTACAACTAGAGAGAGAAATAAGAAATCACCCTGCAACAGTAGAAGGTATGAGAGGGTGAAGACATGAGGCTGCCCGGTCCCAAGCGGCTGAGTGGGACGGCTATGGCAGCAGCAGCACACAGCTACAGACGCCTCTTAAAAGGGCCAGGTCCACAAGCGAACTTTCATGGTGACAGACCTGCTCACTCTGAGCACCAGCACCAGGTCGGATGCTTGGAGGGACACCAGAGATTATTAGGGGGACACTGAGTTGCTGGAGCAAGGGCTGGAGGTAAGACTATCTACCAGGCAGAAGTGGTGGTGGTATCTAATGTTCCTCTGCTGAGCCCACCCACCTCCCAGTGTGAGGATGCAGAGTTGCTACAGCAGAGACATCATCAAACTGGATAACAGAGGTCACTTCACCCAGAGTATTCCCTGAAACTTGGCCTTCCCCCAACTCAGGCCCCACCCAAGCCACATCCAGGTATAGCCTCAAGAGAGTCAGGTGCTCCTTGCTGAGCAGAGCCAAGACTCCCTCTGGTGGCAGCTGTCTTTGGTTTCTGGAGTGGCTTCTTAGGGCAACTATAAGCACAGCATCTGTGGATTGCTTGATGAATTTTAACAGGCAGTCCTGGAGGGGCACAAGTTGAGGCTAAACTTGGCCTGCAGCTGAACCCTTCTCAGTACCATGCTACTGGTCACCTACTACACAAAGCCATGCAAATAAGACCAGGAGACTTAGGAGCTTTGCTTAGTACGTAGAAACAGACACAGAAATGCAGCCAAAATGGGAAGACGAAGAAGCAGAAACCATATAAAAGAATAGAACAGAGATCAAGGAAAAATGGAGTCAAGCAATCTCACAGATGCAGAGTTCAAAATACTGGTTACAAAGATGCCTAATGAAATTAAGGGAAGTATTGATGAACTCGGTGATAACTTTAACAAAGAGAGAAAAATAACATAAAAATGGAAATGGAAATTGTAAAAGGGAACCAGTCCGAAATGAAGAACACGTTATTAGAGAGAATCAATAGAATGGGGGAAGAAAAGGATCAAAACACCAATATAGAGGATGGGGAAGCCAGGGACACTCAACCGGAATGGCAAGAAAAAAGTAACCAAGAATATAATAATAATTTAAGGAGCCTATGGGATAAAATGAAGGATAACAACATCCACGGCACAGGAGTACCTGAAGAGGGAAAACAAGAAGTTGAAACTATATTTGAAGAAATAATGATGGAAAACTTCCCTAACCTTTTGAAGGAAATAGACATACAACTTAAGGAAGCTCAGAGAGTCCCCCAAAAAATGAACCCAAAGAGGCCCACACTAAGACACATCATAATTAAAATGCCAAAGATTAAATACAAAGAGAGGGTCTCAAAAGCAGCAAGAGAAAAGCAATTAGTTTCCTACAAGGGAGCTCCCATAAGATTGGCAGCCGATTTCTCAAAAGAAACCATGCAGTACAGAAGGGCTTGGTACAAAATATTCAAAGTGCTGAAATCCCAGGATCTATAACCACAAATACTCTATCTAGCAAAGCTATCATTTAGACTCAAAGGACAGATACAGAGCTTCCCAGACAAAAGTAAGCTAAAGAAATATGTCATCACCAAGCCAGTATTACAGAAAATGCTGGAGAGACTTCTTTAAGAAAAAATATGTATCAAAAATTGGAATAAAGAATGGTAATAATTAAGTTTATAAACAAGTACCTCAAATGGAAAAGAATTAAGTGCTCCCACCAAGTGAATTGAATGGATAAGAAAACAAGACTCCTTCATATGCTGTCTACAAGAGACTCACTTCAGACTGAAAGATACACACAGACTAAAAGAAAGGAGATGGAAAAAGATATTGCCTTGATGGACCTAGAGGGTATTGTGCTGAATGAAGTAAGTCAAGTAGAGAAAGACAAATACCACATGACTTCACATATACACGAAATCTAAAGAACAAAATAAACAACAACAACAACTAAACTGGAAACAAACTCACAGATACAGAGAATACTCTGAGGGCTTCTACATGGAAGGGGTTTTTAGGAGGATGGTGAAAAAGGGCAAAGGATGGATACAAAATAATCATGGAGATAAAAAGCGTAGCATAAAGAAACTAGTCAAAATGTTGTAAAAAGTATGTAAGTGGGGAGAGGGGTACTTGATTTAGTGGGATGACCACTTCATGAGTTATATAAATTTCTAATCACTATGCTGTACAATGGAAACTAACGTATTATTGTACGCCAACTATAATTGAAAAAAAAACTCATTGAATTGTACAATATAAATATGAGCAAACTAATTATCTAATATAGTTCAATAAAGCTGGGTAAAAAGATACCTAAATTTTGTTATGTTAATTTAAAAATTAGACTCAATTTTAGAAAATGTGACTAAAGGCAAATTTAAAGGACATATGTCCTTTATCTTTTGGTTCTAAAGTAAAGCCAAAATGAGAATAGATACATAATCTAGTGTTTTAAAAAATGGAGAACATCAATCTAGATAATGGAACAGATTGAGACTATTCTAAAATGCTGAGTGAGTTTAGAATAATTACAACATAAATACTCCTGTGATTACAGTATGGTATGTTTTGTGGATCCAATAAAACAATCATTTGATAGAGGCACTAATAAAATTGTCCTTGAAATTATACAGACGGAAACTCAGGCAAAATCTCTAACAAATTAAGTAGACAAATTGTTCAGAATAAAAGAAAATGTAGTAATGAAATTTAATGAGAACACAGAATTCAGACAGATCAGCATTTCAGACCCTAGCTCTGTTGATGATTACCTTTCTGTTAAGGGCACATTACTTTTATCTACCTCAATCACCATTTCATTATATAATAATAAAGAAATATCTACTCCATAAGCTTGTGAAGTTTAGGAACAATATAAGTAAAATGCCTGGCATAAAGAGCTCAAGAAGAGGTTGTTACTATTGTTCTTATTACTATGGAAGAAGATTTGGGGGGAAAAGTGAGAGACTGAGCAAGGAAAATGATATTAAGTTGTCTTGTACCTGAACTGCTTTTCATAAAACAGTCTATCAGAAAGAAGATAAATGTGAAAGGGGTAAGGCATGAATTAAAACAAAACTAAAAAAAAACACATACAACTACATATCTCCAAAACTCAAGCAGAAAGGCAGAAATAATACTAGGGTCACTCTTGTCCATGCTCCAATCATTTGCGATGTTAATTTCACTGTCACTTATATTCCGGATGGCCTTACCTAGCTTTAAATCCAGTTCATCATAGCTCTTACCTTGCAATCATCTCCCCAACCCTGATTAAATCCAATGCTGCTTACTGTTCTTCTCTATGTGAGTAGCTGAACATGGCTCCTAAAAACAGTACTTACTATTGTCACTATATATTTATAACCACACATCTCTAATGGACCCTCAGCATTTTCCTCATCTCTATATGTTTTATTCTTCCATTCTAACAAAATTTTCCCCATTTTTTCACTCTCCTAAAATATCAAAACTATCTCATGGCTGATGTCCATACTGATTGTTTTGCTGAGAGGAAAAAAAGAATGAGAGAATATTCTCTCATGCCCTCAAATCAACCAACCTGTACATAAACTCCGATAATCGGCTCCCTCTGCTGATAAAATGATAAATTGTCCAAGGCCAATACCATTACTGAGAACCAAAGAATATCTTCTCTGATATAATCTTTTCTTGCTATGCGTCTTTAGTTCTGACACTCTCTCCTTCACAAAGAATTTTTCCTGCTCTCGTTTTGGTCCCATCAGCATCCAAAGATGCACTAATATAATCTCCTTTAAAATGCACACGTACACAATTTCCTTGCTAGGACCCACCCCTGCAGCTACCAATCATCTCTTTGTCCTCTGTTTTACAAAACTTCACACTACAGTAAGTCCTCACTTAATGTTATAGATAGGTTCTATGATTTTAAGCAAACCAACATAGGTTAATTATAAACAAAAGTTAAGCTCCTACAACAGTACAACAAAACAACATTATTCAAGGACATGCTATAGTTAGTTCCCTTTATCATCCACATATTGTCTCACTTCCTATTTTTTGCATTAAAACAGTTTGTCATAGAAAAATGTAAACTTATGAAAGTGAAAAAAAACAATGTAACAATTACTCAGCTTCAACGACTGTCAACGTACAGATAATCTTGTCTATTCACCCAGTTCTCACATCAAATTTCACAGATTATTTTGAAGCAAATCCTAAGCATCATGTTATTTCATCTGTAAATATTTCAGTATGAACTGCTAGGAAAAGAACAATTTTGCAAAAGTACAATATAATAAACCTAAAATTTAACAGTAACTCTCTATGATCAAACATCAGTTAGTCTTCATATTTCCCCAAATGTCTAATTATAAATGTGTATTTTTCCATTTCTCTGAATCAGAACCAATATGAAGTCTATATATGAGACTGACTGATATATTACATCTCTTTTAATCTGTAAGATATATAGTTAAAGATAAAATTCAGTTTGAGTTCAAAATAACCTTTCCAATTCACATTCAGGACTACAGGGTTTTTACTTCATGTTATTAGTCTTACATTTGTATCTCCTTTCTCTCATACCAAATGTTTCGATTTTCAAAGACTCCACCTAAATTACTCATTTATTTTATTCCACACTTTATACACAACATTCTCGGAATGATAATATCAACAATGCTACCACTAGTATTATTAATAAAACAATGAAAGCTGCATTTTTGTTATTTCTTTTATCCTTAGCATAGATAACCACTAGACACATATTTAAATTGAATTGTTTCACTTCTAATTTGGTTTCAAGAATTTTTCTAAATTTAATTTAGTTTTATAATTATGTAAGGTATTTATATAGTTCCCAATTCAAATTTACAAAACATAGTCAAAGACATCCTCTTCATCCAACTCTTTTCCCTCCCCCCATAGGCCAAAAAACAAAAAACAAAACAAAAAAAAAACAAAACAAAACAAAACAAAAAAACTTCTAAAAAGAATAACACCCTTCCTGTTTTAGATAAATAGAAGCATATTTTAGTCTAATCAGTGTTTGGCCTTAGTGCTATAATTCTGGTCTATGACACATAAACCCTCGAATATGCACACATCCAAGTCCTTTACATAGTCTTTAACTATGTAGACCATTTTACTTATTCTGTATTTTTAGATATATCTTTTCATATTTAGTCAGTTTACATTTTTGATCCAATGGTTATATTTATCCTAATAAATTTATGTAAAACCTGTTTTCTCTTCCACCTCTCTCTCCCTCCTCCACCTCCATTGCTATTTTTGCAATTATCTAACTGGTGTTCTATCGTGAGAAATATTGGAAGTAACTACTAACCTCTTTTCTCTCTCCCCAGCTTCTGACTTGAAACAATTACTCCCATTAATATCTATTAGGTAATATGTAAGTTTATTACACTTTTATAAACTCTCAACATTCTCATCCTACTTTTTGGAGAATTATATTACAGCTGAGCAATAATACTATACTCCCTCCCTTAATACCACCATTGATATTAGATATACAGGTTATTATTATATTTAATGTTCAATACCAATCTCTATTAATTGATGTGTCTCTATTTTGATTTTCTGAAGCTCATTTTCTGGTGGATTCATCAGGAAAAAGTTAAAGGAATAATATTCCCAGCTGCTGTATATATATTAAACAATTTGGCTGTATATATTAAACAATATATTATAAAATTCTTAGATCAAAATTAATGTATTTATGTAATTAAATAGAAAAATAGAAATTGACTTCTGAAATAAAGCTTTGCTGTAGAAAGACCAGATGACAATCTGATTTTCCTTTCTGTATAAGTAACTTTATGCTGGATGCCAAAGCTATGATTTTCCTGGGCAAACAGTGAACTACTGCAAAACATAATTCCAATCTGTCTGTTCTTAATTTGTTATCTTATATGATTTCTGGTGATTGTTGTTCCATTGTGCTCTTATTGGAACTTGAAATGAAGATGTTAGCTCTTCATTGCCTATCTTCTATACTTTAAAGATTAACTAAAGTATCTAAAGTATATATAAAACTTGATGCCAATAACACTGAAACATGATATGAAAATTCTCATGATCAAACAGAAAACCAGAATTATACCATAGCCATTAAAGTAAATAAATTAGTAAGTAAGAATTTTGTACTAGGCTTAAAAATAAAGATAAGATTTTTAAAAAACTTAGACATCAGTGGGCACATACTGTAGGAAAAAAGACTACAGAATTAGTCTAGACAACTTGCTAAATAAATAAATTTTTAAGTTAAAAAGTAAAAAAACAGCAATAACAACTCCTGGAGGGGTCAGAGTTGCTATATTATCTGAAATGTCCCATTTTCAACAAAAATCATAAAACACTCAAAGAAATAGTAAATGGGACTCATAGATTGAGGGGTGGGGGAAGCAGTCAATAGAAACTATCTCTCGGGAAGCCCAGAAAAAGACTTCAAAGCCACAAAACAAGTCTTAATAAATTTGAAAACACTAAAATTATATATTTCCCAACCACAATGAATGAAACTAAAAATCAATAGACCAAGAAATCACGAGCCAAAACTATAAAACTCTTAGAAAGAAACAGAGGAAAAGCTTTATGATATTGGATTTGGCAGTGATTTTTTTAAATATGACTCCAAAATTCAAATAACAAAAGAAAAATATAAATTGGACTTTACCAAAATTAAAATTTTGTGCATCAAAGGACATTGCTATGGTCTAAATGTTTGTGTCCCTCCCAAAATTCATTTTGAAATCCCAATGCCTGATGCGGTATTAGAAAGTGAGGCCTTTGGGAGGTGCTTAGGTCATGAGGGTAGAACCCTCATGAAAGAGGTTACTGCCTGATAAAAGAGGCTCGAGAGAGATCCCTGGCCGTTTCACCATATGAAGGCACAGTGTGAAGGCAGCAGCATGAAGCAGGAAGAGGGCATGCTGGCCCCCTGATCTTGAACTTCTAGCCTCCAGAACTGTTAAGAAATAAATGCTGTTGTTTGTAAGCTACATTTACAGTATTTCATTAAGGCAGCCCAAAACTAAAAAACGTCATTAACAGAATAAAAAGGATACCCATAGAATGGAAAAAATATTTGCAAATCGTGTATCTAATAAGGGAGTATATATGCAGAATATATAAAGAACTCCTACAAATGAACAATAAAAAAAACCAAACAATTCAATTTTTAAATGGGTAAAATATTTGAATAGACATCTCTCAAAAATATGTAAATGGCTAATAAGCACATGAAGAGGCTCAACATCACTAATCATTAGGGAAAAGCAATTCCAAACCACAATGGGATACCACCTCACACCCAGGAGGATGGCTATTATTTAAAAAATAAGTAAATAACAAATATTGGTGAGAATGCAGAGAAATCAAAACCTTGTGCATTGTTGGTGGGACTATAAAACAGTGCACCTAATGTGGAAGACAGTATGACAGTTTCTCAAAAATTTAAACATACAATTACCATATGTCCAGCAATTCCAATTCTGGATATATACCCAAAAATTAAAAGTAGGGAGTCGACATATTTGTATACCCATGTTACTAGCTGCATTATTCACATTAGCCAAAAAATGGAAGTAACCAAAGTGTTCATCGATGAATGGATGGATAAACAAAATGTGGTAAATGCATACAGTAGAATATTCAGCCTTAAGAGAAATTCTGATACATGCTACAACATGATGAACCTTGAGGATATTACATTAAGTAAAATAAACCATATACAAAAGGACAAACATTGTATGATTAAACTCAGACACCTAGAGTTTTGAAAATCATAGAGTAGAAAGTAGAATGGTGGTTCTACTGAGGGCAGAAAAAAATTGGGAATAATTATTTAATTAGGGCATAGTTTCATTCTGGGAAGATGAAAAAGTTCTGAAGATGAATATGGTGATGGTTACACAACAATGTGAATGTACTTAATGTTACTGAATTTATACTCAAAAAAGTTAAGATGGTAATAAATTTGGTTATTCATATTTTACCTACAAATTAATAACTAAAAAAAATACCTAGAAAAATGCAGATTAAAACCACAATAAGATATTAACTCACACTTGTCCAAATGGCCATCATCAACAAATCAACAAACAAGTGTTGGCGAGAGTTTGGAGAAAAGGGAACTTTTATACACTGTTCATGGGATTGCAAAGTGGTACAACCACTGTGGAAAACAGTATAGAGTTCTCAAAAAATTAAAAATAGAACTACTAATAGACAAAGAAGATGTGATACATATATACACTGGATTATTACTTGACCATAAAAAAGAATAAAACCTTACCATTTGTGAAAACATGAATGGACATGGAAAGTATTATGCTAAGTGAAATAAGTCAGACCGAGAAAGACGAATACCATATGATCTCACTTATGTTTGGAATCTAAAGATCAATATAAACAAACAAAACAGAAACAGACTCACAGATGCAGGAAACAAGTTGATGGTTGACACATGGAAGGGATTTTGTGATAGGGTGAAAAAGACGAAGGGATTAAGAAGTACAAATTGGCAGGTAAAAAATAGCCATGGGGATGTAAAGTACAGCAAAGAAAATATAGTCAATAATATTGTACTCACTATGTATACTGCCAAGTGAGTATTAGACTAATCAGGGGGATTATTTCATAAATTATATAAATGTTTAAACACTATGCTGTACTCCTGAAACTAATAATAAATAATATTGATTGTCAATATGAATTGTAATTGAAAAATCAAAAAAAGGGAGAAAAATGAGAAGGGGAAGAAGAGGTTCAAATTTCCAGGTATAAAACAAATTAGTCATAGGGATGTGGTATACAGCATACGAAACATAGTCAATAATATTGTGAGAGCATTACACTGTCAGATGGTTGCTGGATTTATCATGATGATTACTTCTTCAGGTATATAAATGTTGAATAACTATGGTGTACACCTGAAATTAATATGATATATGTTGGCTGTGTTTTAATAAAAAATTTTTAGGAAGGAAGGAAGGAAGGAAGGAAGGAAGGAAGGAAGGAAGGAAGGAAGGAAAGAAAAGGAAGAAAAGAAAAGAAAGAAAGAAAGAAAGAAAGAAAGAAAGAAAGAAAGAAAGAAAGAAAGAAAGAAAGAAAGAAAGAAAGAAAGAAAGAAAGAAAGAAAAAGAGAGAAAAGAAACGAGAATTGAAGAGAAAAGAAAAAAGAAAAGAAAAAAGAAAAGAAAAGAAAAGGAAAAGAAAAGGAAAAGAAAAGAAAAGAAAAGAAAAGAAAAGAAAAGAAAAGAAAAAAGAAAAGAAAAAAAGAAAAGAAAAGAAAAGAAAAGAAGAGAAGAGAAAAGAAGAGAAAAGAAACCTAAACAACCTAGGGGGAAAAAATGGCAAAATTTCACATAAAAAGGAAGTACAAATAGCAAATATACTTTTTAAATAATGTTCAGTCTAATTAATAAAAACTAGGGAAATGTAATAGAATTTTACATTCACTATTATATAGTAAAGAAATAACTTTTCCTAAAGGAGATCTGACCTTTGTCCTGGCAACTGGGAGGTAACCATTAAAGGCTTAGAATTTCCCAAGTGACAGAAGTGTGTTTGTTACTCATAGTGGAACCCTTAGACCACACCTGACAATTTGTTAACTTTGTTCCATCCAGTGGGGGCTGCCCATGCCAGAAAGATGAACTATATGATCACAGGTCTGGGCCTTTGGGTCAGATGAATCAGCCTCTATAAAAGAGTAGGAAGATGGACCTTAAGTTCAGCCACATGGGCAATAACTCAATCAATCATGCTTATATAATAAAGCCTCTATTAGAAACTTTGGACACTGAAGCTCAGGTGAGCATCCTAGGTTGGCAATACTCCATGCATATTGTCACACATCAATGATAGGAGGATAATGCATCCCTGAGGACATGGAAACTTCACATGTGGAAACTTCTCAGATTCTGCCCTGTGTCTCTTCCTTCAGCTGCTTTTAATCCTTTTGCTGGTGTTCTTCTGCTATAATAAAACAAATCATAAGCCTAGTGCTTTTCAAAGTTGCATGAGTTGTTGTGGTGAATAATCAAATTTGAAGGAGTCCATGAAGATCCCCAAATTTGTAGCCAGCTGATCTAAAATGAGGGTAATACTGTGGACCTCTTGAACTTTCAGCTGGTGTCAGAAGTCAGGTAAATTTGGCAGTCTGGAGGACTGTGCCCTTAACTTTGAGTTTGGCTAATTCTGAGCAAAACTATATTGGCACAAATTTTAAAGTGTGATTATAAATCCTAAGTGCAAATGAGGAAATGTACCAAAGAAAACTTATGCTGGAAGAGCAAACTGGCACAACTACTTTCAAAAATATTTTGTCATTATTTAGAAAAGTTAAACATCTATATACCCTATGAAAAAGAAATTCCACTTCTAGATATAGATCCTAGAGAAATTCATACACATGAGTAGCACAGATATTTACAATAATATTCATAACCAATTTAGTTCAAATAAGCCAAATCCCACTGAATTAGGAAACAGATAAATTGTAGTGCATTCACATAATGAGATAATATACTACAATAAAAATTAATGAACCATAGCTACATGCAAAGACATGCATGAATCCTATAAATATCATATTAAGTGAAAAAAATCAGATCAGAGAATGAATGCTTCAGAGTACAAAACCATTTTTGTAATATTCAGTAACAACAACAAAAAAATTAAATACTTTGCTTAAGGATACTAATATATATGATAAAACTATTTAAACATATAAAAAGGTCACAGGAAGAATAAACACAAAAATCAGGTTAGATATTATTGGGACATTAGGGAGGCTGTAAAATAGAATTAAAAATGAGCATAAGTTAGGTGTAATAGCACTGTAAAAGTATTCTAACGCTTATGTATGGCAGTCACAGGTTTTTGTTGTTTTTGCTTTAAATTTTACATGTATTCTTTTTTATAAAGTATAACTTACATAATAAAGGTTTTTAAAACACAATAAATTAAGTAGAATATTCTGATAATCACTAAAAAAAAAACTGCTCTTGAATCATATGAGGATAAATGAACAGGAAAAACATTGTGCACAGGAGAGAAACTGTTTACACTGATAGCAATGCCAACACATTGTTTTGAAATGATAGAAATGTTCAGAACCTGACTTGTCCAATATGGTAGCTAGTAGCCAAATGTAATGACTGAGCACATAAAATATAGCAAGTGCAACTGAATAATTTAATTTTTTATTTTATTTAATTTTAATTACTTTAAAGTTAAATTAAAATAGCCACATGTAGCTAGAGGCTACCATATAGGACAGCACAGCTCTGTCGAATTCTCTATTCACATTAGATTGCAAGAATCTTTATGTTGCCCTTCACATAAAAAAACAAAAGTTTAAATTATGACTAACACATTATGGGTTTACTATAGACAAAAATAAGGCAGAATTCCAAATCAGAAACCTATTTTCAAAGAAAATGCCTGTCCTGACATTATAAAATGGGTAAAAAATATCTGTAATTAAACATTTTCAGATAAAATAAAATGACTGTAGCATATCATACTTTTTTACTTTAACCTTTTTGATGAATTAATCAACTATTAATACTTGCATGAACTGAGTTGAATAAGTTGACTTCACTGGATCATGCATTTCTGCACTAGAATATTAGGAGCTTTACAAGGTTTAAACTTTTTGGCCCAGGAATCTCACATCTCAGACTGAAAACATTTTAATAATTGCTGGAGCTCAAAAGTGAATTTATTAATGGGATATCCATTCTACTTTCCTTGTGTATATTTGAAAGTTTTTATAATAAACTAATAAAAAACTTTAAAACACATTTGTGACACTGTGAAAAAACTGAAATAAAATAAACTATATCCTACAACTAGAACACTTTTAAAAATGAATAGTATTCCTATTACTTAAAAGTATTTTTTAAAATGTAAAGCCTTATCTTTTATTTTTAAAAAAAATCCCTTCGTCTATGCTTACAGCCCCATTTTTGCCCATATTAAGAATGTCACCAACTTATCTGAAAATTACTCTCTCACTTCGCCTTAACACCTAAATTTTCTACAATTTATTTATTACCCTCTCTTATCCATAAGCATTTCTGTGTACTTTTTCCTAAAAGGAGGCATACCCTTTTCTCCTAGCACTATTTGAAATTTGTATTTTCAGCACTTTATTCTAAGCTCCATATTATAATTTTTACAGTTGAGTCTGCTTTCTCAAAGTTATTTATGGACATCTTCTAGACTCTTTATTAGATTATATCTTAATAAGTTATATACTTCACTAATTCCCACAGAGGAAGAAAAGGCTGTATTAATTTTTTAAGTCAATAAATGCTGATTAAAAGTGAATGAACATCCTTTCACACATGGAATTACTGCATTAAAGCAAAACAGGTAAAAAAAAAAGTCAATGATCAATAGGAAAAATGAACAAAAAGGCTTAAATATGTATTTCAAGGGATTTTTTTAAAAATACACAAGAGTTTAAATTTAGAAGGGAAAGAAATGAGACATCTGATCAAGATGGTGAATTAGGTAAATGCTGTACTCCTACAACATCAAAATTAAACTAAACTACAGAAAAATTGTCATTGAGAACCACCGGACCAGACAGAAGTCTAGCTGAACAGAAATCCTACAACTACGGATATACAAAAGAAGCCACGTCAAGACTAGTAGGAGGAGCAGAGATGTGAAACAGACTGGTCCTGAACCCACATATGGCGGTTAAAAAGCAGGAAGGATATCTCAGCTGCAGATGTACCCCCTGAGGAGTGAGGGGTCCCAGCCTCACACCATGATCCCTAGTCCAGGGTTCCAGTGCCGGAAAGAGGAAGTCCCCATAACTTCTGGTTCTGAAAATGAGCAGGGATTGTGGTTGAGTGAGATGAAAGGCTGCTGGAATTGCAAGCATCCTTCTTAAAGGGCCCATGAATGGACTTACCCTGAGGAACTCACTCAATCTTCACTTCAGCACTGGGGCAGCAGCTCAAAAAGCACCAAGGACATACAGGGAGAAACTGAACTGCCTGACTTCAAGGGAAGGGCTGATGGGGCAGCTTTCTCCAAGATAAAAGTGCTCGCAGAAGTCACTGTTCCTTTGTGTAGCACTCACCCCAATGGAGCTTGCAGGTGCAGGCAAGTGCCCTGAGTCTCCATCAACCTGGCTAACACCTCTCATGCCACTCTCGTGATTTTCCAAGAACCCACCCTAGCCAACTTGCAGGTTCACCCAAGCCATTTCCATAGGCTTTTCCATACAAATGGCCTGTCTCAGCTGATCCTCTGGACTTTTCTAAAATCTCTCAAATGTTCAAAACCCCAAAGAAGTAGTAAACAGCATCTGGCCTCAGCATGCCCATACCTTTTTTTTATGTCTCGCTCTGCAGGCTTTGGCTTGCCCTATAACCTGGCACCAAGATCTTTCCCATCTTTATTTGATTATTAAACAAGATTCCTTAACAATCATGTAACGCCCACCACAAGCCCTCAGCTCTCACCCCTGCCCATTCTGACATCATTTGGTGCTTTTTTAAGATCAAACACCGCCATCAGTACTTCAAAGGAACATCAAAGTAATATTGTATCTCTTGCTAAGCATCTCAAAGCCTGGCACTAATGGCAGCCAGACTCAGATAGCAGTTTACCCTCTCCCAGGCACTTATAAGTCCAGCACAAGTGGCAACCATCTGTAGATCATTTTGAAGCTCATACCAAGTGGCTCTGGGCAGGGCACAGGCAGCAGGTGAACTTGGCCACCACAAGAGTCCCTTCCAAGAGACCCCAGAACTAACACACCTGGTGGCCAGCTTTAGACAACACCAGAACACCACTCAACCACTTCCATAAGTGACACACCCAAAGGGTGGACTCAACAGGCACCAAAGCCCTATTAAAGGGAATCTCACTCTATAGGGTCACCCCCACAGAATACCTCCTCCAAAGTAGTCTCAACCTGAGTACTAATATCTCCCAGTGACATGCAAACAGCAACCAAGGCTCAATTACAATTATAGGGCACACACAACTCACACAAGGGACATACCTGGAACACCTTGGCTCAAGTGCCCAGGGAAACAGTACCACTGGGCCCCACAGAATACCTATTACATAATGCTACTCTACCAAGACATAGCAGCTCTACCTAATACATAAAAACAAATACAAGGAGGCAGGCAAATGAGGAGACAAAAAAACATGTCCCAAATGAAAGAACAGAACAAAATTCCTGTAAAAGAACAAAATGTAGACAAGCAATCTACCAGATGCAGAGTTCAAAAAGCTAGTTATAAGGATGCTCAATGAACTTAGGGGAAGAGTAAATGAACTCAGTGAGAACTTTAACAAAGAGACAGAAAACATAAAAGTGGAGATAGAAAACATAAAAAAGATCAGTCAGAAATGAAGAATACAGTAACTAAAATAAAGACTACCTTAGAACAAGGGTCTCAAACCCCCGAGCCACAGAATAGTACCAATCCATGGCCTGTTAGGAACCAGGCCACACAGCAGGAAATGAGTGGTGGGCAAGCAAGGAAAGTTCCACCTGTATTTGCTGTCACTCCCCAGCACTAGCATTACCACCTCAGCTCCATCTCAAATCACCAAGCATTAGACTCTCATAGGAACACTGGTCCCTAATGCCAAAATGGTTAGAAGCCACTGCCTTAGAGGGAATCAACAATAGTTTAGATGAAGAAAAGGATCAAATCAGTGTTTTAGAAGACAAGGTAGCATAAAAAATCCAATCAGAACAGCAACAACAACAAAAAGAATCCAAAAAAATGAGATAGTTTAAGGGACCTCTACAACAACATCAAGCATACCAATATTTGCATCACTGAGGTACCAGAAGGAGAAGAGAGAGAGCAAGGAATTGAAAATCCATCTAAAGAAATGTCAGAAAAATTCCCTACCCTGGTAAAGGAAATAGACATAAAAGCCCAAGAATTACTGAGAGTTCCTAACAAGATGAACCCAGAGTCCCACACCAAGACAAGACATGATTAAAATGGAAAAGATTAAAGACAAAGAGAGAATCCTAAAAGCAGCAAGAGAAATGCAGTTAGTTACATACCAGAGAGCTCCCATATGTCAGCTAATTTCTCAACAGAAACTTTGCAAGCCAAAAGCAATTGTCATGAAGTATTTAAAGTACTGAAAAGCAAGGACCTACAACCAAGATTACCCAGTAATGCTATCATTTATAATTGAAGGACAGATAAAGGGCTTCCCAGACAAGGAAAAAATAAAGTTCATCAACACCAAACCAGCATTACAAAAAATGTTAAAGGGACTTCTTTAGCAAAAAGAAAAACCAAAATTATAAATAATAAAATGGCAACAACTACATACCTATCAACAATTACTTTAAATGTTAATGGATTAAATACTCCAATCAAAAGATATAGTAGCTGAATGTATAAGAAAACAAAACTCATATATATGCTGCCTACAAAAGACTCACTTCAGATGGAAAGACACAGAGACTGAAAGTAAAGGGATGGAAAAAAAATTTCATGCAAATACATACAAAAAAGAAAAAGCTGGGTAGCAATACTTATATTAAACAAAATAGACTTTAAAACAACGGCTTAAAAAGAGACAAAGAAAGACCTGGCAATTCCACATCTGGGAATTTATCTAAAGAGATCTAAAAGACTAACTCGAAAAGAAATATGCTTCCCTATGTTCACTGCAGCATTACTTAGATATAGACGCAACCTAAGTATCCACCGATAGACAAATGAATAAAGTAGAAGTGATGCATATATACAATGAACTATTACTCACCCATAAAAAGAATAAACTCTTGCCATCTGCAACAACATGGATGAACCTAGAAAGTTATCATAGTAAGTGAAATAAGGCAGATAGAGGAAGACAAATACCATATGATTTCACTTCTCTGTGGAATCTAAAAAGAAAATAAAACAGAAACAAACTCAAAGATACAAAGAACATTTTGATGGTTGCCAGGTGGGAAGGGAGTTGGAGGGCTGGGCATAAAGGGGGAAGAGAGCAAGATGTACACACTGCAACTTATAAAGATATAAAGAACAGCATAGGGAATACAGTCAATAGTACTGTAATAACCATGTATAGTGTCAGATGGGTACCAGACTTATCGGGGTGACCACTTTGTACGTGATATAAATGTCTAAGCACTATGTTGTACACCTGAAATTAATATTTTATGTCAACTTATTGAAAAAATTTTTAAAAATTTTTAATAAAAGGGAAAGAAGTGAATCCAAGTCATATGTTTCCTCAAAAGAAAGGCTTTGAAAGGGGAGAGAAGTATGACAGAGTGTACAGGTGGGGGTAAAATGAAGAGTCTTTACGTTTTTCCACGTATCTTAGGTCTTGTCTCCATCATTCTTGGATGGGCCTTTGAGAGAGATTCCACAATCATTACATTTAAGGTGATGCCTCCCTCACCAACGGGGTTCTTAAAAGCAGTGCCTTTTCCTATCTGTTAAATCCTTACTCACCTGTATACCATCCTTCTGCCATGTTCCTTGAAATCATCCAGGGCTCTTTCCCTTGCTCCAATAAAGAAATCGCATCAGGTTTAGAAACAGATAGTCCTATTTTTAAGAAAAAATAATAAGACATAATCATGCTGTTTCTGAATTCAAACCCAATCCTCAAGAAAACAGGCAACTACATGAAGGACAAAATTTAAAGGTACAAAGAATGGAGAAGACAAGGTATCGCAAAGAACTGCCCATCTCCTAATCTACACAGCACAAACTAACTCCCTAGGAAATAGAAATCCACCCAGAAAATTGAAAGATATACCTAAAATTCACAAGTTATTTGGGGATAGATACCCTTACCTAGTAAGACTAGGTTGCTATAGTTCTCCATCATCACTTCTCTATACAAATCCCTCTGAGCAGGGTTCAGATAGTCCCACTCTTCCTGAGAGAAGTCTATATCTACATCCCTGAAAGTCATCAACCACTGAAATGATTAAACCATGGAGAACTGCTGAAATTAAAAATGTTTTTAAGATGAAAGAAGAGATAGAAAAAGACACCAAGGGATAGAGATAATGCACTGAGCAAATGGGACAGGCCAAGAATGTGGCAAAATAAAAAAACTTAGTATAAATAGAATAAAGTACCTCCATCTTCTTGAATATTCCTATTGCTGCAAACCACCTTCTTCATACAATGAGACATTCCAATTATCACATGGCTAGGGCTAAGAATGAATAAAACACAATTATTTGTAGTTTCCCAAAGTAATAAAATAAAGTACAAAAATACTCAGCAACCGGTAGGCCTGGCACATTATTATTTATTTTAATGATCATCCATGACTTACCAATATTTTTAATATGGAAATTTTCAAACACACAGCAAAGTTGAAAGGACTGTACAGAATACACCTGATATGCTAATTAGTACTTACAATAAACTCCTAAATATGAGCTCCTCTCTTCACTTTCTCACCTATTAAGGACATAATCTTCCTAAAATATTTACCAAACAAAGTTCACGTAAGAGAACTTTAATATATAACCTATAGCCACTTCCAATGCACAGGAGAGGTACCCTGAATCAGAGTTGACAGGGACATAAAAGGAATGCCCATTTCCTGATAGAATACTAGGCATTTTCTGCAGCTGAGGCAACACCAGCCCAAAGATTCTGGAAGCCCCAGCAGTGCAAGTAGGAGAAAATAAAAACTTGCGCATTAGTAACACGCTTTAATACCACGCTTTACTTATCAACATCCTAAAATAGTGACATGTCAAATACTTTTTTTTAAATGCAGATTTCATTCTCATGAATGCCTAGGCAGAGAAATAATCCTCAAAAACCCTGAAAATCAAAGTAACAAGGTGGCTTAAAAAGAAAATTAAAAATCTCCAGAAAATAAACTTAAAGACATGGAAATATGTGATTTAAATGATAGAATATTCAAGATTCTGAATTTTTCACAGTTCTGAAAAAAAACTCAAAGAAATACAAGAAAACTCAGAAAGGCAGTTTAATGAACTCATAAATAAAATCAACAAACAAAAGGAGTACTTTAACAAATTAATGAAACTATTAAAAAGAACAAAACAAATTCTAGAGATAAAGAACACAATAAAGAAATGAAGACTGAACTAGAGAGCTTAAGAAATAGAGTAAACAAGATGGAGGAAAGAATTAGTAATATCAAAGGTAGAAATCTAGAAATGATTCAGATGGAAAAAGTGAGAGATTTGAGAGTAAAAAAAAATGAAAGAACTCTACAAGAACTATCTGACTCTATTAGAAAAAGCAATATAAGAATAATGAGTAGACCAGAAGAAAAAGAGAGGGAAAAGGAAACAGAGAGCCTATTCAAACAAATAGTAGATGAGAACTTCCCAAAACCATGGAGAGAATTAGATGCTTGAATCCAAGAATCTAACGAAACACCTACTTATCTCAATGCAAAAGGCCTTTTTAAAGGCACATTTATTAAAACTGTCACAATTAATGACAAAGGAAGAATTCTCAAGCAGCCAGGGAAAAAAAGATAGTAACCTATAAAGGAAACCCCATTAGATCATCATCAGATATTTCAGCAGAAACCCTACAAGCTAGGAGACAGTGGAATCAAATATTCAAATTACTAAAAAGAGAAATCACGAGCCAAAAATAATTTATCCAGAAAAGTTATTCTTTATATGAAGCAGAAACCAGGCTTTTTTAGACATACAAAAGCTGAGGGAATTGACCACCAGAAGCCCTGCCTTAATAAGGAATACTTAAAGGAGCTCTTCCACCTAAAACAAAAAGACAAAAGGATACAATGCTATGAGTAAGATAACTAACAGACAAGCAATTGCAACGCTAGTTCATGATAAAGTACAAAACACTTAAATATAATACAAAAGTTAAAAGGAGCAAAAACACTTTTTAAAAAAGACAATAGCTACTGCAATTTGTAGATGAACACATAACAGAAAATGGAATAGCTTGTGATAACAAAAACACAAAAGAGAACAGGTAAAAAGCATATGCATAGCT
The DNA here is from genome assembly GCA_004027375.1 of Macroglossus sobrinus. NCBI lineage: Eukaryota > Metazoa > Chordata > Mammalia > Chiroptera > Pteropodidae > Macroglossus > Macroglossus sobrinus. The sequence continues at coordinate 302,948 of PVKZ01001259.1, forward strand.
GAATGAAGATAAGATGCAATCAGAAGAAAAAGGACCACTGTATATATAAAATTTTATTTTACATAAACCTAATGGTAACCACAAGAAAAAAAGTCTAGTAATAAGACACTGAAACATTAAAAAAAAAAAATGGAGGAAAAAAGTCATAGAATACCACCAAACTAAAATAACAGAAACACAAGGGAAAAGAAACAATGGAGACACAGGACTACCAGAAAACAAAAGAAAAAAAGACTACAGAAAATCCTCATATGTCATTAATCACCCTAAATGTAAATAGACTTGATTCACCAATTAAATGGTGCAGAATAACAGGATGAATCACAAAGCAAAATTCAACCCTATGCTGCCTTCAAGAGACACATCTCAGCTGCAATGACAAATACAGACTCAAAGTGAAAGGATGGAAAACAATGCTCCAAGCAAATGGAATCTAGAGAGAAGCAAGTGTAGCTGTCCTTATATCTGATGAAACACACGTCAAGATAAAAAAGGTAATGAGAGACAAAGATGGGCACTTCATAATGAAAAAGGAAAACATAATGCATATTAATATATATACACCTAACCTGGGAGCACCAAAATATATAAAGCAATTATTAACAAAACTACTGGGAGAAACTGACAAAAACACAAATATGGTAGAGAACCTAAATATCCCATTGATACCAATGGATAGATCATCCAAACAGAAAATCAATAAGGAAATATAGGCCTTAAATGACATGTTAGATCAAGTGCGCTAATACCTGTAACCGATATTTACAGAGCTTTTCATCCCAGATCACCAGAATACATATTCTTCTCTAGTGCACATAAACATTCTCAAAAACCATGTGCTAGGGCACAAAACAAGCCTCATCTAATTTTAGAAGACTGAAATCATACCAAGCATATTTGCCGAACATAACAATTTGAAACTACAAATTAAATGCAGAAAGAAAGCTGGAAAAACCATACATGAGAGGAGATTAAATAATAATATCTACTAAATGACATAAAAAATACGTAGAGACAAATGAGAATGACAATATGACATCAAAATTTGAGAGATACGGCAAAAGGGTTAATTAGATGGTAGTTTATATTATTACAGGCCTACCTTCAGAAACAAGAAAATCTCAAATAAAGACCTAACATTTCACCTCAAAGAACTAGAAAAAGAATAAACGAAGCCCCAAGTCAGTAGGAGAAAGAAAACAATAAAAATTAGAGCAGAATTAAATAAAATAGAAAACAAAAAGATAATAGAAAAAATTAACACAAGAACTGGTTCTTTGAAAAAAAACTGACAAACTTCTGGCTAGAATCACTAAGAATAACAACAACAAAAAGACTCAAATGAACAAAATCAGAAATGAAAGAGAAGTTAAATGGATACCACAAAAAAACATAGGGCTATACAAGATCATCGTGAAAGGCTATATGCCACCAAATTTGATAACATAGAAAAAATATACAAGTTCTTAGAAATATGTAGCCTTCCTAGACTAAATCATGGAAAAATTATATAATCTGAATAGACCAATCAACAGTAAGAAAATTAAATCATCAAAAACTATCTAAAAAGTAAAAGTCCAGGACCAGATGGCTTCAACTAGTGAATTCTTCCAAACAGTCAAAGAACATTTAATATCATTTTCAAACTCTTTCAAAAAATTGAAGAGGCAATACTTCCTAATTTGTTTTATGAGGTCAACATTAACCTGATACCAAAACCTGGCAAGGATAAGACAAAAAAATTACAGACTCCTAAACAAAATACTAGCAACTTGATTACAAAACACATTTAAAAAATAATATATCACCATCAAGTGGGGTTCATTCCAGGGGCACTAAGATGGTTCAACATGTGCAAATCAATCATTGTGATACATATTAAGAAAATAAAAGATAAAAATCATATGAGCAAACCAACAGATACAAAAAAAAAAGCAGTTGACAATGTACAAAATCCACTTATGATTAAAATACTCAGTAAAATGCTTATAGAAAGAAAATACCTCTCAACAAACTAAAAGCCATATACAACAAATGTTGTCAATATTATATTCAATGGCAAAAAACTAAAAGTTTTGCCTCTAAGATCAGAAACGAGACAAGGCTTTCTACTCTCATCACTGTTATTCAACACTGCTCTAGAATTCCTAGCCAGAGCAATCAGGCAAGAGAAAGAAATAAAAGATCCAAATTAGAAATGCACAGGTAAAATTCTCACTTTTTGATGATGACATGAATCTTTACATAGAAAACCCTAAAGACTCCATCAAAAAAAAAACTATTAGAAACAATAAACAAATACAGTTAAGTTGCAGGATACAAAATCAATGTACAAAAATCCATTGTGTTCCTATATACTACCAAAGAAAATTCATTTTAAAAAATTCCATTTGCAATTACAAAAAAAGAATATTTTTTTAAAGAAAACATGGCAGAGTGAGAGATGTCCCCAGATCTCTCTCTGTGAAACAATAATAAGCTAAATACCTAAAACGCAACAAAAAACACCCAAACTGCACACCAACATGTCTGAGCGTGGGATCTGTACATAAGAACTATGGCAGGTCAGAACCCCAAGTGTCGGGTGGTGGACTGGGAGAAACAAAGAAGCTGCCTCTTGCAGCTGGAGCTCCCTGTAGGAGGAGGGGCAGGGAGGGTGCAGGAGTTCCCTGAATAGCCCTGCCTGGGAGAGCTGTGAGTTTCTCCCAGCTGGTGGTATTGCTCAGTCATCAGGGCAGAAGTCAGAGAAGTGGGGATGGCAAAAAAAAACAATTGATTTTTACAAACTGCAGTCGCAAAAATGAGGCTGAGTGGCAGCCCCCTTTCCCCAACCCAGAGGGCCACTCCCTGCTCACCCTCCGAGACAGAACATAGAGCCCCAGAGGAATCTGGGCAAACTCTATCGAAACTATCTCTAACACTGACAGGAACTGAGATTGAGAGTAGCGAGTGTGATTAAACATCTATGAGAAAAAAAAAGTCATTATTAAAACTTTATATAAAGCAGGGATCAAGAGGATTAGATGCCACCTACTGGCAACCTCCCCCCCCCGACCAACCCCCCGCAAAAAAATGTTCTTTGACAACAGGAAAAAAAAAATACACTTTCATTAATGCCCAGGTGGAGAAAACTCCATTAAACACCACAAACAACCAAGGTGACAAGGCAGCTGAGAAAAAAAAAGGGAAAAATCTCCAGAAAATTAGCTTACAGACATAGAAACATGCAACTTAAATGGCAGAGAATTCAGGATGGTACTTCTGAGAAAACTCAATGAGATCCATAACGAATCATATTAATAATATCAGGAATCGAAAAAACAACTACATGAGCAGAATGAGTTCTTTACCAAGGATACTAAAACCCTCAAAAAGAAGTGAATAGAACTTCTGGAGATAAAGAACACATTGCAAGAGTTGAAAAATGAAATAACGAGTCAACCGAATGGAGGAAAGGATCAGTGATATCAAAGACAGAAATCAAAAAATAAATCAGAAGGTAGAAGTGAGAAATCAAGAATGAAAATAATGAAACAGAAATACAAGAACTAACTGATATCATCATGAGAGGAAACATAAGAATAATGGGAATTCTCGAAGTGGGGGAAAGGAACAGGGATTAGAAAGCATTTTCAGACAAATAGTGGATGAGAATTTCCCAAATATAAGGAATGAGCTGGATCTTGGAATTAGAGAAGTCAACAGAACACCCAATTATCTCAACTCAAAAAGGCCTTCACCAAGACACATTGTATTAAGATTATCAAAAACCAACGACAAAGACATAATTCTCAGGGCAGCTAGGGAAAACAACATGTTAACCTATAAAAGAAAAGCCATTAGATTATCGTCAGATTTCTCAGCACAAACCTTACAAGCCAGGAGTGGAATCAAATATTCAAACTATCAAATAAAAGGAACTACCAGCCAAGAATAATGTATCCAGCTAAGCTCTCCTTTAGATATGAATGAGAAATTAAGACCTTTCCAGACATACAAAAATTCAGAGAATTCTCCACATGAGGCCAGCATTACAGGAAATTCTGAAAGAGATAGATCACCTAAAACAAAATGACAAAAAAAAAAATACATAATTAGGAGTAAGGTAACTAGTAGGCTGATAGAAGCAGAGGAGTGCAACCTGTAAAAAAGAGGGTATTACAAGTTTAAAATATAAGAAGAAATTTGCTATAACAGGATAGTAATGAATATTCAGCATACATAGGGACAAATTGAGACAACAATGACTGAAAAAGATAGGATTCAAAGATCCAAATTCACAAAGGGAAATGAAGATAGGGCACACGCAAAAGAAAATGGATGACTGTACATATATATAACTACCCTTTACATATTCGTAATGTTAACCACACACCAAAGATTCAGAACTGAAGTATGTAACATAAAACAAGAAGCACCAGAGAGAAAACTCACAAAACCCAAACAAAATAAAGAGAACAGAAATACAAGGACAAGGAACCAATAGAAACACCGAGCAACCAGAAAGTAAATGATGAAATGGGTAAAAGAAGACAAAATATTTCAAAAAATCACCCTAAATGTAAATGGACTGAACTCATTAATAAAAAGGCACAGAGTTGCAGAATGGATTAAAAAAACAAAACCTAACCATATGCTGCCACCAGGAGACACATCTTAGATCCAAACACAAATATAGACTCAAAGTGAAAGAGTGGAAAATGATATTTCAAGCAAAAGGCATTCAGAGAAAAGTGAGAGTAGCAGTACTAATATTGGACGAAATAGACTTCAAAATTAAAGAGGTAAAGAAAGATACTGAGGGATACTTCATAATGATAAGAACATATCATCTAAACAGAAAATCAATAAGAAAATAAAGGACACATTAGAGCAACTGGACGTAATTGACATTTACAGAGCCTTCCATCCCAAAACAGCTGCTTATACATTCTTCTTAGTGCACATGGAACATTCTCAAGGATTGACCACATACTAGGATACAGAGATAGCCTCAACAAATAAAAGAGGGTTGAAATCATACGAACCATATTCTCTGATCATAATGCTTTGAAACTAGAGATTGACTGCAGAAAAAAAATCAAGAAGAACCACAAATACATGGAGATTAAACAGCATACTATTGAAGAATAACTGGTTCAGAATAAAAAGGGAGATCAAGAAATACATAGAACAAACGATAATGATAGTACAACACATCAAAACTTTTGAGACATGGCAAAAGTGATCATAAGTGTAAAGTTCATATCATTATAGGCCTACCTCCAAGAACAAGAACAAGCGCAAATAAACAACTAAATGCTTCACCTTAAAAAACTAGAAAAGTAAGAGCAAATGAGGCCTAAAGTCAGCAGAAGGAAAGAAATCATCAAAATTAAAGCAGAAATAAATGAAATTGAAAAAAAAAAACAAAAAATAAATGCAACAAAGAGCTGGTTCTTTGAGAAGGTTAATAAAATTGACAAACTCCTGGCTAGATTCACTAAAGAAAAAGGAAAAAGGACACATATAAACAAAATCAGGTATGAAATTACGACAGACACCACAGAAATACAAAGAAACATACAGGAATACTATGAAAAAGGACATAACACCAAATTTTATAACCCAGAAGAAATGGAACAGTATTGGAAAAATACAATCTTCTTAGACTGAATCAAGAACTGGAAATAGACAACAACAGCAGTTTGAAAACTGAAACCATCATCAAAAGCCTACCAAAAAGTAGAAGTCCAGGACCAGATGGCTTCACCAGTGAATTTTAGCAAACATTCAAAGACTTAATACCTATTCTCCTCAAAGTCTTCCAAAGAATTAAACAGGAAGCAATACTTCTCCACTCATTTTATGAGACCAATATACCAAAACCTGGTAACACAAAAAAAGAAAACTACATACCAATATCTCTCATGAACACAGATGCAAAAATCCTAAATAACATACTAGCAAACTGAATACAGCAACATTTAAAAAGATTATACACCACAATCAAGTGGGCTTCATCCCAGAGGCACAGGTATGGTTCAATATATGCAAATCGATTAATGTGATACACCACATAAATTTAAAAAATAAGAATCATATGATCATATCAATAGATTCAGAAAAAGCCTTTGACAAGATATAGCATCCATTTATCAAAACACTTAACAAAATCATTTAGAAGGAAAGTACATTAACATAATAAAGGCTATGTATGACAAGCCCTCAGCCAACATTATACCTAATAGTGACAAACTAAAAACCTTTTCTCTAAGATCAGGAACAAAGCAAGGCTGTCCACTATCCCCACTGTATAACACTGGAGGTTCGAGTGAGTTAAATCATGCATGAGAAAGATATAAAAGGCATCCAAATAGGAAAGGAAGAAGTCAAACTGTCACTATTTGCAAAAGACATGATTCTCTATATAGAAAACCCTAAAGACTCCACAAGAACACTACTACAAATAATAAGCACATACAGTAAAGTTTCTGGATACAAAATCGACCTTCAAAAATCCATAGTGTTCCTATACTCTAATAATGAAGTGTTAGACAAATAAGTGGAAAAAAATAATTCCTTTTGCAATTGCAACAAAGAATTAAATACCTAGGAATAAATTTAACGAAACATGTGAAGGACCTATATAATGAAAACTATAAGACCCTATAAAAGAAATTGAAGAAGATACAAAGAAATGGAAAAATAATCTATGTTCTTAGATTAGAAGAATCAACATTGTTAAAATGACCTTATTACCTAAATCATTATATAGATCTAATGTAATCCCCATCAAAATCACACGGGCATTTTTTAAAGAAATGCAACAAAAAATCATCAGATTTGTATGGAAGCACAAAAGACCCCGAACTGCCAAACCCATGCTGAGAAAAAAGAACAAGGCTGGAGGCGTCACTCTGACCAATTTCAAATTATGTTACAAAGTGAATAATAAAAACGGCATGGTATTGGCAGCAAAACAAATACACGGACCAGTGGAACAAAATCAAGAGTCCAGAAGTAAAAGAATATTCATATGGGCAAATAATTTTTGACAAAGAAGTCAAAAACATACAGTGAAGAAAAGAAAGCCTCTTCAATAAATGGTGCTGGGAAAACTGGAAAGCCACCTGCGAAAGAATGAAACTAGACTGTTGTCTTTCACCACACCAAAATTAACTCAAAATAGATTAAGGACCTGAATATAAGACCTGAAACAATAAAATCATAGAAGAAAACATAGGAACTAAACTCAAGGACCTTAGACTTAAAAAGGATTTTATGAATTTGACCTCAAAGGCAAGGGAAGTAAAAGCAAAAATAAATGAATAAAGGTACATCAAATTCAAAACCGTCTGCTCAGCAAAAGCAACTACTGTCAACAAGGTAAAGGTAAAACCTTCCGAATGGGGAAATATATGTGCAAGCAAAGCCTCCGAAAAAGGCCTAATAGTCAAAATATACAAAGAACACATACAACTCAATAAGAACAAACAAACAAACGATCCAATCAAAAAATGGGCAGGATCTGAACAGACAATTCTCCCAAGAGGACATACTAATGGCCAACAAATATTTGAAAAGATGTTCAACATTGCTAGCTATTAGGAAAATGCAAATCAAAACCACAATGAGATACCATCTCATACCTGTTAGAATAGCTGGTATCAACAGGACAAGTAATAACAAACGTTGGAGAGGATGCAGAGAAATGGAACCCTCATACATTGCTGGTGGGACTACAAATTTGTACAGCCATTATGGAAAACAGTATGGAGGTTCCTCAAAAACTAAGAATTGATCTACCATATGATCCAATAATCCCTCTACTGGGTATTTACCCCTAAGACTTGAAAACTCATATCCAAAAAGATATTTGCAACCAATATTCATACCGGCATTATTCACAGTGGCAAGGACATGGAAGCAACCAAAGTGTCCTATGATAGATGACTGAATACAGAAGCTGTGGTGCATATATACAATGGAATGTTACTCAGCCATAAGAAGAAATGAAATACTGACTGCCATTTGCGACAATGTAGATGGACCTTGAGATAATCATGCTAAGCTAAATAAGCCAGACAGAAAAAGTTGAAAATCACATGATATCCCTTATATGTGGTATAAGTGTCTACTCACAGACTACTTGGCAAATCCCTGGTCCAACTGGTATAGCACTCTTTGATCAAGTCTCTAATCCTACTCCAAAAATACTGGCAAAGTGAATGAACTTATTACCTACTTGAACTAAGATTAACCAACACCATTCTATAAACTGTATGGTTTTTAATACCAGGACTGTGATGTGTGATGGTACATATGCACTAATCTTATTTTCAACAATTCAGTTGTTATGATAAACGTTCTAATATTTGCCTCACTAGGCAAGCAGAGATCATAGAGGAGACTTGGCACACAAGAAAAAACTTGTCAAAATAATACTAACATGGTGGTGATAGAAAGGAAATTGGGTTTTGGGGTCTAACCCCAAAGTCCCCATTACATATCCAAATGGGAAGTACTAAGAACAAGGTCCCTTAAATGGAATTTTGATTTTGCTCTGAAAAACAAGAAATATTTCAGGGAAGAAAAAAAAAAACCAAAGCACCTTGATCTTGACCTTTGGATGTTCAATAACCATTCTTTCCTCTTCCTCTTAGTGACAGACTGTGGAAAGAAAAGACATTGATGAGATACTTGGCTTTTCTTGGATTCCCACACTTCTTGCAGCCCCTCTCCACCCATACAAGGTCAGGGAAGGCTGCAGAGTACAGCCCAATGTAGGTACAAGATAGGGCCAGAATATCCCATGAGCGCTCAAGAGTCTCCTAGGTACAGAGTGGTGAAGTCACACTTGCACAATCACAACCCTCCCTCCCCCATGTGCATATTTAGTGTTGTACCAAGTCTCCCGGTTACTTATAATCCCATGTCAAAACCTAGGGGGCACACAAAGTGCCAGTTGCACTGCCATAGGCTTTTCCTCACATCCACCTAACCAATGCCCCACAACCAGACAATCGCAATCTCACACCAATCATGGGGGTGAGGGGGGCGGGTTTCACACTGCACAGCCACAGGCACCTAACACCACACAGTCACACTTCTAACTCTTGACACACACACACACACACGCACACACACACACACACACGGTGCTGCACAATCACACGCCCATCACAGGGATACAGTTCCAAATGCACAATCATCGTCCCTCTACATCCCCGTGCACAATGGCGCACATTCATGAAGTCACAATTACACTTCCACTCTGGGAATACATACAGTCACAAGTACTCCACTCCACGACCCAGAGTTCTCGCCACATACAGTCGCAATCACATCACGAAAACGCACAAATAACAATCACAATCTCTTTCACACACATAAAATTTCCTCTCTTCAATCCACTCCAAACACAAAAAGGCCGGGACTCGGACTCCTCACCCTAGGCCTTCCCTAGTTCCCGTCCGCTCCAAAATGGCCAGGTTGCTGCGAAAATCGAAGACGCCGCAGCAGCTAAACCCGCTAAACCAACAATCCCGCCACTAAGCAAAGTAAAGGCCTAAATCCTGTGGGACGTAGCGCCAACCCGCGGAGTCATGTGGGAGATGTAGTCCTCAGGCGGACGACATGTTTCCCGATTTCTCTCAGCGCGGAAATAGGATTTGAGTTTATCTACCGCTTCTCCCCACCAAACGCAACAACAAGGTGCTGGCGTGAAACAACTCACAGATTGAGCCGGCCGGCGAGCTACAGCTGCCAGTGTTACTCATTCCCGGCAGTTTAGCTGTCGCTAGTACGCACAAGACGAGTCTCCCTGTTTGCAGCAGTAGTTTCAAGTTGCAGCGCCTATGGGAAATGTAGTCCTGGTCAGAAAAACAGGCACCCTTCCCGGAATGCAAGTGAACTGATTCTTATCAGCTCCAAGCCTAGTCCTGGCCACCGAAACTTATCTGTAGGTGATACCTCGTCCTCGGAATGCAGAGGGAATGATATTTTCATCTTTGTCAATCCGTGAGTCCAAGCCTCAACCTGAGTAGCTCTGAAGGTGAGTGAAAGTAGAACCTGATGTCTCCTTCTGGACCGTGTTGAGTACCTGCCTCTTGTTTTAGTCTTTGTTTTAACATCTATTTGTGATATTAGTAATGCTCCACCAGCTTCTTTGTTTGTTTCCATATTTATAAAATATATTTTCCATCCTTTTATTTACAGTTTGTGTGTGGGTCTTTGATCTAAAGTGAGTCTCTTGTAGGCAGCATATGTAAGGGTCTTGTTTTCTTACCCATTTATCCATCCTTTCTTTTGAATGGAGCATTTAATCTAGTTACATTTAAAGTAATTATTGATAGATATGTAGTTATTGCCATATTATTATTCATATTTTTAATCTTTTTTTTCTTCTTTTTCGTAAAGAAGTTCCTAACATTTCTTGCAATATTGGTTAGTGTTGATGAACTCCTTTAGCTTTTTCTTGTTTGGGAAGCTCTATCTGTTCTTAAATTCTAAATGATAGCTTCATTGGGTAGAGTAATCTTGGTTGTAGGTCCTTGCTTTTCATCACTTTGAATATTTCATGCCAATCCCTTCTTCCCTGCAAAGCTTCTGTTGAGAAATTAGCTGACAGTCTTATAGGAGCTCACTTGTAGGTAACGAATAGCTTTTCTCTTGCTGCTTTAAAGATCCTCTTTGTCTTTAATCTTTGCCATTTTAATTATGATGTGTCTTGGTGCAGACCTCTTTGGGTTTATCTTACTTGGGACTCTCTGTCCTTCTTGGGTTTGTGTATCTACTTCCTTCACCAGGTTAGGGAAGTTTTTTATCATTATTTCTTCAAATAAGTTTTCAATTCCTTGCTCTCTCTCTTCTTCTTTTGGTTCCCCTATGATGTGAATGTTGTTATGCTTGATGTTATCCCAGAGTTCCTTTAAATTGTCCCTTTTTTTTTGGATTCTTTTTTTGTTGTTGCTGTTCTGAAATGGTGTTTTCTGCTACCTTGTCTTCTAAATCGCTGATTCAATCTTCTGCTTCATTTAAACTACTTTGACTCCCTCTAATGTATTCATCATTTCAGTTATTGTATTCTTCATTTATGACTGATTTTTTAATGTTTTCTATCTCCATTTTTATGTTTTATGTCTCCGTTAAAGTTCTCACTGAGTTCATCTACTCTTCCCCTAAGTTCATTGAGCATCTTTATAACTGGTGTTTTGAACTCTGCATCTGGTAGATTGCATGTCTCCTTTTTGTTTAGTTCTTTTCCTGAAGCTTTGTTTTATTCTTTCATTTGGGATGTGTTTCTTTGCCTCCCCATTCATGTGTTGATTTCTATGTATTAGATAGGGTTGCTGTTTCCTGGTCTTAGTAGAGTGGTCTTATATAGTACATGTGTTGTGGGGTACAGTAACACAGTCTTCCCTGGTCACCTGAGCCAGGTGCTCCAGGTATATCCCTTTAATGGGTTATGTGTGCCTTCTTATTGTAGTTGAGCCTTGGTTGCTCTTTTGAGTGTCAATGGGAGAGAATGCCCCTCAGACTGATTGATTGTGAAGATTGCCCAGTGAGGGGCTATACCTATGGAGCAGGATTCACTTTCGCAGGTCTCTCGTACCTGTTCAGTCTGCCTCTTCAGTGTGTTGTCCTCAGATGCAGTCCCAGGTGGTGCTTGGGCTTGGTCAAAACTCAAACACTGGGCAGGGAGGAACCCTGCTTTAGGCCAAGGTCTGCTGCAGCCTGTGCACTGCTCAGGGCCACCTGGCATGAGCCACCAAGCAATCCACAGCTGTCTGCCACCTACACTGGGCATAGAGGTGCCTAAGGAGTCGAAGCCATGAACTGAGGCTGGCTGCCATTAGTGCTGAGCTTGGGGCTACTCAGCAAGAGGTATGGGGCACACTGAGGCCAGATACTGCTTGAGTTTTGAGAACCTTTGAGAAATTTTAGGAAAGTCTACAGGATGAGCCAAGAAAGGCTGTTTGTATAGAAAAGCCACTGGAATTGGCTTGGGTGCAGTCTTGGAACCACCAGGATGGGATGACCTGTGTTAACCAGGTCATCCTATACCTGGAGACTCAGGTATGGTGGTGGCCTGCATTTGCACACTGGGACGGAGGAGGGCTCAACATAGAAACAGTGGAGGCTCTGGAGGGGGGGAAATGGCATAGAAAAAAGAGGCTTTGTTCTTCTCTCTTGCAACCAAGTCAAAGTTATGACAGAAATACAGAGGAAACAGCAAGCAAAGTCACCTGGGACCTAGATGAACAGAAGCACTACAAGTAGGGAAATAAGAAATCACCCTGCAATGGTTGGAGGTAGGAGTGGGTAAAGACATGAAACTGCCCAATCTCGAGTGGCTGAGTGGGACAGAGGCTACGGCAGCAGCAGCTGACAGCTGCAGACACCTCTTAAAAGGGCCATATCTACAAGTGGACTTTTGCGGTGAGGGACCTGCTCGCTCTGAGCACCAGCACCAGGTTGGCTGCAGGAGGGTGGGGGAAAGGAAGTGAGGAGGCACCAGGGACTAATAGGGGGACACTGAGGAGGCAAGATGCTCTCCTGGGTAGAAACGCTTGTGGTACCCATTGTTCCTCTGTCAAGCCCTCCTCTCCTCCCAGTGTGCGGATGCAGTGGTGACAGAGCTGAGATGTCATCAAACTGGATAACAGAGGTCTCTCTGCCCAGAAGATTACCTGAAACTCCACCTCTTCCAACTCATGGCCCCACCCAAGCCACATCTAGTTGTGCCCTCAGTGAGTCTGGTGCTCCTTGCTGAGCCAACTCCAAGACTCTCAATGGTGGCAGCTGGCTTTGGTTTCTGGTGTGGTTTCTTGAAGCAACTATTAGCATAGTATCTGTGGATTGCTTGCTGAATCTTAACAGGTGGCCCTGAGGAGCACAGGCTGAGGCTAACCATAACCTACAGCTGAACCCCTCTCAGTACTGTGCTACTAGACACCTGCTACACAAAGCCATGCTAATAAGACCGGGAAACTTAGGAGCTTGGCTTAGAAACAGACACAGAAAGGCAGCCAAAATGGGAAGACAAAGAAGCAGAAACCATATGAGAGAACAGAACAGAGATCCAGGAATAATGGAGTCAAGCAATCTCACGGATGCAGAGTTCAAAACACTGGTTATAAAGATGCTCAATGAATTCAGTGAGAACTTTAACAAAGAGACAAAAAACATAAAAATGGAAATGGAAATTATAAAAGGGAACCAGTCAGAAATGAAGAACACAATAACTGAGATGAAGAGTATATTAGATGAAAAAAACAGAGTGGATAAAGAAGAGAAAGGAACCACCAATATAGAGGATGAGGAAGCCAAGGACACTCAATCAGAATGGCAAGAAAAAAGCCAAGACTATAATAATAATTTAAGGAGCCTATGGGACACTATTAAAGGTAAAAAGATCCATGTCATAGGGTACTGGGAAAAAAAAACAAGATGTTAAAGAGCTATTTGAAGAAATAATGCTGGAAAACTTCCTTAACCTGGTGAAGGAAATAGACATAAAACTTCAGGAAGCTCAGAGAGTCCCAAAAAAGAGGCCCACACCAAGACACATCATAATTATATACCAAAAGTTAACTACAAAGAGAGGATCTTAAAAGCAGCAAGAGAAAAGCAGTTAGTTACTTACAAGGGAGCTTCCATAAGACTGGCAGTCAATTTCTCAAAGGAAACTATGCAAGACAGAAGAGCTTGGCACAAAATATTCAACATGATGAAAACCCAGGATCTACAACTAAGAATACTTTATCCAGCAAAGCTATCATTTAGAGTCAAAGGACAAAAGAGAGCTTCCCAAATAAAAATAAGCTAAAGGAATTCATCAACACCAAGCCAGTATTACAGGAAATGTTGGAGGGACTTCTTTAAGAAGAAAAAAACATGTATCAAAAAAATGAATAAAGAATGGTAATAACTACATTCCTATCAATAAGTACCTCAAATGGAAAAGAATTAAGTTCTCTAAGCAAAAGATAGAATGGCTGAATGGATAAGAAACAAGACCCCTATATATGCTGCCTGCAAGAGACTTACTTCAGACTAAAAGATACACAGACTAGAAGGGAATGGAAAAGATACTGCCTTGATGAACCTAGAGGATATCGCACTGAATGAAATGGGAAAGATAAAGACAAATATCACATAATTTCACATACAGGTGGAACCAAAAGAAAAATAACAAAAGCTGGAATAAATTCATAGATACAGAGAATATTTTGCAGACTACTAGATGGGAGAAGGGTTGAGGGGATGGGAAGAAAAGGCAAATGGATTAAGAAGTACAAATGAATAGTTGCAGAATAGACAAGGAGATGTAGAGTGTAGCATGGGGAAGATGGTTAATATAATAAATATGTAAGGGGGAAGAGGAATACTAGATTTAATGGGGTGACCACTTTGTGAGTTATATGGATCTCTGCTAGGTTATGCAACTGAAACTAGTATATTATTGTATGCCAACTATAACTAAAAACAACTCATTGACTTGTACAATGTAAATATGAGCTACTAATTATCTATTATATAGCAATAAAGCTGGGGGAATTTTAAATAAAAGATTAAGAAATTTAAAAAGTAGAAGTGCAAAAATAAATCATAATCCAGTTGATTTTATCAAAACACAGAGTCTCAATACTTAAAATGTCCAGGATACAATCCAAAATTATTTGATAGGCAAAGAACCAGGAAGATGTGATCAATTATCAAGAGAAAGGAAAATCAACAGATGCCAAAGTAAAGACTCAAATGTTAGAATTATCAGATATACTTTAGGACAGTTATTATAACTATGCTACATTTCATTCTTCAAATGAATGGAAATATAGAATTTTTAAAAAGAGACAAAAGCTATGAAAATATCTAAAATATCTAATATCTATTATTTTAATAGATATAATATCTATTATTTTAATAGATATAATATCTATTATTTTAATAGATATTAAAATATCAAAATATCTATGAAAATATTTAAAATATCTATTTTAATATCTAAATATTAAAACTGAAAAATACAATACTTGAAATTTTGAAAAATATTAGATGGACTCAAATGCAGAACAGAGATAACAGAGAAAAAAGTCAGTGAACTTGTAGATCAATAAAAATTATTCAATCTGAAGAACAGAAAAAAGAATTGAGAAAAAATGAACAGATCCTTAGCAATTTTTTGGACAATATCAAATTCTCTAAATTTTGTGTCATTGGCATTCCAGAAGATTAGGAAAGAGAGATTGATGCAGAAAAAAATATGTAAAGAACTTATGGCTGAAATTTTCTGAAATTTGGAAGACATAAATTTACAAGTTCAAGTACCTTGGTGAACCCCAAACAGGATGAACTCAAAGAAAATCAGGCCCAGAAACATCATAATCTAATAGCTGCAAAACAAAAATAAACTATTTTGAAAGCAAAAAATATATATAATAATAACACACTACACATTAGGGGAACGATGATTTAAATGGTGGTGGATTTCCCAACAGAAACTTTAGAACCCAGAGGATAGTAAAACAATATGAAGTGCTGGTTTAAAAAAAAATGCTAATCCATAACTTTATAACCAGTGGAAATATCTTTCAGAAACTAAGGTAAAATAAAGGCACTCTCAGATAAAGGAACTCTAAAAACACAAGCATCTTTCTCTAAAAGAAATGCTGGAGGAAAACCCAAAGGTGGAAGAAAAATGAAAAAAGGGAGGAACTTGGATCTTCAGGAAGTAAGAAAGAGCAACATAAATGGTAAATACCTAAGAAAATATGACACTATTTTTCTCCTCTTAAATTCCTTAAAATATCTATGACCGATCAAAAAGTATTACATTGTCTGGTAGGGTTTTTATTGTAATAGATGTAATACATATGATAACTATAAAATGCAGTGGAGAAGGTAATGGAACATATATGGTTTTAAGTCTTATGCATTTTACTTGAAGTAGTTAAATTTAACTCTACATAAATGTTATAACATTGGAAAGTATGTTGTATACCTAGAGGAACCACTAAAAAAACATACAAAAACCACTAAAAAACAAACAGAGATAAAGCCAAATAGACAATACTAAATGTAAGTGTAATACTAATATGTATTCTAATGGAAAACCGCTTCTCCACTCACAACCCATCTGACATTAAATGTGTGGGTTTCTTTTTTCTACACATCAATCGATTTTCCAATTTTCTGGACCCCAGCCGGTATAATTTAATTCAGTTCTGACAATATCAACCCAGGGTTTAAGGGTTCAGTCTCACAGGAGTGCCCTCACTTCAGATACTCGTTTCAAGAAATGAGTTCCAGAGTACCCACATTTCTGTCCAACTTGGCTACAAAGTCAAGGGTTTCTACAACTCCCCTTAGATTGAATAATTTGCTAGAATGACTCACAAAACTCAGAAAAATGTTAACATGTTTACCAGTTTATTATAAAGGATATTATAAAGGATACTAATGAAAAGCCAAATTAAGAAATACAGTGGACAAGTTTTGGAAGCATCCCAAGCATCTTTCTCCATAAATTTGGTGTGCACCACCCTCCCAGCATGTAGATATGTTCACTAACCTAGAAGTTCTGCAAAACCCCTACTTTAGGGATTTTTATGGAGGCTTTATCATTTAAGCAGAAAGGGCTAGTAACAATGTCCAGCCCTTCTCCCATCCCTGGAGGATGAGGGGGTGGAGTTGAAGTTCCACGATTCTAAGCATAGTTTCATCTTTCTAGTGACCACCTCCCATCCTGAAGCTATTCAGAACCCACCAAGAATCCCCTCATTAGAACAAATGATGCTGCTATTGCCCAAGAAATTCCAAGAGATTTAGAAGTTCTATGTGAAACATTCCTATCACCACTGTCACTCAGTAAGTTATAAGGTTTTTAGGAGTTCTGTGTCAAGACTGGAGTCAAAGACCAATTATTAGAACAAAAGATATTCCTAGCACCCCGCATCAGTCAGGAAATGACGAGGGTTTTAGGAGCTTTCTGTCAGGAACCAGAGACAAAAAACAAATATATATTTCTTACTATGACACAATTAAGTAATTCAAAAGAAAAAAAGAGAGAGAGAGCAGAAGAACAAAGCACAGAAGGGCCAACATAAAACAAATAAGTGGTAGAACTAAATCTAACCTTATCAATAATTACATTAAATGTAAAAGGTCTTATTATACCAAATAAAGGCAGATTTTCTCAGATTATATTGAAAGAAATATTTCTCAGTTATATATTGTCTAAAGCAATCCACCAGAAATACAATGATATAGCTAGATTAAGGGTAAAAGGGTGGGAAAAGATATGACAGGCAAACATTAATAAAAATTAACTTGTAATGGCTACATTCATATCAGACTTAGTAGATTTCCAAAACAAGGAAAATTACTGGGTATAAAGAACAGAGTGAAAAATTTTACAAAAAATTTATAGAAACCTAAGGGATTTATGGAACAATATCAAAAGGTCTAACATTCATGTCATTGGAGTCCCAGAAAGAGAGAATAACATGCTGAAAAAAATATTTGAAAAAATAATGGCTAAAAACTTCCCAAATTTTATGAAAGACATAAATTACAAGTTCAAGGAGCTCTAGAAACACCAAACAATAAACTCTAAGAAAATCATGCCCAGACACATCATAATTAGACTGCTAAAAAATAAAGGTATTGAAAAAAATTGAAAGTGGTCATACAAAATAATGCATTACACATAAGAGAACAATAAATCAAATGGTTATGGACTTCTTATGAGAAAAAAATAGAGGCCAGAAGACAAGGAAATAACATTCTGAAAGTGCTAATCAAAAAGGACTGCCAATCAATAATTCTCTATCCACTGAGCATATCCTTCAGGACTAGGGTGAAATTAAAATATTCTTGGATGAAGGGAAACTAAAATGAATTCATTGTCAATATTTCTGCTCTAAAAGAAATGCTAAAGGAGGTTCATCAGGCTGAAGAAAAACAAAAGAAATGGAAAACTTGGAACATCAGAAATTAAGGAAGACCAATAAAAATGATACATATCTGGTGAAATATAAAAAGATTATCCATCTCTTTGTGGGTTGTCAATGTATATAGATTTAACAACTCCAGCATAAAATGGAGAAAGTAAGACTTTATGGTTGCAAGGCTTACATTTTAAAGTGGTAAAATATCAACTCTAAGTAGACTGGGAGCACTTAGATATGTATATTATAATCTTTAGAACAACCACTAAAAAAAATAGAGATAATTTTTAAAAAGCAATAGATAAAATAAAATATTACAAAATATATAATGAATCCAAAAGAAGGCAGGAAAGGGGAACAAAAAAACGAGGGAAAAAAGGGTAAAAGAAAAAACAATTATAAAATTATGAACTTTAACCATATCTATAATTACATTAAATATAACTGGCCTAAACATAACAAACACAACAAATAAAGTAGATTATATAAGATTGGACTTTTAAACATATATTTAAAGTAAGTTTCTTTTGACGGAACAGTTTTATTTTTTATTTAAGTACAATTTACATAACTTAAAATTAACCATTTTTACATGTATCATTCCATAGCATTTAGTACATTCACAATATTGTGCAAGTGTCATCTGTATCTGGTTCCAAAGCATTTTCTTTTCTTTTTTTTTTTTTTAGGCGAGGCAAGCCTTGGTTGACCTCACAGATTGCTAGGAACTTGTCAGCTTACAATCCCTTATTTTTTTATTTTTATGCCTGCAACACCTGGTCTTCCTACGTGGTCTCCTATCCAAGTACTAACCAGGCCCAACCCTGCTTAGCTTCCGAGATCAGATGCGATCGGGCTTGTTCAGGGTGGTATGGCCATAGACTCCAAAACATTTTTATTTCTCCAAAAGGAAATTCCATACTTATTAAGCAGTCACATGCCATTCTTCTAACATCTGGCAAACACTAATCTGCTGTCTAAATGGATTTACCAATTCCAAATATTTCATATAAAAAATAAATCATACAATATTGTTTCACTTGTTGTTTTTAATGTTCATTGATATTTTAACATCAGTAATTCATTTATTTTTATAACTAAATATTATTCCATTGTATAATGGATATACCCCATTTTGTTTATACATTCATCAGTTAATAGATTGGCTTTTGGCTATTGTGAAAACTTATGCCATGAACATTCTTGTACAAATTTTTGTTTAAACACGTGTTTTCAATTCTTTGGATATATCTCTAGAAGTAGAATGTCTGGATCACATGGTAATTCTATGTTTAACTTATTGAAAACCACCAAACTGTTTTTCAGAGTAGCAGCACCATTTTAAAGTCCCTCCAGCAATTCAAAATTCTCCACATTCTTGTCAGCATTTGTTATTTTCCATTGTTTGGGCTATCATCATCCTAGTGGACGTGAAGTGGTATCTCCTTATGGTTTTGATTTGCATTTCCTTAAAGATTAGTGACGTGAAGCATCTTGCCATGTGCTTTTTCAACATTTATATATCTTTGGAGAAAAAGGACTCTAAGTTACAAGCCCATTTTTATTGAGTTGTCTTTTTGTTGTTGAATCATAAATTCTGGATACTAAACCCTTGTCAGATATATGATCTATAAACATTCTCCTCATTCTGTATGTTGTTTTTTCACTTTTATTATAGTATCTTTTGATGCACGAACTCTTCAATTTTGATGATATCAAATTTACATTTTTCTTTTGTTGCTTGAGCTTTTGGGGTCATATCTAAGAAATCTTTGCCAAATCTAAAGTCATGAAAATTTACCCTTATATTTTCTTCTGAGTTTTATGGTTTGACCTCTTATGTTTAGGTTTTTGATCCATTTTGAATTAATTTTTGTATATGGTGTCAGGTAAAGATCCAACTTCATTCTCCTGCATTGATTTAGCCAGCACAGTTTTTTAAAGAGACTATTTTTTCCTCAATTGAATGGCTTTAGCATTTGGTCAAAAATCAATTGCCCATAGTTGTATGGGTTCATTTGTGGACTCTAATTCTATCCCATTAATTAATCTCTATTATTATTCTAGTAACATACTATTTTAATTACTATAGCATTGTAGTCAATATTGAAATGTATCTCTTCCCCTGTTTCTTCCTTCCTTGGCTTTTCAGTCTGTCTACTAGCTCTATTATTTCTTGTCACAAGTGGTTGTGGGTAGTTTATGCCTTTAAATGCTTTTGACAAAAGACTCTCAGGTGGTCACTCCAGCCCTTAGAGTTCTGAGAGGGGAGAGGAGAAACAAAGGCAAGCCCCTGTGCTGATTACTCAGGGAGCTTCCAGACAGGTCAAAACCAGAACAGTTCTTTGAGGACAAAGTCTATATTGCTCAACTACAATACAAACTGTACCAGGAATTCAGGCCACCATACCCACAGCCACCTCTGAACTGGGGGGATATTAGGTAAGTAAGCAAAAGTGCCACAATTTCTTCTCATTGAAAATTAGCAGCTTTTTTTTAAATTAGGCACTCCCCTAGTTTTGTAATTTTTAAGTTAGATGCCAGAGTTTTGAAAAAATTGATTCTGACCATTCGCCAGCTTAGTCATTGCTTCAGTAGAGGGATGGAACTGTGGAGCTCCCTTCTCCATCATTCTCAGTGACATCACACCCATTTCTATCAAATTTTGTTTTTCATATTTTACAGCTCTGTTGTTTGGTACAAACATATTTAGGATTTCTATATTTGAATAGACATTCGTGGAGAATATTTTCACTAAGCAAAGAATTATGGATTTAACAAGTTTGTGTTTCCTTTCACTTCTTAAAAATGTGCTACTTCCTCCACGATTTCTGATGAGAAATCTGTCAGATTGTTCCTCCTATAGATAAGGTGTATTTTTCTCACTGCTTTTAAGATTTTTTCTTTATAGTTTTAAGAGATTTGATTATAATGTGTCTTGGTTTGGATTTCTTTGGATTGTACTGTTTGGGTTTTATTGAGTTTCTTGAATCTGTAGGTATATGTCTTTTGCCATATTTGGGACATTTTCAACCATTATTTCTTCAACTACTTAGTACTGCTCTCATTTTCCCTTCCCTGTGTGACTCCTATAACATGAATTTTAGATTCTTTATTATTTCATATGTCTCTGAGGCTGTTTTTCTTTACAGTCTATTTTTTTCTCTGCTTTCAAACTGAATAATTTCTGTTGTCTGTCTTCAAATTCACTGAATTGTTCCTCTGTACATTCTCTAGTACTATCGAGCCCATCCACTGAGTTTTTTTTTCAGTCATTGTATTTTTTAATTCTAAACTTTCCATTTAGTTTTTCTTTTTGTCTTCTATTTCTTGCTAACACTTTTTTCTTTTTTGTTTCAGATATGTTTGCAATTGCTGATTAAAGTGTGTTTATGATGGCTCCTTTAAAATCTTTGTCATGTCATTCTAATGTCTCTGTTATCTGTGTTGGCATCTATTGAGATTTTTAATATTTTTTAGAGCAGTTTTAGGTTCACAGCAAAATATCTATTGATTTTTATTCAAGTAGAGATTTTCCTGGTTTTGGTATAGTAATTTTCTACTGAAATGTGGACATTTTTTGAAACAAGATCTTATTTAAACCTTCAGTTCTAGCTGGCTTCCTCTGACACTGTCATGGCTGAGAGAGCAGAGACACTACCTTGTTTCTGCCAGATGTGGGTAAAGTCTAGGTTCCTCACTCAGCTTTGACATCTGAGGAAGGCTTCCTTATTATTACTGAAAAAGGTGGAAGTTTCAGCTCCCCATTAGGCATCAACTGGTAACCACCCTGGCTGGGACAGGTAAGACTGTATACTGTTCCCCAGGTGGTCTCCACTGACCCTACAGGGGTACGTTTGGCCTTATCATCACTGGACAGTAGTGAAAGTCCTAACTCTCCAGTAAGCCTCCCTGACATCATCCAGTAGGGAGAATGAGGGGTGCAGGTGCCTCATTACTGCTGGGTTGGGGTTGGAGTCCCAGCTCCCAAAAATAGTCTATATTGACACAATGGAGGGGGGTGCTGTCTTATAACCACTGGTGGAGATGAAAGTCCCAGCTCCCTATTCATCCTTTTCTGACACCTCTCCTGCGAAGGGGAGGTGGGGTGGAAGCATCCTTTTACAGCCTGACAAGAGTGGAAATCCAAGGCCCATAGGACCTTTGCAGGTATGGGTGGAACCAGTTTTTCCTGTGATGTTTGGCTGGAGTAGAGTGGTAAAAGTTTCTTGTCTCACTAGGCATTACTTTTCTTTGTTCTTTGGTTAGAGAAAGCAGGCTTTTCTTGTTGTTTTATTTTATTTTACATTATATTTTATTTTATTTATTTTTATTTATTTTATTTATTTTATATTTTATTTTATTTTATATTTTATTTTATTTTATTTTATATTTTATTATTTTATTTTATTTTATTTTTTTCTGTCTACACCAATTGACATTTAAGAACTGCCAGCTTCTTCAGCTGGGATACAAGTCTGGGATAATGAGGCAAAAAGAAAACCAAGAGAACTCACCACTATGTTATTTCTTAGATTCCACTGGGCCCAACCCTGTCTGCCATTTTTTTTTTCACTTATCAAAGTCTTCTTATCTATAAACACCCAGGGTTTTTATTTGTACTTAGCAGGAGAAATAGAAAAAAGTATATCTACTCAATTTCTTTCTGAGGCAGAAATCCCTCTCCTATTATTTTAAAATTATTACTGCTACTTTGTAATCTGTTCTTTTCTTGCCCCTTTAAATGTCTATTGTACAGATAAAGGATATGCTAGTCTGTTTATATGTTTTTCCTTTTCTCTCATAATTTCAGTGTCATCTCAGGCCAGCAATGGTTTGAAAAGAAATAATTACCTATTATGTAAATTTCTAAGTGACTACACTTAATTAACTTGGTGTGAATATTGACATATTATAAAGTTTTCAGAACAATGCCTGACAAACATTAAAGACTCAATTATTGGGAGGAATTATTCTGAAATCTATGATTCCTGAGTGGACAAATGCAGATAGGAATAAGAAAGGTTAAATAGAAGAGTAAGAGCTGATCTCTGCCTTTGATGATTATTAACACATTTTGATAGCTGATAATTGAGCATTATAGTAGATGCACATTCCAAACAGAAGAAAAGGCATAAGAAAAATTACTAATGTGGAAAAGTGTAATGTGAGTTCTAAGACCATCAAACAATCTATTCTTACTTAATATATAGAGTACATAAATAAAAAAATGAAAAAATATGAAAGACCTTGAAGGTGAGGAGTTCACACTTTTCTCTATAGGAATCGAAGAATGGTAGACATGTATTCTGAGTTGACTATGGGAGAACCAGTTATCTTTTCGATTTTTAACATGAAAATGAAGATTGCGTGTTTACCCAATGACCACTTTCTGTATGGCTCTATCATCTCAAAAAAATTGCTTTTCCTGCCATTTCCTCCCTGGATTATATATCAGCCTGGATTCCTTCAGTTATCTCAGCAACTCAGACAACCATTCAACCATTTCAATGAAATGAAGTTAGGAAAAATAAAATGTGTCTGGCTGCAGTTAGTCCAGAGACTCTACACCAGAAAACCGAACAGAACTGTAGGCCTCTTCAGCCCCACTTTTCAGTACTGTGGGCATAGCCACTGCAGTCAACCATCCTAAACCATACTTCCCCTCTACTTCTGCCTGTGCCCCTAGAAATGCCAGTCATAACTCAGTGTTAATGTGCTAAACCTCAACACTAAAGGTTTAACCTCCACATCTTGCATTAACTTAGCCATGCATTTTTCTAAGGATTTCTCTTCCTCCACAGTGCTTGAGCTGATTTTGCTCATTTCCCATGCCTCACATCCCATGGATCCCAGAAAAAGCAGGGTAGAGGGGGGGAAGTTATTTTTTGTTGCTTGCACATACACATTTCTATACCTCATCCTCACAATGAAGTCCTTTAGTGAGAGCTGTACCAATGCTTATACCATTTCTATGCTGGAACTACTAGAACTTGCTCAAAACTCATTCTGAAATATAGTTTCGATAAAATTCATGAATCTATTTTGTGGGGGCAGGGTTAAGGAAGTTGTTGCATTCCAACTAAATTTGCTCAAACTCATGCTGGTAATTTTAAGGACTTATGTATCTAAGCTTATTTTCACAGAAACTGCTTTTTCAGTAGTTTTACTGATTTCAAGGTTATGGATTGGATGGATTGTCTCCAAAAAGGTATGGTTAAATCCTAACCATGGTACCTTTAACTGTAACTTTATTTGAAAACAGTGTCTTAGCAGATGTAATGAAGTTAAAATGAGATCATACTGGATTAAGGCAAGCCCTAAAACCAATAACTTATGCCCTTATAAAGACAGGGAGGTTTGGAGACACACAAAGCCACATGAAGAGATTGAAGTGGTGAAGCGACTACAAACCAAGGAATGCCTGGCACCACGAAGTTTAAGATGCAAGGAAAGATTCTTCCCTAAAGCCATGATAAAAATGATCATGGCCCTGATCGCACCTGTGGATTTTGGACTTCTAGCTTCCAGAACTATGAAAGAGCAAAGTACCAAACTTGGTGGCTTGTTAACAAAATACTTGGTGGCTTGTTTTAAATTTGTTTTTTGCCACAGCAGCCCTAGGAAACAAACTCTTCATTCACTGAAAATTTTAACACCAGTTTTTGAATTTTCTCTTTCTCTAGTGCCTTTATCATTATCTGCATGAGAAACTTAACCAATTGGCTGGTCCTTCTCTTTTCATATATATATTTTCACAGTGGTAGAGAATAGGAGTGAATAAGAACTTATCATGTGTATTATAAACTTAAGTTTAGAGGGTAAGTATATATCAGTTTCATGTATGCAATCACATTTGAAAGCTTAAATATAACCAAACTTTTTCCAGTAGGATTTCAAGTTGGCCAAGCAGGAATTCTACAAGGAATACAATACACTTTCATTCTTCACTTTTATTACATAATACATTAAATTTTTTCAAAGATAGAAATAAAGTAGTTAAAAAAAAAGTCAGCCATAATCCTAGTTATTCAGGATTATAATTCTATCCATCCTTACTAACCATCCTTCCTCATATTTTATTCCGCATCTATATAGAAAGGCTATCATATAGAAATAGTTACTTATTTTACATCATTTTGTTCGCTTCCCTACCATGCCCTAGGAAATTACTATTTTTATTTCACTGTAAAAACAATGAAAGTTACCTGAGGATAATAAAAATTGTCATGTGGTTTTCCCACTCCACTTATTCATGTTTCTTAGCACTCCTGAGTTACTAGAGATTCCTCCTTTAAGGTACTGTAAAAGAAAGGATTCTCTAAAAGGTTGTGAGCCCTCCAACTTTCACAAAGCCCTATGGGAAGGCCAGGCTGAATAGTTACCCGTAATTCATGAGGAAATAGAGCCCTGAGTAGAAAGAAAAAACTAGGTCAAAGCTATTACACAATTTAGAAGCTCCCATCGCTTCTAAAAAACTCCACCTCCCATCCTTTTAGGCATTTAAGAATAAGGGATTAAAAAATGATAAAAATTATCATGAGTGTATCTTGAATTGGCTTTGCTCTAGTTTTAAAATAACTGGTAAATTTGTCAGTTTCTCTGTGGGTCTTTTAATTTTTTGCTTTATGAATATTCTCAGACTATATTATTTAGGAACATACAAATTTAGAATTGTATCTTCCTGGTGAATTAAAATTTACCATTCTCTAGCAACTTTATCTCTGTTTTTGCCTAAAGACCATTTTGTCTGATATTTAAATACAACAGCTTTCTCTTTAATATTATTTGCCTGGTATATGTTTTCCTGTATCTTTTCACTTATCTTTTAAAATAACTTATAGCTGTTTTTTTTTTAAAAAAAAAATCCCACTTCACAATCTTTGATTTTAACTGAAAAGTTGAGTCCATTTATTGGAATTAATTATGTAGATTTCTATTATGTTGTTTCTACTTATCTGTTTTTGTTTCCTCCTCACTTTACTGTTTTTTTCCTCACTCCATTACTTCCTTCTATTTCAGTTCTCTCCCTGCCACTCCTCCCTCTCTTCATCTCCTTATTAGTGGGTATTCTGGTTACTTTAATATTTATTATATACTTGTCATTATGTCTGCCATCTTCCTGAAATAGAAGAACCTTAGAATGGTTTAACCCAATAACTCACAGATTTGCTTCTTAAAACTTAAGTTCTTTAAACTGCACAAAATAGGCATTATTTTATAGTTACTATTCTTTAATCAAAATATTTATATTAAAAACTATTTTGCATAAATATTTAAGCCTTGATATATTTTAGTGTGGTCACCAGTATTTTGTTTTATATGGCAATCTACAAGATTCTACAAGATTCCTGATGTAGAATTGCCAGGAATTTTCTGGCTCCATATGCTAATTGCTAATTAATTCTACCCAGCTAACAGACTTGCCCTGAAGTTTACTCCTCCAACCATTCTGCATTTGATTTTCATTCCTATAGGATGATCTCATCATATAAAACTTTCAATAACATACTCTCAAAATTCCCTTTCATGATATCTCAATAAAAGTCTCTCAAGTCTGATATTTATCTTAGAGTAGAGAAATAATCACTGGAGAAAAGCCACCATTAGTATGTTCTAAGTCAACTACACAAACCCCCAGGGCATGCAGTTCAAATTGGACACATCTTAGGGATGTCTGAAATGAGTTTTGTCTGATGAGAAAAAAGGAGTTTTTACTGAAAATTTTCAAAACCTTAAATGTTTTATTAGGAATCTATGAGCATGCTTCAACTCTTAAATATACTTCCTTTTATCTTCTCAAATTTTACACATTCCCTTCTCCTCTTTCGTTCTAACCAAAAAACTTCCAACTGATACTTCATTGAGAAAATATATTTAACCAGATGGGAACTCCTTTTATTCTCTCCACTACCAAATTCTCATATCTGCTTGCATTGACACCTTTATTCTCTCTTCCCATCTGTTCATAAAGGAAGTAACCCAGTTCCTAACAACCACTAACTGGGTCATCTATGCAACAGCTCATCTTTTCTTGGATTCTCAAATACTTTTGTCCTGAATTTGTTATCTTATTGAATCATTACCATCAGTTAAAAATATATTCTATAGATTCCATCTTTAATAACAAACTAAAAACAAAGTATCAAAAATCCTTTCCTTAATCTCACATCTGCTTCAAGCTGACTCACCTCTGGGCTTCCAGCAAAATGTTTCAAGGGTTTCAAAATGTCTCAAAATGTTTCTACACTTGCTGTAACCTCTTCCTATCTATGTTCACTCTTTAACTCAGTCTAATAAACATTTACTGAGCATTTATGATATGTTGAGATTACTGTTCTAAGGTTTTTTAATGCAAATTATTTAATGCACCCAGCTCTATTAGATGATACACTGGAAATAAGGCAACTGAAGCACAAATGTTACAAAATTTGTAGAAAGCCTCAACAGTGGTAGAACCAGATTCCAAAACCAGGCAAGCTGATAGCAGAATCATGCTCCTATCAATTACTCTATGCTGCCCTGATCTGACTTATGACCCCAGCAGTCCACCAAAAAGGCATTTGTCTACATTGGCCCATGTATTGCCTAATCTAAATACCGTGCTCATTTTATACTAGCAGGCAACAGAATGTTTCTATTTTCATACACTTTACTGTCTTGGCTACTAAGACGCCACACTCTAGATAGCCTCCTACTTTGTTAGCACAGGAGACTGGCTACATTTCCCCCTCTAGATGACTTAGTTGGAGTGCCAAGGCTCAAACATAAGTTTGTTTTCTGTTTACTTTCCCTAAGTGATCTTACCCTATCACCTGTCTTTAGCACTATCTAAAGGCTTATGATTCCAAAGTTATTGAGTTGTCCCAATTTCCACTGTCAAATAGCTTTTCAAATCTAACGTGCTCTAAACTAATTTATTCTATTTGCTTCCAAACTACTTCTCCATAGCCCCACTTTAATTAGCTGGTTGTCAAAGTTTAAATGTTGGCATAGTATTTGATGCCTCCTTCCTTTCTTTCAACATGGACCTCAGAAATCCTGTCAGCTCAAATCAAGAAATCTGATTATCCATTTCCACCCACTGCCAATATAGCATCTCTGTTCTAACCTTTATTACCTTGCTTCAGTGATTACTCAGCCTCTAAAATGGTCACTTGGCCTCTGCTCTTGTTCTATCAATCTACTTATCACAAAGCATCAAGTGATCTTTTCAGAATGTTAATCATATCTCTGCCATACTCAAGCATCCTTTGGCAGATTCTCATTGCATTTAATATCGAAGAATTTCACACTATGACCCTTCCATGCCTTAATTTTCAATCACATCCCACACTTTTCACTTTCCTTTTAGTGCATTTTCTTTCATGTCTTTCACAAAACAAAAATTTAACTCTTCCCCCCACCATGTGCAAGAAAACTAGTGATTTCAAGAGGGGAGGAACATTTTGCGTTGATATCATATATCTGGCATGTAACAGGTAGTAGGCAACTATTTGTCAAAGGAAGTGTGAAAGAGCTTTTCCTCCCGTCTATTAAACTTATGAAATAGCTGTAAGAAGCCATGACTTGCTTTAGTTTTAGCTCTCCCACTAAACAGATGTAAAACACTAAGCTTGTCATAAAATGGAGAAATATGCACACTGTCTACTACCCAATGGAGCTGTTCTGAAAATAGTTTAGAGCATCAGTTCTCAAAGTGTGGCCCCTGGCATAGCAGCATCAGCATCACCTGACAGCCTGTTAGAAATACAAATCCTCAGCCCCCACCATCAATTAACTGAATCAGGAACTCTGGAATTAGGGCTCAGAAACAACCCCACCCCTCATTCCAGGTGATTGTAACGAACACTGAAGTTTAAGAAGCACTCATTTGGACAATAAAATCCTGAAGAAAAAAATCTAAATAAATGCCAGGTTACTACCTTGTATGACAAAGTCACATTGTTCACCAGTGGTAGTTAAATTACAAAGCCAGGTTAAAAAAAAAAAAAAGAGCCAGTGTTGCTTCATACTATTTTAAACACAAAATACCGGAAATGTGAAATACATATGCAATCAAGGAAAGCAGATAGTCCTGCTTACGTAACAGATACAACTATGTCATACCTGAATCTATTAATAGAGGTATCAAGGCTATGACCTGTATTAGAACACTTATATTTTGCTGGACTTGGGGTAAGAACAGAAAAAGCTTTTATAGTCCCTCACATGCTTTGGGTATTGTATGAGATAGCTAGTACTATGAATCGAAGCAATGTAGGATTAACCAAGATTGACCTTATAAATCTTGACAATTCAGTTGTCCAACACTGAAATCACTTACATTTACCAATTATGATGGAGTAATATATGTACTTAGGGGATTCAGATCACCTGCCTCCTGACATGCTGAGTAAAAGGATTCTGAATTTCAGATTCAACTTTTCTCTATGAGCCATCACCAGCAGTCTTGCTGGTTGGCAGAGGAAGGTCCTAGGCTATGGTTTTGTCTTTGGGTCATGCCTGTTTTATTCTGTTGACGCCAAAGCTGTACAAACACAAGAGTAGAGTAAGAGCTAAGTAAATCATAGAGACTGAGATAAAAGTAGTTTAAGAAAATATCTTTTTGACTAAGATCTTTCTAAATAATGATAAATGAAGACAATTTTTAAATGGTGTACAGATATCTGGTACAGTCCTTAGTAAATTTAGTATGTAACTCTCTTTGTAAAAAGGTGGTAGGGGAACTCTGTATTAGAAAAGGCTGTTTCATTTACATAAGTATGTAATTCATGGTCATTTCTCCAAAAAGACAAATAAAAGATACACAGTAAATGCTGTGGCATTTAATGAATTTAAGACTTTTACTCCCACCCCCTCTTTTAATTCCTCCCTCCCCACTTCCACCCCTGACCTATGGATGTTGCTGTTTTCCCCTTAAGAACTGGATCTCTGAAAGTGGGGCATCTCCTCCCACACGTTCGCAGTGTGCACCCAGGGCCTGGCACACTGGGGTATGGTCTGTGGCTCCACTTGGGGTGTGAACTCAGGACCTTCTGCATGTTGACATAATAACCACTACACTATGGAGCCACCCCCGACCTTTTTTAAAAGCAGCTTTTAAAATCTCAAAATGCTATTATTGCTAATGTTCACCATTATTCAAGAAAACCTTTAATAACATCATTTATGATGTTACACTGAAAAGAGGAATTAAATAAAAAAACATCTTCAGGAAGGGCTAGTTTACACAATAGAATTCTGTTCAGTCTGCCCTACTTTTCTCATACCCATCCCATCCTCTCCACCTCCGTAAAAGAAACAATAACTTGATGGGGAAAATCCCTTCACAATGTATATCAAATCATCACATTGTACACTTTAAATAACTTACAAATTGTATTTGTTAATTACATCTCAACGAAACTGGGGGGACAAAAAAAGGTGGTTGAGAAAGCACCAAAGGGAATGAAATAGTCTACAGGTTAAAACTGAGTCAGGAGTTAACATTTAACACTAATTATAGAAGTACTGGGAAGTTAAATGTTTTTTTTTTTTTAATGAAATCAAAAACTTAATTTTTATTGCATATGCTATTCCCATGGATATTTACATGATAGGAAATTTGACATTCCAGAAAACTTACCTTAAAATGACAAGTTTTATGAAGTCTGTGCATGTACCTTAGCTAAGTTCTTAAAGTTTTCTAAACTCAGATGTTGCAGAATTATGTAAGAAATGTAAAGACAGACCATATAGTGTACACTATATCACATAAAAATAAACACATTTGGATTATAGTCACTTTTAATTTTAATAAAATAGATAATTTCATACTACATAGAGAACAAATCCATCCACTCATTGATAAAATTTTAGAAATATTTTCTATAAAAAGCTTAGTATTTCATTGGGAATGAATCCATTTGAACAAGATTTCTATAGGTACAGCGTTCCCATCCTCACCCCTATTCTTAGAGAAAATTTAAAAATACAGAAAAGTACAAAAAATAAGACAAGATATCCATATACACAATCCAGAACTATCCAATATTTTGACATATATATATATATATATATATATATATATATATATATATCTTGTATTTTATCCAATCCCCAGTCCATCCCTCCCACACTCATCCCTTCCCTTCTCCATTCTTCACAGGCAACCACTATCAAGAATTTGGTCTGTATCCTTCCAATCCATTTCAAAATCATTTTAAACACACACACACACACACACACATATATGTATCCATTACTTATACATAGTACTGCATTTTGTGAGGCAAGTTTAATTCAAATTTACAAAACTGTCATGGTATTATTAGATGAGTCATACTGCAACTTCATTTCTTCTCTCTCAACATTTTTGAGATCTTTCTCTGTAATACATGCAGACCTCATTTGTTACATTTTACAGATATACAATATCCCATCATAAATATTTCCCATTATATTCATGATGGGCATTTAAGTTGTTTCCAATTTATGGCTACTACAAATCATGCCACAGTAAATAGCCCGGTACATATTTCCTGAGCATACAAACTCAAGAGTAGAATTGCTAGGTATTTTTCAATTCATTATAAGAAATGTTTCCTTAATCCCAAGGTCATAACCATTTTTAGTATATATCTTTTCCATATCCCTGTTTTTAATCCCCATGGATCTTACCTTTGTATATAGTTCATGGTCTTTTTTTTCCCTTGGAGAACAAATTAGCTCCAAATCATTTTTAAAATAGTTCCATTTTCTTCTCACCTCCTGATATTTCTATTCTAAATTCTAATAAATGCATAGGTGTTTCCAGAATCTTTTGTTCTAAATTAATACCTCAAAAGTCTTTTCCTTTACAATACTTAAAACTTATTTTTATTATATTGGTGACAATCTCCAGATCTATGCAGACAGCAATAACAAGCAGTTTCCCATTCCCAATTTAGTGGAAATGTGTCTAGAGTTCGACATTACCTTTGCTGTAGGTTTTTTTTGTTGGGCATAGGATTTTTATAATACAATGTCCTTTTTCTCTTCAATATTTTTCTGGTGTCCAATAAGTTTTTAACTTTTGTGTGATTTGTGACTTTGCG
Organism: Macroglossus sobrinus; assembly: GCA_004027375.1. NCBI lineage: Eukaryota > Metazoa > Chordata > Mammalia > Chiroptera > Pteropodidae > Macroglossus > Macroglossus sobrinus. The sequence continues at coordinate 334,962 of PVKZ01001259.1, forward strand.
TCAGAATTATATCTGATGTCTAATGAGGTGTAAATTTCTGATGAATGCTTTTCAATTTTCAAGATATACACAGAGTTTTTAATGAGTATGAATTTTCTGGTGTCTAATGTGATGTGACTTCTGGCTGAAAGCTTTCCCACATTCACTACATTGATACGGCTTCTTACCTGTGTGTATTCTCAAATGTAAAGCAAGGGTTGAGAATTGAGAGAAAGCTTTCCCACATTCATTACATCCATAGGGCTTCTCACCTGTATGGCTTCTTGCATGCACAGTAAGAGATGAACTCTGAGAGAAAGCTTTCCCACATACATTGCATTCATAAGGTTTATCACCTGAATGAATTCTCACATGTACAATAAGTGACGTTCGTTGAGAGAAGGCTTTTCCACATTCATTACATTCATAGGGTTTCTCTCCGGTGTGAATGTTTTGATGTTTTATGAGGTACTTCTTCTGGCCAAAAGCTGTTCCACATTCACTACATTTAAAGGGTTTCTCTCCAATATGAATTTTCTCATGCTCAGTAAGGTTTGATTTGCCACTGAAGGTTTTCCCACACTCCTTACAAACAAAGGGCTTCTCTCCCGTATGAGTTCTCTGGTGTCTGATGAGGTTTGACTTCTGAATGAAAGCTTTCCCACAATCCTTACACTCAAAAGGTTTCTCTCCAGTGTGAATTTTCTGATGCGTAAGGAGGTTTTCCTTCTGGCTGAAGGATTTTCCACATTCGTTACATTCAAAAAGCTTCTCTCCAGTATGGGTATTCTGATGTTTAATGACATACTGCTTTTGGCTGAAGGCTTTTCCACATTCGTTACATTCAAAAGGTTTTTCTCTATTATGAAAATGCTCATGCTCAGTGAGATTTGATTTGTGGCTGAAGACTTTCCCACATACCTTGCAGGCAAAGGGGTTTTCCCCGCTACAAATCTTCTGCTGACTGAGGTGTGACATCTGAATGGAAGCTTTCCCACATTCACAAGATTTTTCTCTGGTATGAATTTTTTAATGAATGACGATTTACTTTTCGCTGAAGGTATTTCCACATTTCTTACATATGTAGAACCTGTGAATGACCTTTCAAATGTAAAGTAAGGGATAAGATTTGAGAGAAAACTTTATCATACTCAATTCAAAGGTTTCTCCAAGTGTTAATTTTCTAATACTCAACAAGTTTTGTTACATTCACTGGTTTCTACCCAGTATAAATTTTCTTCTGCTCAGTAAGATTTGTCATCTAGTTAATGGCTTTTCAATTTTCCTCAGAAGAACAGGGTTTCTCTCCAGCCTGATTTCTTTATCTACTGAAGTGTGACACGTGAGTTTTTCCACATTCAGTAAATTCAGTTTCTAATGCAGTACAAATGCTGTTATCAGATAGGATTCAATTTTTTTAACTGAAGGCATTTCCACAATGATTTATACTTAAAAATTATTACCATAAAAGGTAAGCTGTGATAGGATTTTCAAACTAAAAAAATTGATGATTCTTTCCTACACAATGTCCCTCATGATTAAGTAAGTCGAAACTGTTTCAAACTCTAGGTAAGGTAAGAAAGATGTTGCCTTAAAAGATACAAAGTCTGAGATCAGAGAAAGGTATTTTTCCAATTTTCTTATATTTACTCCTTTTTTCTTCAGTCTTTACTTTACTGGAGATGGATACAACTTGCCTCCCAAGTCTTGCTGCCTCTCTATCTGCTCATCATCTTCTCAGGCTTCCTCTAAAATGGAGTATAAACAATCATCATTTAGAGGAGTTAATGTATAGTGTTTAGAACTGTGGCTAGCAAATGGTAAGCATTCAACAAATATTAGCTTTATGTTATCATCATTATTTATGAATTTCCCATTATTAGCAAAAAAATTTCAGACTATGATTATCGAGATTAACTCTGCTAACCCATTTCACAATATAAAAGCCACCTCATGACCAATGTCTCCAACTAAATTTTGACAAGGAAACCGTTGTGGAGGGTATCTGGGTAGAAAATTAACATTCAAGGGTACACAAAGCTTAGATTATTCTTTCTCATTTTACAATTCAGCAACTGAGTGTAACAATGAGGAGTTAATAAGTAGGATGAAAAGATTACTATATAAAATTGAAAGTCTAACCTGTGACGCCTAAGAAAGGGAAAAAGATAACCAACAACTGCTTCCTCCCAAAACTCTACTAAATGACAAAAGGGAAAATGCAAAACTCTCAAAAGGGATATCATAAGAGACATCGGCATACACAAATATTAACAATTTTTTTTTTGACAACATAAAGCACAGGAAGATCTTCAACACAGAACTGGGGAAGTTCAAATAACAAAAGTACTGCAGAAGAGGATGCCAAATTCAAGCAAGGCAATTTGTGCCACAAAATATCAAAAAGATTCAGAAAATGGAGGAAATCAAGTGCCTTAAAACAAAAATAAAGGATAGGAGCAGAGAAAAGATTACATAAGGTGCAGTTAGACCTCTACTTTCCTTGCCAGGACAAAGGACCACTCCCTTATATGAAATGGAAGCTATTCTTTGCAGAAGTTTAATAAGAGAGGCTCCAACAAATGAGTTGACAGGGGAGAGGTGCTATACCAAAATCAGTGTGATTACATCTATATATAATATGGTGAAAACTTTGGCACCATTCTACAGCTGAGGAAAAAAAAAAAAAGCTGGCAACCAGATATATAAACCTGATAGTAGGATATAAAAGCATCTTTCTCTGGAAAATCTAAAAGGCCCATGAAAAACCACATTAGGATGCCCCTCCAAGATAGTACTTGTTGCTTGTATGCATTTCTTTTGCCAAAACAAAGGATCTGGCCAAACCTAATTTTCTAAGAGTAAGGCAGTATAACTCTTCTGCAAGGAGGTCCACGAGGCATTTTACTTTTTATGCACTGAAGCCTACCAGAAGACTAGGAGCACCCAAGCATATCATTCTTAAATATGACTGTGTAGCCAATACTCCACACACATTTGAGGAACCCCACTAACATGAAAGCACAGTATCAAGAGAAAAAAGAAACTCTAAGGAAAAATAGGCAAAGAAAAGCAAACAAAAACAGAACTCTGAAACTAATCACAAATGATGATGAGAAAATGTTTTATCACAGAAACAACAACAGTATTTTTAAAAAAAGAAACAGGAAGAAAAAGTTCCCTGAGAAATTAAGACTGGGTGGGGAGGGGTAGAGAAGGTGAGGTAGATAACAGTCTCTTTATTGCAGAAGGACAATATATTGTTTTACCCTAGGAAACAGGAATGGCTCTTGTTTGGTCAATGAAATATAAGCATGAGTAATAAGTATCACTTCCTGGTAGAAGCTTTCAGATGACAAATTCAGAGACTAAACCAAAGTAATATGTTTAACAACTAAGTAAAAAAAAAGTTCCAAAAAATGAAAGGAGAAAACTGATCAGAAGAAATAGTCAAAGAATAAAAAACTTCCTCTCATCTGTATGATGAATCTCTAGACTTTTTAAAGGGCCCACTTAATATTTTGCACAATGAATAATAAAAGATACATACCTAGACACATCTCTGTGACATTTCAAAAGAGAAAAGAGAAGCCATAAAAGCTTTCAGAAAAAAAAAAGGCATATATCATTCAAAGAAACAGAATCAGAATGGCACCCAATTTCTCAACAGAAAGGAAGACAGAAGACAAAATTCTGAGGGAAATTAGCCCATCAATTCAATGGGACAGTCAAATAAAGACATTTTTCAGATATGCAAGTGCCCATTTCAAAATGGGCCTTTCCTCTCAGGATGCCACTAGAAAATGTGTTCCACCAAAATTAGTAGTTGGAGAAAATAACAGACAAAGGATTCATAAAAGAGAAAATGCATAGGGGGGAAATTTTTCAATGATGATAAAGAAAAGCTACAAGATAAGAGCTATCAGGTCAGAGGATAGCCAGTCCAGATTGAAGTAGGAGAAAATTCTAGTAGTTATCTCCAAGGGGAAAAATAGAAAGAATCTCCCAATGTATTTGACCATGTGGAAACTAGTACTAAGGGGGTTTTTAACTATTCTGAGGCAAGTCCAAGAGAGTTTGTGCTAAATACAGAAAACTAACAAAAACAAAAAAGTGACAAACATCAGTTCCATTAAAACCAAATGTTATACATACGTACATGTGTGCGTGTGTGTGTGTGTGTGTGTGTGTGTGTATACAGAGAGAGAGAGAGAGAGAGAGAGAGAAAAGGAGGGAGAGGGGGAGGAGGAGGGGGAGAGAGGGAGAGAAAGTATACACATACACATATTTCTCTTGTTCACCAATGAATGATAGTTATCTCAAGGTAAAACACTTGGGCAAATCATTTAAGTTGTGAGTTACACTAGCCACTTTTTCATGGGCACCATTAATTGCTTTAAATAATAAATGACCACCTTATAAAATGATTATTCAGACTTGGGTATTGCTTGGTACTTTCTTCAGACAAAATGAAGACAGTTCTTTAAAAGAAAAACTGACAGCATACACTGTCAATGATAAAATTTGAGTTTTCAAGCAAAAATTAAAATTCTGGAAAATCAGTATCCTTCATGAGACTGATAGCTTCTAAATTCTTAAAAAACCTTTCTAATGAGATTGGTGATGTTAACAAAATCTGATGTTTTGATATTATATAATGAGGTATGTCAACACTTGAAAGATCTGCATAATTCAAATGACCAATGCATGATGTGACAAAATCCTAAATGGGTAAGAGATCCATTCAAAGTGTCAGACAGACAAAAAGTTTAAGACATGGATTTTATATTAAAAAATGAAAGCATATGAAATAGTTTCAAATTCCACACTGAGGCTAATCTTGAAAAATTACCAGTCTCAAGTGTTGGTGGAGTACCAAAGAATATCCACAATTACCTGAAAAAGCTATTAAAATACTTGTTCTTTTTCTAACTACATCTGTATGAAGCCACAATTTTTTAATATACTTCAACCAAAACAGGTTACAACAACAGAAATGGGAATCCAACTGTCTTCTATTAAACCAGAATAAAGATATTTACCAATGTGCAAAACAATGCCAGTCTTCTAACTTTTTTTATTTTGGAAAACTTATTTTTATTAAGAAATAAAAATGATTTACGTTTACCTGTAATGGAATTATTATTTGTGTTAAACAAATTAATATATATTTTTTAAAGTTTCTCAATTTTACTTCTAAATAAGGTAAATTATCACTAAAGTCCACATATACCAAAGCTCTTTGGGGGTCCTCAAGTTTTAAGAATGTAAAGACTACTGCTAATGGGTATCAGAGTTTCCTTTAGTGGTGACGAAAATGTTCTGAAATAGTGGTGATGGCTGCACAACTTTGTGAATACACTAAAAATCGTTGAACTGTACATCTTAAAAAAATAAATTTTATGTTGTGTGATTCATATCTCAAAGCTGTTATTTTAAAAACAAAAAAAAGAATGTGGAGACCAAACAGTTTAAGAATTGCTACTCAAAACACTTATTATTCATTCAACAAATACCTTTTCCTCTACTTAGTATGTGGCTGGCGCTCTAAGCTCTAGAGTTCTAAGCTCTAGGGATAAACGGCATTGGACAAAACTGACAGTATTCTCTGCCTTCATCAAGTTTACATTCTAGTGGACAGAGAACAAATAAATAAATGAGATTAAAAAGTTAAAACTGCTATGGGAAAAAAATAGGAAAGGGGTAAGGAGTTTCAATTTTAGATAGAGTGCCCTCTGAGAAGGCAAGATTCAAGACATGAAGGAAGACAGTGATCCTTACAGATATCTGGAGAAAGAGCATTCTAAGCAGAAATTAAACAAGTTCACAAACCCTGAGGAAGAGCCTGCCAAGCATGTTAAGTATGCAACCAATGAGTCACAATTATATATATCACATTCATGTCCTTCTTTGACTTAGCCGGATCTCTTCTATATTTTAACTTTAGAATCTATAAAACTTCCTGGAAGCAGGTCCAGAAACATGCTCCTAAAAAAACTTCTCCAACCTTGTTTTTTACTTATAAAAATCATTGTCTGAACTCTTAATCACAATCAGATTAATTTTTCTAAAGTAAGTTTCATATACTTGTAAACCTAAATTCGTATGTAGCTAAGTCTTAGCATCTTAACTATAGCTTGAGATGCTGGAGTGCATTGATGGCTCTATTCTTTTCTTTGAACGGCTGAGAATAAATATTTTTTAAATATTGGTGGCAATATCAAGGCAGGGAGGAAGGAGGGAAGGAAAGTTTAGATTACAAAGACAAAAAAGACAACCAAATCCGAAGTTTAAACTTTGACTGCATTCTGGCATTTTAAAAAGTGTTACAGAAGGTACTGGGAAATGACTGAATATTACATAATTTAGGACATTACGGCTGTTTAAGGTACACTAATAGTATTTTGGTTTTGCCATTATTTTTAGAAAATGCATACTTAACTTTTTAGGAGTGAAGTGTCACGGTGTTGCAGCACACATAATATGCATGCATAAGGATACAGACATTAAAAAAACCAAAGTGGTAAAATATTGACTCTATGTGATGGGCATATAAAAGATCACTGTACTCTTCAATGTTAATCTTTGAAAATATTCATAATATAAAAAAATTGAGAAATTAACCAATCCTTCCACAACAATTCATACATTATTTAAAAAGTACCTCATATGTAATCAAAACTGTATAAACAGTAGGGCCTTCTTTTCAACAGGTTCATAATGTAGACTCCACATATCAAAATATCAAAACATATGAGTATTAACTGGGGTCTTCTGAACTTCTATGGAAAATGTTAAGTAGCATGAACAATCAGATGAGAAATCAATAAAAGAAGTAACAGGTTTAAATGTTAAGCAGCACCTGAATAGGTAGGGCATTTCTTGGTTAGTTTCAAGTTTATTTTTTTAAAGGTTTGAGTAACCATATCACATGAGAAAAGAAATAATCAACATGATCTGAAATTGTTTTGAAGTGATCTCTGGACCTGAAAATAATGAGCTGAAATGTCTAATTTGGATAGGATATTAATGATTTCATTTTCTAACAAAATGAGAATGAAGTCAGTCAGACAGCTGTTTATCCTGTAAACAGATAAAATCATGGCAAACAAGACGAAAAGGCTGGAGCTGCCAAAATAAAAATATTATAAAAGAATTACTTATTATTTCAGAATGAATGGGTCTTTTCTAGGAATTAATTTATAAAAGGAAGGAGGGAGGAAAGGCAGAATACAGTGTTCTAGGAGTCACCTCTGTTAAGAGGATAGAAGAAAAAAAAAATAAAAGCAAAAGATGAGGAAACAAAAAGCAACACTTCAGGTCATTAAAGCATTAATGACCTTTTTCTTAGAAAGAAAAAGCAACACCTCAGGTCATTAAAGCATTAAGAAGGCAGAAGTAGGAGAGAATTTTTAGAGGAGTGACAAACATAACATAAATAGATACTTCCTTCTAAAGTAGTTAATAAAGACATTTCTGTCCACTTTTCATGTCTTTGAAGGAAAAAAGAGAAATAAAAAAAAAAGATTAAGAACAGCACTGTTGGTAAGAGCAGAAATTAGCTATAATTCTAATGTCTTATAAGAAAGAATGTGAGTAGGCAGTGTCATTGCTATTTTTAAAAGAGCTCTCATGCACAATGCTCTCCAAAAACATAAGGCCCAGCCTCAAGGACCAAATCACCACCTCTCTGTTTGTAACAACAGAGTCCAAGTAGGTTGGTTGAATACAGGAAGTAGGGTGGGCCCACTGGCATCCCTGTATAGTAGGAAAAGTACAGTTAGGAAAAAATGGTAGGCAGGGAAATGTAGAGACACCATCATTTTATAAAACAGCCTGATGGTATAGCAAAGCAGAAAAGGTCACGACTTTCTATCTCCCTAAATTCCTGACTTGTATATCCAACTGCCTACTTGACTTAGGTTATCAGTAGACATGTCGCAATTAACAATACCAAAGAAAACTCTTGCTCTATCTCCAAACTTCCTTAAGTATTCCTATCACAGTAAATATCTCATTCTCTTTTAGTTAAAACCTTGGCGTCATCAAGGACTCTTCTCTCATAACCAACATATATATAATCAATCTATCACCAATCCTTAAGAATCTGTCTTGTCACTATCTTAACTACTATTTTCTTACTGCAATAGCCTCCAACTAATCTCCTAGCCTTGCCCCTAGCCCAATACCTTTTTTCTGTACTGCAGCAGAAATGTAATTCTGATCTTATTACTCTTCTGCTCAAAACCCTTTGATGATCTCCCAAATCACTCAGAACAAAGGCCTAAATCTATGATTTGGCCTGTTATCTAACCAAATATACTCTTACTCCCTTTTGCTCACTCACCCTGCTCCAGCCCACTGCCCTGAGCACTATTTCTAGACCAGCAAGCTCAACCTTAGAGTTTTTAACACTTTTTGGTCCTACTGGCTGAATACTCTTCCACCAAATACCAAATGCCCTACTCTCACATTCTAAATCTTTTTTCAAATGTCATCCTTCTACTGACCTTTCTCTGACCAACTGGCCCTCCAAATGCCATTTCTCCTTTATTTTTCTCCTTAATTCACTACCATCTTATAGAATACATTTTTTACTTATTTATTCAAAGTTGTCTTCCCAAACTGGAATACAGGACTCGGGAGGGAGGAATTTTTTACTGCTTTGATCACTGACATTTCTCTAGTATTTAAAATAGTGCCTAATACATATCATTTACTAAGGACTTATTGAATATATGAATACACCATGTTGGTAAAAATGTAAATTGGTTTACTTCTTTTGAGAACAATGTGCCTATTTCTATCAAATCTATAAACATAACTTTGACCCATTATTTCCACTTAAGAGTAAATTATTACCTAGTTGTATCTGCATATTTCTGCAAAGCAATATAAACAAGTATATGCACTTGTGTCCTCAATAGCATAAGCCTGGAAACAACTTAAATGGCCATTAATAGGAAACAGGTTAAGTAAATTATATTGATAGAGAATCTCTCCAAGAAAAAAAACCTACATACACAATAGAATACATACAACCATTATTTATATGAAAAGGAAAACAGGGGACTTTTATATATTCATAAGTGCAGCAGATACATAACATATGGTGGCTCATTCACAGATTGCCTCAAGGAGGATAGATGTGACTCATAAAAGTAACTGCACTTTGAAAAAGTGTAGGACTGAGGCTTAAAGGTAAGAAAAAGCTTTTTCATTATTTACTGTTCAAAATTTTTTACAAGTTCAAGTATTATATTAAAAACAGACTAATACATTCTCTCCTTCTCTCACACACATATACACACGCCCACACAACATAAAGGCAGAACTGATTTCTAAGGCAAGAAGTGAAAGAGGTATACAGAGGCAGAAGAGAAGGAAGCAGAGTTTATTGATGTATAATGGGGGAAGTGAATAAGAAGACAACAGGAAGTATCATCACAGATGTAAAATATAATTCTGAGGCATTTAACCACTGAAAGAATGAGAGAAAGTGCAAAATAATAAAAAGAAACCTCTCAGACAATATGCAAAGACTTAAAACCAGTAAAAGACAACACATAAGAAAATGACTCTATACACATTCAGGGATATGAGACTTAAGTTAACAATGAGAGAGAGAACAATCACACAGACAGTACAAAGAAGTATGAATGTGGACATCCAGATTAGAGATAAGAGGGGTACCTGGTCCTCTACAACTAATTAAAGCAGCAGGGTACTGAAACCGAAAAAATGATGACTAGAAATGTCACTCAGATATATTAAGAATTCATACCAAGTGACATTCCAAGAATACAGCCTATAAGAAAACATCCTTAAAAACCTTTCAGAGGTATCAATACTGACTAAACAACTGTAACTTGTCTGGTTATCATTCACTCACCTGGACAATTTCTTCTCCACTTCTTTCTCCACCATCCAGTTTGACTTCTTGCTCCAGAGGATCACATACAGTTTAGTCAGTCTACAACCTGTTACTGGGGAAGTGACACAGCACTAGAATGTTAATGCTGGGGCCAAAGTACTCTCCTAAAACTCAGGCTGAGCCCTGGGGCCTCAGGACCTTCAGAAGGATGAAGAAGGTGGTTTCCAGGGTTGCACAAGGAAGTGGTCCTATGAAAAAGAACAAAGTAATGACCTTTTGCCTTAAAAATTAAAGTACAATTATATGAGCAGAGAGACTAAAACTATTTGAATCATGAATGTCAAAGCAATATTCATCAAACCATTTAAGCCTCCACACATCTTAAAATGAGGGGAAAAAGGGAATTCACTTTTAGAATTTTAGTTACATAGGAAAGATGTTCATACTTTACCTGACTAGTTGCTACTGTTCTCTGGCACCACATTCCTGCATAGGTTCCTGAGAGGATTTTAAATGTAGCCCTTACTCCCGGATGAATTCAATACTCTTATCTATAACTGTAACAAAACATGACTATCGGAATTAAGCTAAATGGATACAATGTGTAGGAAGTTGTTCTAATAGTAAGGAATAAAAACTCAAAAAAGTTTTCCTGGAATCCTAATATTTACTTTGTTTAAATTAAACTCTAAAGGAAACTACATATTAGAAATGTCCTGTATATACGTTCTACCATTCACTCAAAATACATTTTTAAGAACATTAGGAGAAATGACAAAATCTGAATGTGGACTGTATTAAATAATAGCAATTTTCTTAGTTTGACTATGATTATACTGTGGTTGTAAAAAACCAAAATGTAAATGATTGGTAAATTTGGGTAAAGGATATAATGAGACTTCTCTGTACTATTCCAATGTTTCTATAATGTTGAAATCATATTTAAAAAACCAAATTCTAAAAAAAACTTAAGTTACTATTTACATACATATTGTATACTATGTTGAAAGAGCTCTGTCACCAATTTGTACTGTGGTGTGGCAGAGATGGAAGGCTTAATGTACACAGTGATGTACACAGAGAGAAACAAGAAAGGGTGAGTTGGCTAAAGACAATCTGTGAGAGGAAGGAGATCAAGTTTGATATTCTGGACAGTGTCAGGTTTCTGAGGAACACACAAGCAGATAGATCCATTTTTGAATATGTAGGTGAGGAGCTCAGAATAGGCCTAGAATCAAAATGGGTATTTGTCAGTTGTCAGAATATCTTGCTGCTCAAGGCACAGATGGAATGTAACTGTGACTGCTTACAGAGAATATAAACAATATGTGAAGAAGATGGTCAAAGACAAACAGAATCCTAGGAACACCGATAATCAAGGAGGCAAGAAAAAGGATCACAGGAGCATTGTGGCTGCTAAGTTTTAAATCTTTGAAATACTTCTCCTTTTTGAAAACCATACAAAACATAAATAACAGGAAAAAGACCTGAAAACCCATATCCAAAAAGATACTTGTACACCAATGTTCATAGCAGCATTATTCACAGTGGCCAGGACATGGAAGCAACCAAAGTGTCCTCTGATAGACGAGTGGATAAAGAAGCTGTGGTACGTATATAAAAGGAAGTATTACTTAGCCATAAAAAGAGATGAAATACTGCCATTTGTGACGACATGGATGGACCTCGAAATAATCGTGCTAAATGAAATAAGCCAGACAGAAAAAGTTAAAAATCACATGATATCACTTTTATGTGGGATATAAACCTAAAAGCAACAAATTAATAGGAAACAAACAGAGACTCATGGACATGGACTATGGACTAGTGGTTACCAGAGGGTAAGGTGGAGTGGAGGTAGACAGGGTAAAGGGGGTCAAATATGTGGTGACAGAAAGAAATCTAACTATGAGAGGTGAACACACAGTGTAAATATATATATGCCTTAATGTTAAAGTGAATAGATGAAACTTACTGGATTTCGTTAACCAATGTCACCATCAAGTAAATGAATGAATGAATGAACGAATGAAATAGCGGGGAAATACCACCAACTGGCTGAACCAAAACACTACCTCTTTAATGAAACTAGTAGAGAGAATACATGTTAACTCTAAATTATATGTATATGTGGCCTAAAACACCCAAAATAACAGAGGTGGTACACGAACCACAATAGTGTGATACATGTAGCAAGAAAAACTAGACAATGGTGAGAAGTCCTTGACATTACAAATCTCAGAAATAACTAGCAAATATTCATTCTCAGAATGAGGGATTCACCCTGAGTAAGAACTGTTGTAACCAAGTCTAATAATGAACAACAAAACTAGGGACAAAAAAACTCCCAAATTCCATGCACCTCTGCCAAAGGCAGGCCCAAACAAGAAGGCCTAAAAAGGAAGTTGCAAAGAAGCCTAGAAAATACTGGAAATGCTGAGGAGGATTCTATTCAAAGTTCAAAAATCTGCAGCTAATATTCCCTTACAGAATGAGTAGGCCTCACCCTAAGAGGAAACTGATGAAAGCAAAAACAAGACTAAACTGAAAAGAACTGCAGGGGTAAGCAGAAAGAGCAGGCTTTAAAAATACAATAAGTCATCAACAGGTTCTATTTTAAGTGAAACAATGCATCAATTTTACCATTGACTAATCAACATAAACAAGAGGTTCAGTTCCTACTGCATTTCATCAACATTATAACAAAAGGATACTGAAAGAAATGACATTACTCTAGGACCTGCTGTATATGGGAGTAGGGCATCCTCAGATTTAGGAATGTCTAAAACTGAATACATCATCCTAAAAAGCAAGTACTATGAAGAATTACAAGAAACAGAGTCGGAGATAGAAGTTGGCCTCAACCAGGTTAGGGTCACCAAGCCAGAGAAGGTGTACAAGTCTCTTGCTTTAAAAACTAGAAGAGGCAAATGAGTTTTGAAGCACAGAATGCTACTATGCCTCCTCTTTCCTGGTACTTGTCTAGGACAATCTATCTCATACAAACATAAGTAACACAAAATAATCTGTCTGTGTCCATACAAGGATACTCTAAGAAACAGTGAAAATGAACAGCATAATTTAACTTATCTGAAAAATAAACTCATCTGAAAGATACTGCCACAAAACACATGAAAAAGTAACATCAACAAAAAGATTTTTAAAAGACATGAAAATTTTAAGAAACAAGCAAAGCTACAAAAAGAATACAAAAGATAAACAGAAGAACTGAGTAAAGAAAAAGGGAAAAGAAAAAAACAGAATAGGAATGGGCATCTTACTGGTTACCTTATTTTTGTTGTTTGATTTTTGTTTGTTTAAAGACTGCAGAATCAGAATTTGGAGACCTTTCTGTTTCTGTGATTAATGTGAACTTTCCTGGTTGTTGCATGTGAGGCACAGCAGTGGCCTCAGCCTTAAACTTTTTGTTTCTACTCACATCTCCAGAGACCCAGGCAGCATGAGTAATCTATATCTGACCACAAAAGCCAGTATCTTATTTAATGTGAAAACATTAGAGACATTCATGTTAAATTCCAAATAAAGATATAATGCTCACTGCCTAAATTATAATTTAACATAATTCTAAACAATTGTTCAGTAAGTTAAGCAGGGAAACAAACTAATTTATAGACATCAACAAGCTTCATATATAACACGACTCCATTCACAATATCAATATAAAGTATCTAGAAGTAAATTTAGTAAAAAGTGTCTAAAACCTATATGAAGTAAATTTGAAAACATTCCTGAGGGCCCAAAAGGAAGTTGTACATGGGTAGGAGTAATCATGTACATGGATAGGAGTATTTAACATCGTAAATATCTAATGTCCTTTTCCCCTAAGTTATTTTATAAGTTTAATAAAATACCAATAAAAATGAGATTTTCTTTTCCTAGAACTAGACAAGTTGATTCCAAAGTTTACACAGAGAAACAAATACGCAAAAATAGCTGGAAAACTGTGTAAAAGACAAACGATAAAAGACTATGATAATGAAAAAAATTATAAAGCCTCAATAGTAAAGAGATAAATATTGGTATACAAATATAGACTAGAAGATGGAATATAATATAAAGTTCAGAAACAGACCTAATACATATGAGAATTTAGTATATGATCAAAATGGAATCAATACAGTAAAGCTAAGACAGTTTAATAAATGCTGTTGAAAGAACTGGATAGCTAATTAGAAAAAGATTAACTTGGATACACACCTAAATCCTATACCAGGATAAACTCTAAATGGATTAAAAATATAAATATGAAAAAAACAAAAATAAAATAAGTATGATAACTGAAACCCTATAAAATTATAGCTTTGTAATGATTTTAAAGTACAGGTAAAATTTGGAGTTTGAAAGGCTTTCGAGGACCATAAATTTAAAAATCAACAAATATAAATACATAAAAACAAAAGCCTCCTGATTCATTGTTTAAAAAAGAAGGGACCATGTGAATGATGTCAAAACACAAATTTAAAACTTAAAAAAAAAAAAAAAGACTGCAACTCATTTCATAAATGGCTAAACTTCCTTATGTAATGTTACCGGTCCTAGAAGAAAAGGCACAGATAAATGGGGAAAGGGATACAAATAACAGTTTCAAATAAACACATGTGACCTTTAAATATATGGGAGAGACTCAACCTCACTTACAATGAGGGATATAAATTAAACCTACACTGAGATACCAATTTTCACTAAGGCCTTTGGCAAAAAAATCAATTATTCAACACTCTGGTGGTAAGGTTCTAGGAGAAAGGTACTTTGCTAGTGTGAGTATTAGATACTCAGCTATACAGGTAACTCTGCTTATAGCAATGTACTTTAGAGATACTCTTGCGTAAGTACAAAATGACACATTCAAAATTACGCATTACTGTGGTTAGTTAACAGCAAGACTGGAAACAATCCAAATGTCCAACAACAGAATATCCAACAACTGAATCTACAGTACATGCACACTATAGCATCTTACATATTTAGCAGTTAAAAAGAAAAAAAGATGATTAAGAAAGGAGATCTCCAGGATATATTGTTAAAGTGAAGAAAGAAAGGAATTTATGTAAGGAGGGTAGGAGATAGGAGGGAAGAATAACCATATATTAGTGGCTCAACAAAAAAACAAAAAATACCCTTGATAAACAAGAAACAAACACGAAAATATACCTGAGACAAAGAATGTGATGGGGAAGGGAGTAGAATGAGATGAGATGTCTCTGAAATGCATTTTTTTAATAAGAATTGGATTGCTTACTTTTCTAAATAATCAAATTCATTTTTTTAAAAACAGTTCTTGAACTTGAAGACAAACTGAAACAAATGAACCCAACTGTACATTAACTTGGTAACATAATTCCTCAAAGAAAGGATTTATCTCAAATGACTTAAGAACAGAGAACTCTGATACCACATATTGAGTAGTATGCTTTCTATGGACAAAACTAGCCACAACGAAATTTTTCACATGATACAGTGTGTGTATGGTTACTATTAACCCCTTCCATTTAGAGAAAAAAGTGCAGTTTCCTGCCAGCTTTAATGTCATGCATAGAAATGCTGATTTCTAGGATTTGACATTTTCAGCAACTGAGAATTACTATATTTCATAAATGGAAATACCACTACTAAAAACAGAATGCTATAAATAGAAGGATGTCATTTGTTTCCAAAGACTATCGATACACTAGAGCAATATGAAATAATAATAGAAGCGAGATACTTCATGGCAATCTTTGGAAGTAAGGTTAGGGTTGTAATCCACAAATTATCTCAGAGCCTCTGGTGAGTATTCTAGGGGCAAACAGGAAATGGGTTGCTATCAGTACTGTTATTCTGAAACCATTTTCTTTACATTGTAGGACAAAGCAAATAAAATAAGTACTTATATTAACTGGTTTCAAAATTTATACTATGAAATACACTTAGGAGCTAATTATACTGTAGTATTTATACTGAATTAGAAATACTAATATGAACTTATGGTTTTTAAAAATAGATTTTCTATGTCACTGAAATGACCTTGAAATAATGTTATCCCTACAGAAATGAAAATATCCAGCATCCAGATCTTAGTCTCTAACACCATTCTCCAACAAAAGAAGACATGGCCATTTCCAAGTCTGGGAGAGAAGGTACAAGGTGGGCCTAGAGTGCAAGAAAGCTCTCAAAAGTTAAATGCTGACATGTCAAAATGAGACAGGAGGCAGCATGAAGGAGCGTCCCTGAGCTAAAACTGTGATAGTGTAAGTGTCACAAAGTAAACTAGTTGCTGTTATTAGAATACAACTTTAAAATGTTTACAGAAGAAAAAGCCAGAAAAATTTTGACATGATTTGAGGTAGCAATCAAATAAATGTAAGAGGAATGAAAAAACTAAAAAATCATCACTTTGCAACCCCTGAAGAAATTATTGATTCAGCCAAGATTTATTTATTGATGTTAAACCATCCATTAAATGACTGAAAGGGAATGGACATTTTTATGATACCAAACTAAAACCATATACATTACACATTGGTCATAAAGGGAAAAATATAATAATTAATGGTAGACCAATCATACAGTATGTCTCTCCTAATATTATGCAATTTGAAGATCACCTCCTACATATTCTGGCCAAAAACAGGGTCACAATTGAGATTTCTGAAAAAATATGAGAGGTTCTGAAATTGGAACCATGGAAAGTAACTACCATAGAAAACAAAGAACAAACTTCATGACGGCAGTAGTGATGAGTTTCTAAGATCAATGTAACTTAAACACAGAAAGCTAACCTCCCCATTCTAGTTATAAAAAGAAATGTCCTCCCAAAAAATGTTTTAGAATGTAAATGAGAACATCTATACATGTGAATCTTTCAGAAATTTCCACCAGGAACAGTACAAATGCCTGTACTTTTTCTAATGAAGTGTTACTTTGCAATTATTAATAATATCACTACTTAACATTTACCCAGTACTTACTACATACAAGGCATTATTCCTTAGAACTTAGAACTCCATGATCTTCACAATCAACCTGTGAATCAAATACTATTATTTTTTTCTACATTACTAGATGAGAAATTGAAGCATAAGGTTTAATACCTGCCTAAGGTCACTCAGTTACAAAGTGGCAGAGGAATGAATTAACAGAAGCAGTCTGGCTCCATGAACTATTTCCTCCTTAAAAAACAAACAAACAAACAAAAAAAAAACACTTAAATTTTTGAATACATACTTTAACCTTTTAATATGAACAAAATTCAAAGAACAACCTTGTGAATGTTATCATTTCCTACAAAGGCAGGTACATTTGTAGGATTAATTTACAGATGAGAAATAGATGGGTCAAAAAGAAAATACATTTCTAGTTATTATAGATATTGCCAAATTGCCCTTCTTAGGCCAGCTTCATGCTAATACTAATACTAAATTAATTTGTGAGGATTTATATTTTAAACATGTTACCCCTGGGTTCCCACCTAACCACACTGCAACTGCTTTTCTTTTTCAGTTTTACTAGTTCTTCTTGTCTATTTTTCCATATGAAGTGTGGAATCAGCTTATCTAGTTGCAAAAGAAAAAAAAACTATATACTTTAAGATTTCATTAAATTAATAAATTCACTTTTAAGTTTGCACATCTCTTTATGACCATCTTCCTAAAACGTGGTATATCTATTCTCTTGTTATGTCTCTCAGTAGTATTAAAATTACTAATAATTCTTCCTATTTCTTAATTTTTTCCTCAATATTATATTTTTTGTTCTTGGAAATAGTGGTTTTTGTCGTCTTCTGTTGTTTGTCTATTTGAAGGCTACTGATTTGTACATATTAATTTGGAACCCAATAACCTAATCCTTATTATTTAAAATTATGTGAAGGATGACTGTGGCTGAATTAGAAAAAACATCTTTGCAAAGAGAATTTTCTGCATTACTTCACAAAACCCGTACAATCTGAGAACACCTCGATTCATTTAGGAATTAGGACATCTAGAACGTAGTTCAGACTGATGAACAAACATTGCAACAACTAAGCTTTGTTCAAAGAACGAAGATAACTGTTCCTAACCTATGACCAAAAACCCCTAACTCCCTAATTCTGGGCTTTCTGCGCTATATGGACACTGCTTCTCAAAGTATAACACTTATATTTAGTCTAGGATTTAACAGCAGCCCTATTTAATTACCTAAAAGATCAGGGAATTTGCGACTGTATGAAGCAGGCTGACTCAAACAAAAAGTTCCTTTGAAATATTCTGGGTTGTTTAGAGAAAAAAGAAACCATGGTAATACATTCTACCCCAGTTTTTAAAAATACGTTTTTATATAAAATTCCACTTTTAAACTATTTACCACTTAGCTTTCTGCCCCTCTTCAAATCTTCAAATAAAATAGATGCTCCAGGAAGATGGCACCGTTAGCATCAGTACTTTCGACAAGAAAAGTGCGGTTCGAATGTTATTACTTCAAAGCTGGTCTCGTATAGCTAGCTACCTCTCAAGTGCACCATACACAATCTTGCACTCGGTTTCTCACTTAATAACCTCAAATATCCGGTCAAACGCGGTCAAACTCAGGGTCACACAAGCTCGAACCGTCCTCAGAGGCCCCCAGCCCCACCCTGCACGTAGGCCAGAAGCTCTTAAACCCACTCCCCTCCCGCGTGCCGCGCTCCTATTAACCCGGAACCCTCCCCTTCATGATCCCGGACCCGACCGGCCCAAGACGCCCACATCCCACCTCCTACTTTCGCGCCACGTGGACCCAGGGGCCGGACTGACCCACGGACAAAGACCAAAATGTCCACTCGGTGCGCTGCGCCTGCGCAAACCGAGGGCTATCGAGCACTCCCACAAGCCTCTGCGACGCAGCATGTACAGTCACCAAGGCCAGGCCCAGGCTGGTATCTGATTGCTTTCAATCAACAGCAGCACTGCTTTTCCGGCCTTGGACTACATTTCCCTTAAAGCTTTGTTGGTCGACACTCAGTCTCGCCTACAGGAACTTAGCTTCCTCTTCTTGTGATTATGGACCTCTCCGATTGAGTAGTCTAATCTTACAGGAAAATTAGCTCAAGCCTGGTGGGAGGTTTGGGGCAAAGACTCCCTCTTTGAAGTTCCCGGGCAGTGTCAAATGTGTGAAGTTCAGACTTTGAAGTTCGAAGATGCCATTTTGTCTGGCTGGTCAGGCTATGGACTACGTTTCCCAGAGTTCACAGTGGCCCAACCTTACGTCTGGAAGACCTGGCGAGATCGTTAGCTCCGCTGGGACCCAGACCGACCAAGGGGAGGCAGAAGGTGAGGGGTCTGGGAGTCTGGGGCGGGGACGGGGCGTGTCCAGAGCTCGGGTCCGTTTGTGCAGGCGGTAGCGGGCTAAAGGTCCAGGTTCTGAATGAGTCCTTGTGGCTTTGTGGTGTGACCGGTGTGGTTGGGTGCTTGAGAGTGTGCGGTTGTGATCGCCTGTCTCCAGGGTGTATGTCTAGTTGTGTTTGTGTAACGATGTGTGATACTGTGTTGGAGTGTGGGGTCCTTGTGACTGTGGGGTAATACTGCTTGTGTCCCTGTTGTGTATGTGTGACCATACTCCTTGTTTCGGGTGGTGCCAAAGTAGTTGTAAATGTGTGATGGGAGCGGTTATCTGTGTGATTTTGATTGCATGTCTCCAAGGTGGATGTATGGTTTTTGGTTGCATAATATTATAGCCGTATGTGGTACCATGTGCAATTGTCTTGTGTCTATGACTATAGTGACACTGTGTATCTCCATTGTGTCTTTTGGGGTGCTCAGGTGTGGGATGGCTTTGCTTGTGAGTGTGACTGTGTGTCTCCAGAGTAAATTTTCAGTTATGAATAGTTGACGTTGAGTGGGCTGGAGTAGAGTGCCAGTGATTGTGTGTCTCTCTTAAGTGGGTATGTGATTGTGACTGTGTGGGACATTTATGGGTATTGATGTAGGGAGTCTGTGACTAAAGGAGCCACTTTGTGTGTCACAGTGGTGAGATTGTCTAACTCTGTATCTTAGGTGTGAGATTATGATTTTGTATAAAGGTGTGGAGGTGTCTGTCATTGTGTGGTTGTGTCCTGTGTCTCAAGAGTTGATGTGTAGTTGTGTTTGTGTGACACTGGTCATTTGTGCAGCACCACGTGTGTGCGTGTGAGGTGCCTGCGACTCCAGTGCTACAATCACTGTCAGAACCTGGGAAGGGGCCTGAGTCAGTGATAACCTCAGCCTTAATTTGTCACACTGGGATTGGGCATAACGTCCAGTCTTCTCTGACCTCCCTCCTTTGTATGGAAGAGTCGGGAGATGACCCTTAAAAAATATCTTGGTCCCTCATAATTTCTTTTTCTTGAATTTTCTCCACGGGAGAGATTGAGAGAAGGAAAGAATCACTGTTGAACATCCACAAGTCAAGTTCTAGGTGCATCAGGTTCTTTCCCTGAAACTCTTGTTTTCTAAGTAGTGCTTTTCTTTCCTTTTTCTGAAACTTCTTGCCTAACAGAGACCATCACCACTCTCTACCCTCTCCACCAACCTGACCTGGTCTTCAGGATGTACCATTGGAGTAAATTACTGGGTGTCTTAGAGGTGAACTGAAAAGCCTATTATCCTCCCTGCTCCCTGTACATCTCACGTTCATTTAAAAAATTTTTTAACTTTTCATTTTGAATTAGATTTGACTTAAAACTGTTGCAAAAATAGAATTCTTATATACTCTTAACTCAGCTTCTCTATTTGTTAACATCTTAATTATAGTACATGATCAAAACCAGCATATTAACATTGATACGCTATTAATAACTAATATACAAACCTTAATCAGATTTTATCAGTATTGGTCCCTTAGTGTCCTTCTTTCTGGGCAAATATCTAATCCACTATCATATGTTGCAGTTAGCAAGACTCCTCAGTCTTCTTGATCTGGCACAGATTGTCAGTCTTTCTTTGTCTTTCATGACCTTGACACTTTTGAAGAGAACTGGCCATTTATTTAATAAATTCTGCAATGTAGAATGTTTCTTGATTTGAGGTTGTCTTATGCATCCTCATGATTAAATTCAGATAATGCATTTGAGGCAAGAATACCGCAAAAGTGTTGTGTTCTCAGTGCATCATATCAAGAGATCCAGGAAGTCAACTTGTCTTCTTATCACTTGGTTACAGTAGTGTTCCACTACTTTTCCATTATAATTAACGTGTCTTATGTAGAAATATTTTAAGTCTATATACCCTGTTTCTCATCCTACTTCCACCTACTAATTTTTTTATATTTTTATTTTTTTCAATTATAGTTGACATACAATATTATAATAGTTTATGTACAACACAGTGATTAGACTTTTATATAACTTATACAGTGATCACCCCGATAAATCCAGTATCCATTTGACACTATATATAGTTATTACAATACTACTGACTATATTCCCCATGTCATACTGTACATCCCCATGACTATTTTGTAACTACCAATTTGTACCTCTTATCTCTCCCTTCCTTCACTCATCCCTCCAACCCTACCCTGATCAGGCAATCATCAAAATACTCTCTATCTATGAGCTTGTTTTGTTTTGTTTGTTCATTTATTCTCTTCTCTAAATTCCACATATACGTGTTAATCATAAGATATTTGTCTTTCTCTGACTTACTCCACTCAGCACAATATTCTTCAGGTCCATCCACATTCTTTCTGATGGCAAGATTTCATTCTTTTTTTATGGCTGAGTAATATTGCATTGTATCTGTGTACCACCTCTTCTTTATCCATTTGTCCATTCATAGACACCCAAGTTGTCTCCAAATCTTGACTATTGTAGATAATGCTGCAGTGAACATATGGATGCACATGTCTCTTCAAAGTAATATTTTGGTTTGCTTAAGATAAATACCCAGAAGTGGGATTACTGGTCTTTCTTTGTCTCTTGTAATAGCCTTTGTTTAAAAGTCTGTTTTGTCGATGTAAGTATTGCTACCCCAGCTTTTTTTTTTTCATTTCCATTTTCATGAACTATCTTTTTCCATTCCTTTACTTTCAGTCTGTGTGTGTCTTTCAGTCTGAAGTGAGTTTCTTATAGGCAGCATATGTAAGGGTTTTGTTTTCTTATTCATTCAGCCACCCTATGTCTTTGGATTGGAACATTTAATCCACTTACATTGACACAAATTGTTGCTAAATATGTAGTTATTGCCATTTTATTATTTGTATTTTTTCCCCTACCTTGAAAAGAAGTCCTTTTAACATTTCTTATAATACTTGTTTGGTGGTGATAAACTCCTTTAGCTTTTTCTTGTTTGGGAAGCTCTTTATCTGTCCTTTCATTCTAAATGATAACCGTGCTGGGTAGAATAATCTTGGTTGTAGGTCCTTGCTTTTAATCACTTTGAATATTTTGTGCCAGTCCCTTCTGGCCTGTAAAGTTTCCATTAAGAAATCAGCTGACAATCTTTTGGGAGCTTCCTCACAGGTAACTGACTTTTTGTTTTGCTGCTTTTAAGATTCTCTCTTTGTCTAACATTTGACATTTTAATTATGATGTGTCTTGGTATGGGCCTCTTGGGGTTCATCTTGGTTGAAACACTCTGTCCTCCCTGGACTTGTATGTCTACTTCCTTCCCCATGTTAGGATAGTTTTCCATGTTTATTTCTTCAAATAGGTTTTGATTTCTTTGCCCTTTCTCTTCTCCTTCTGGTACCCCTATGATGCAAATGTTGGTATGCTTGATGTACCAGTGGCCCCTTAAAATGTCTACACTTTTATGGATTCTTTTGTTGCTGTTCTGATTGGTATTTTTTGCTGCCTTATCTTCCAAATTGTTAATTCAGTTCTCTGCTTTGTCTCATGTACTATTGATTTCCTCTACTGTATTTTTTATTTCAGCTATTGCATTTTTCATTTCCAACTGGTTCTTTTTTATGTTTTCTATCTCCATTTTTATGTTTCCTTCCTCCTTTTGAAGTTCTCAAGAGATTATTAAGCATCATTATAACCAGTGTTTTGAACTCTGCATCTAGTAGATTGCTTGTCTCCATTTTGTTTAGTTCTTTTTCTGGAACTTTGTTCTTTCATTTGGAACATGTTTCTTCATCTCCCCATTTTGGCTGCTTCTCTACATTTGTTTCTTTGTATTAGGTAGGGCTGCTGTGTTTCTTCGTCTTAGTAAAGTGGCCTTATGTAGGTGTCCTGTGGGGCCCAGTGTTGAAGTCTCCTTGGTCACTTGAGCTGGATGTTGTTCCAGGTGAGTGACTTATATATACAACTCTTAGGGCTTCTAATTTTTATGGTGCACCCTAACCACTTATGGCCTGTATTTACAACTCTGAGGGCCTGTATTTACATATTTACAACTCCTGATTAATCACCGCAGCCCCTTACTTTACTTCGTGGCTAGTCTCTTAATCCTGCAGTGTCCTTCACTGAGTCCCCCGTGCTCAGGTCCCTGTTCGGAGGCCACTTGCGGGAGCCCGCCGGCTAAGATCGAACAGTTCCCGATAGGGGGAGTAAGTAAAGATTGAGAAAGATAGAAAAAAAAGACAGACACAGAGAGAGAGAGAGAGAGAGAGAGAGAGAGAGAGAGAGAGAGAGACAGAGAGAGAGAGAGAGACAGAGAGAGAGAGATGAAAGATGAAAGATAAAGTCAGGAGGGCTCACAGTGAATGCTGTGGCCCCGAGTTTATTTAACACTGCATATTTATACCCTTAACAATGCATGAAAAACAAAACCCACACATCTGAATTGCTTGACATTTACATAACTTCTCTCACCTGTTTTCCATTAAGCCAAACTTCCTCCATCTGCATGGAGCCCGCCTGCTCTGCAAACTTCTAGTTTGAAGGCAACTTTAACCCGGTCTGTAGGGCCTCCAGCTGTAGGGCATTCAGCTGTAGAGCATTCGGCAAGAATGGCTCCCAACACTGTGGTTTACTTGCTCCCGTCTGGTGAGTTTAGCTGGGGCTGGAGGCTTTGACAAAGCAGCTGATATATGTGGTATGGCCCCCTTTTGTACTTAGAAGAAGAAAGTAGAGCCAGGGAGCTACCCAGAAGTTTATGTTTGTTGAGCCCAGAGAAGCTGGAAGACTTTGTTTTAAGAATGTCTTTTTCAAAAGGTTTGGCCTGTCAGATATGCTCTGCTCCTAGCTTGTAAGCACTGTCCTCATCCTTAGAGGATAAAGTGGATGCATCTGCTTTATGATCTTTCTTGCTGCAGCTGCAAAAGAAGATCTGTTTGGAATAGATGGGAGCTATCTAGGCCCCATCTAAGATATATAGATTAGCAGCAACAAGATAAGGGACTATCTGGGCCAAACTTCTCTTGCTGAGATCATGGATTCTGTGTCTGTGCTGGAGCACATCTACCTTGAATCCATCTTTTGTTTTCCCTAGGGTTTAAGAAGGAGCTAGGCTTTGTTAATTCTGTAGTTCTTAGAATTGGTGTTGTGTGGTGGGGCAAGGGGAGGGCAAGAGAAGCAAAATGGGGACATTGAAAGTACAATTGTTTTCAGCTCGTTTATATAGGAGTGTGAGGCAAGCTCAGTTTATGAGAAGTTTGTCTCTTCCCCCTCTACTCTGCTTTTTCAGGACTCTGTATTTGTCCAAGAGAAGAACCTAGAGAAATCTGAGCAGGTCAGGTAGTTCTAAAAGCCATGGCCCAGGTAAGTTGAAATTTTCTCTCTCCTTGAAATAACATCTTCTCTCCACATGATATGAACGTTTGTGTTCTTATCCTGAAACTTCCCTGTTTCACTGAGCCCCATTCAGTGACCTGGTCCCAATTCCTCCATTCCAGGGAATAAATGATGGTGCTTCACCTCCCTTAGTGGCCCTCTCTTCAACAGTGTTCACATATGTACATAGTGCTTTCACCAGAGTACCAGTGGAACAAAAATATATTCTCTTGAGAGGCTCCCTTATTAGAACCATAGTTGAATGAGGCCAAAGATAACTTGCATCTTTTCCATTAACCTAGGTGGGGTTTTTTTCCTTTTATTTTTTTGTCACTCCTCCTCTTCTTGAAAAATCATAAAACATTTCACTCTATCAAAAGTTCTTTAGTGCTACAACATGGATAGACCTAGAGAGTATTATGCTAAGAGAAATGTCAGACAGAGAAAGACAAATACTGTATGCTCTCACTTATATGTGGAATCTAAAGAAGAAAATAAATGAACAAACAAAATTGAAACACATTGATACAGAGAGCAAACTGATGGTTGCCAGATGGAAGGGGGGTTGAGGGCAAAAAAGGAAATGGGATTAAGAAGTACAAATTAGTAGTTACAAATTAGTCGTGGGGATGTAAAGTACAGCATAGGGAATATAGTCGGTCATATTATAATGACTAATTATAGTGCCAGATGGGTACTAAACCAGTCAGGAGGATCTTTGTTAATTATATGACTGTCTAACCACTATACTGTACACCTAAAACTGATATACAATAATACTGAATGTCAACAGTAATTGAAAAAAAATTTTAATTTAAAAAGTTCTTTAGTCTTTGAAGTTGAACAATATATGTTGATGGTGGGCACATTTATTTGACTGAGGTACACCTTCCATCAGCTTTTTTATTTCATGCTCAAGGAGAATTGGGCAGTGAAGGATAATAGATATTATCAAGTTTATTATAAACTGTGAAGATTTTACAAATCTCGTTTAAGCTAAATGCCCCAAAATAATAGAAAGATTATATCTGACAGAACATAATGTGCAGTATTATGTAGCAAATAAAAATTCTTGTGTTTATTATAAAATTTACCATAACAAAAAATATGCTCATGTGTGTAACAAACAGGAACAGTGGGGACACTGTTGTCATTTTCAGCAGTATAGTTCTTTTTTGTATAAGACCATCATGGATACATAGCCCAGATAATGCAGGACACTTAACATTCATGATGCCAGCACTAATATAAGTAGTGCACTGCCCACCCCTCAGCCCAACCTTCCCCAGCGTTGTGGCAGCTAAACCACCTTCTGCATAATCCCAAGTACATCCTGAAGGGGAAGGTATTACCTAGGTTGTACCACAAACCAATTATGCCCTGAGTCTTCAGGATAGATTTAAAACTTGTGTAAATTCTTTATTTTAAGATAAGAGATTTATACTTTTTGGATTCTTTATTATTTCAAGGGGAAAATGGTAAAAAGGAAGACTATTATTTGCTAGGCCCATGTTTGCTGTGTGTTTAGTATATGCTATTTCATTTACTTATAAGAACCCACTTAACTAGATTTTGCTCATTCCTAGACCTTGTGGAAAATAGAAAAGTCCTGCTGTACGAAGGTCTTTCTTATCTGTAGCCACAGAAAAGCCTGTAGGCCTTTAGTCATATAGATTTGGTTCTTATACTTCCTAGATTGCTTGCTTGCTTTATCACCTCCTTCCTACAACACCCTTCATTTCCATCTTAACATTTTCCTGGATGGATTGGGTTGTTAAAAATGTACTTACTAATCAATTGTAATCTCATTATAAATGGGACAATCAGTCATTATGTGCTTCCTAATGGGACAGTACAGGAAGTGCACAGTACCACCTCTGGTATATTTATGCCTTCCCCCCCTGAAAAATACATCAGTTAGGACTCCAAATCTAACTACCTTTTCAAAGAAAATATGGAAGTAGAATGACATGTTTAACTACAGTATGAAGATGCAATTGGCCAAATCCAGAATGTAGGAAATTCTACTGATTCAAATGTTTCTTTAATAAATAAATAGCAAGAAAATTTTCAAAGGGTCTATGAAGACTATTAGAGATTTGAGAGATTTTAGGAAACTTATCAACCAAGCACAATGTGTGAATCTTGTTTGAATCCTGATTTGAATAAACCCAACTGTAAAAAATCACTATTGAGAAAATTGGGACAATTTGAAATTTGATCTAGTTATTAGGAACATTATTGTTAATGTTACTAATGTGATAATGACATTCTGGTTATACTTTAAAAACATTCTGATCTTTTAGATACTAAAGCATTTGTGGGTGACATACTATTGTGTTCAATATGTGAGATTTGCCACAAAATACACCAGGGGTAGAAAATAAGAGAGAAGAGATAAAACAGGATTTGCAAAGTCTTTTTAATTGTTGAAACAGAGGGATGGATTCATGGGGGTTATTATTATATTTTTATAGTAAGTGAAAAAAATTAAAAAGTCCTTTTATTTACTAGTAATTTGTGGGTTTATCGTTTCAGGGATTGGTGACATTCAGGGATGTGACCGTAGAGTTCTCTCAGGAAGAATGGAAGTGCCTGGAACCTACCCAGAGGGACTTGTACAAGGATGTGACTTTGGAGAACTTTGGTAACTTGGTCTCACTAGGTAAGGATATTGCATAATACAGGGCCAGATGGGCAACAAGGCTTCCAGGTACAAAACTGTGGGAGGCCATTACTACCTCCAGCCAGAAGGGGTAAAGGGAGGAAACACTGCCAGTGGAAGATTGTAAGAGCTAGTCATGAAGAAAGGCCTGGCTGGCAGCAGCTCTTTCCAGAATTCCTGGATCAAAGGAGAGTGAGGGATAAAAAGCCCTGAACTCTGTCTCCTCCTGCCCACTAACAATTTCCGTCTGCAAATCCAGTGAAAAACAGTAGGGCCAGTATAATACAGTCCTGTGGTTAAGCAGTCTGGGCACAGAGGAGAACCAGGAACAGCAAGGAGTAGGGAGGAAAGAGAGGGCAGATGGACAAGCTACTATTGTTATCTACTCCAAATAATTCAGGACTAGCCTTCTAGAATTTCTGGTTTCTTCATGGTGACTATCTAGGGGGACTTAAAAGTTTTTGTCTGAATTTCTACTCTGTTCCCAGGCTCTGTTTTGTGCTTTGCGGAGCTGTAAATGTGTAGTTTCATTGGCACCTCCATCTTCCCATTCTTTGGACAACCTTCTTATCTTCCTTAATGTAATTGTCTCTCTTCCTTGGTGACCAAGAAACAAAGTTTAAATTTTGGAACAGCATGATCATTCCCCATTTCTTTTCCTATAAACAGGACTTTCCATTTCTAAGCCTGATGTCATCTCCTTATTGGAACAAGGGAAAGAACCCTGGATGATTGCAAATGACATAACAGGACCATGGGGCTCAGGTGAGCAATAGTTGATCCAACGGGGGAGGTCATTGTGAATAATAGCCCACTGGGTGAATCAACTAATAACAATAAATCGAGTTTTTATCTGGAAAGTCACCTCAGAGCTCTACCAAAAACAGGATTAAAAGCCCAAGATGTGAAGACATGAAGAACAAAGACCTTGTCAGCAGCAGCTCCCAAGGGAAACTTGCCCTTACCCCCATTATTAAGTCCTCTTTGTTTTTTTCTTCTCTCATATTTTCTTCCCATTTCAAAATGGAATGTGCCCCCATCTTCCCTAGTGGCAGCCTTTTTACCTGTACTTTGCATCATTTTTTTTTCTTTTGTGAAAGTCTCTGCATTCCTTAAAAAACAGCTTCTGACTCTACCTAATTCATTAATTCATTCATTCTCCTAACTTGTGAGAAGTAAGGATGTGTAGTGGCTGAGGACAGACTAGAGTCAGATTGCCTGAGTTCAGTTTCTGGCTCTGCTGCTTACTAGATCTGTGAGTTTAGGTAAATTATTTAAATTGTCTGTGCTTCAGTTTTCTCCTGCAAATGAGATAAAAATACTGCCTGCCTCATGTAGTTATTGTGGCTTTTGTATGCATTAGTAATAATGTGAAAATGCCCAGAACAATGTCAGGCAATAGTGACCACTAAATAAATGTTAGCAAATATTATTAATTGGCACTTGCTAGATAGTGTCAGAACCTTTTTATACTTGTCAGCTGCCCAACTTCTGACTAATCTACTATTGTTATTATTTATTTTCATCTGGGATCATTTTTTCTCTGTCTGAAAAATACTCTTGAAATTTCTTTTTGTGTAAATCTGCTGACAAATTCTCTCAGTTTTTGACCACATGAAAATGTCTTCCATATTCTTCATTCTTTCTCATAGGATAGTTTTACTGAGTATGGAATTCTATTTTGGCAGGAATTTTATCTCATCCCAAAGAAGAAATCAATTTACTGCCCTTTCTCTTCCAATATTGTCAATAAGTCAGATTGTTCCAGCTTTGGAAAATGCTCTACATCTATTTAAAACTAGTATTCTTTGGATAAGGCACTCACCTCTTTATTTAACTATAAACCTTTTGATTACATAATTTAGAATCCACATGTCTTTTAACTTTCTATTGTATTATCAAATTCTGAGAGATGTATTATATGTTTTGCTACTACATTTTGTAGATTTGTGAAGATGAAATATAGATCCTCATTGCAATTTGTAGTTTTAACTGTACAGTCCATGTTTTATTTTTCCACTTAGTGCTTTTAACCTTAACTTTTATTTTTTTTAGTAATATCAAATACCTTCTTTTTGTTAACTTAAAAATTGACGTCTTTGCATATCTTTTTTTAATTATAGCCTTTTTATTTTAAGTGTATCCATAATAATCAGGATTCTATTAGAGTTTTATTTTTGAATCATTCTGAGATTCTTTGACTTTAATAAGGGAATTCAGTTCATTCTTATTTATTGTGATAATATGTCCTTATTCCTGCCATTTTATTTTATATTCTTTGTTCCTCATTCTTATTTCCAGCTATTTCATGTTTTGCTCACATTTTATTATCACTCGTTCAAATGATTTTGAAATTATACTTCCTGCTTGTAATAGAACAGTCTTTAATTTAACTTTTAAAACTATGCTTAAACTTACCTACCTACCTTAAGAATGAAATAGAAGTTTTTTTCTTTGTCATAAAGTTTTTTTTAATTTTTCCATTTTGAAATAATTTCAGGCTTATAGAAAACTTGCAGAATTATTACAGAGAATTCCCATATACCCTTCACTCAGCTTCCAGTAATGTTAACATTTTACTTAACCACAGTACAATTACCAAAACCAGGAAATTAACTTTATGTAATACTGTTAACTACAGATGTTAATAGAATTTTATCAGGTTTTTCTCTAACATCTGTCTCAGGATGCAGTCTCAGATCCCACATTTCATTTAGTTATTGTGTCTCTTTAGCATCCTCCAATCAGTGACAATTCTTCAATCTTTCATGGCCTTAATACTTTAGATGAGTACTATTTTGGAGAATGTGTCTCACCTTGTGTATGTGTGATAGTTTCTCATGATTAGACTGAGGTAATGCATCTTTGGCAGGAATACCACAGAACTGATATTATGTGCGTCTCTGTGATATGATCAACTTCTGTGCGCTATATCAGGGGTTACTTGATGTTAAGTAGGCTTATTAATGGTATTGTTGAACTTGATCACTTAGTTGAAGTAGGATATCTCATGTTTTTCCCTTGTAAAGTTACTCTTTTTCCATCTGTAATTGGTAATTATCTTGGGAAGAGATACTTTGACTATACATTTTGCCTACTGATTTTAACGTCCTTTGGGGGATCTTGTCTGTAACAATAGTATTGCCTAGTGCAAATTTTCTATGTCCCTCATTAAAACTCCATTTACTAATTGGTATTCTTCTATAAGGAAGAGCTGTCCCTACTCCCCCTCCCATTTGTTTATTTATTCAGTGATTTGTTTCTATCAATATGGGGTCATGAGTATTATAGTCTGGGTTATAGCCCAATACTGTCATTGTTAGTTTATTGCTCAGTTGTTCTGCTTTGACCACTGGGAACTCCTTCAGGTTGGCTCCTGTTGTCTCTCAGTATGCCTTCATTCTTTAGTACTTTTTTATTTTCTGGTACCACAGCATGTTCTGCATGTATCTTACATTTTTCATGCCTCACCCCTGAAATCAGCCATTCCTGAAAGGTTCCCTAGTTTCTTTTATTGGAGAATGGTATGAAATAGTATCTTTGAATTTTTTTTTTCTGAACACAATAAGACCTTTACCATCTTTTACTTCCCTATACTCTAGGCCAGGAGTTGGCATGCTACAATTCGTGGGTCAGATCCAGCCCATGACCAGCATTTTGTACCACTCACAAGCCAAGAACTGTTTTTACATTTTGAAAAGGTTTCAAAATATATATATGTGACAGAAACCTTATATGGACCACAGAGCCAAAAATTTTCTGGTCCCTTCCAGAATAACTTTTTGACTCCTACCTAGATTCACTCCTATCTTCACCCACTCTATTTTGTTTTAATGATCTGGAATTTTAGTTTCATACTATTGTTGTCTTTATAATATTTCACAAATTTATAGTATTTGTGATTCTTCACCAACAGTATGATATAAATCAGTCATCTGTACTCTGTGGCCTGTAAAACTATTGAATTCTGTAAATGCCTTCTAAGGGATGCATATACACAATTAAAATCATAATGCTCATGTTGATATTTGGCAGTACTACCTATATGAAACATTTTCAAGATAAAATACATAAAATCTCATTACAGAGCCACACTAACAGATAAACATATGCCATTAATTCTGGTGCTGGAGAACATTAACCTTGAACTCAAGTTAAGTGAAATGTTACCTCCCCAGAAAAGAATTCTATTCTCATTCATACACCTTCATTACAAAAATAATAATAATTATTTAAGTATAATATCAATTATTTGAATTCCTTGATAACTATTTGGTCATTTGTTTTATCTTTTGTTATATAAGTGCCTATATAATATTCTCATTTTTGCCTCTTGGACCACAAAGCCTAAATATTTGCCATCTGGTACTAAAGAGAAAATATTTGTCAGTGCCTGATTTAGAGACATAATTGAAAGTCCATGTTTAAGGAGAAAAGTATATATAATCAAAATAATATTTGCTGGCCTTAAATCACCAAGACATCTGTACTACAAAGCTCAAAAACCAAGAACCAAATTTCTGGCTTCTCTTTGCTTTGGCTCTAGCCTACATTTCCTTAGGAGAGTGGATACCAAGGATAAGATTGAACAGGTGTGATACATTGATGAATTACTCAGTTGTTTCTTTCTCTATTCCTTTCCTGTGGTTTGTGTAACAAATTACCACCAAGTTGGTGGCTTAAAACAACACACATTTATTCATATTGTTCTGGAGATTAGAAGTCCAAAATGCATCTCACTGGGGTAAAATCAAGGTGTCTGCAGGGCTGCATTCCTTTCTGAAGGCTCTAATTTTCTTGACTTTTCCAGCCTCTAGAGGCATCCTGCATTCCTTGGGTCATAGCCTCCTTCCCTCTTCAAAGCTAGCAGCATAGTGTCTTCAGATCTCTCTCTTTAACTCTGATACCTTTCATTTATAAGGACCTTTGTGATTGCATTGGGCCCACTCAGATTATCCAGGATCTCCCTATCTCATGGTCAGCTAAATAGCAACCTTAATTTCATCTCCAACTTAATTTACCCTTTATGTGTAACATAATAAATTCATTGGTTCCAGGAATTCAGACATGGACACCCTCTGTACCTGTTTTTTGAACACAGATTATTGAATATGCATAAATTCAGTGTGTATACTATAACTCCATTGAAATTCTATATTTATTACCATTAAGCCTATTGCTGTTTATTCCGTAACAAGTATTATCTTTCACAGAATATTTGGTGGGTATGTATGATTCGTTATAGTTCGGGGGTGAAAAACCACTTTTTTAATTAGATTTTTTAAGTTGTGATAAACGTTACATAAAATTTACCAGTTTTACCATTTTTAACTATACAATTCTTACTCGTTAAATAATAATTCTCCATTTTTCCCTCCTTCCAGCCCCTCGTAACCTCCATTCTACTTTCTGTCTCTATGAATTTGCCTATTCTAGATACCTCATAAAAGTGACATCGTACAATATGTAGCCTTTTGCATTTGACTTATTTCACTTAATGTTTTTAAGGTTCATGTTTTACCATTTATCACAGTTTCATTCCTTTTTTAAGACCAAATAACATTCCATCGTATGACAGATCAAAGTTTGTTTATCCGTTCATCTCTTGATGGACACTTGGGATCATTCCACCTTTTGGCTATTGTGAATAATGCTGCTGTGAATATTGCTGTATAGTATCTTGGTCCCTGTTTTCACTTATTTGGGGTATATTCCTAGGATCAGATGGTAACTGTATGTTTATCTTTTTGAGGATATTTCTCAGTTTTTAAGAGCTCTTTAAAATTCATGAAGATTATCCCGTTAACTGTAATACAAGTTTCAAATATTTTCTCTCTCATTTGTCTTTTTTTGATTTTGCTTTTGGTGTTTTTTGTCCATGTGTAAGTTTTTTGGTTTTGTTTTTCACCATTGTTTAGTGGAATTTATCAGTTTTTTCTTGCTTTTGAATTTTGTCATTGTTTCATTGTTAGAAGGTTTCCCTATACCTAGATTATAAAGTAACCTACTGTTAACCTAAAAATAAAGGCCTTTCAAAGTGAGAGGCAACAGAGATCCCTGAATAGCTCCTTGAGAATCATTAATTCAGGCAGAAACTCAATGTCCTGATTAGGAGACAAAGGCAATTGGCTATTTATGACAAAGGAGGACAATTACATCAGTAGAACCAAGGCATTTCTGTTGGTGCAGATAACATGACATAGTGACGTTAATTCTAAACAGTGTTTTTAATTTTCAGTCCATAGGCCTCGTTTAATTTTTCTTTTATAAGAAAAAGAGAAATAACAAATGTTTTAGGGATCCTTTTGAAAGTGGTCATAACAACTGCTTTCTTGTTATCTTTGTACTTATCTTTGTAGATAGTTCTTTTGCAAGGCACAGGTTACTTATGCCCAGTCCAAAGGTTATTTTGTCCTCTTTTAACATTCCAAAGATATGAGGCATAAGACATGCAAAGCAGTTCCTCTGGCATGGCAGCTCTGGCTTCTTTTTAAAGTGGCTCCATTTACATTATTATTTATATTTCCCCCTTTTGATCAAGATCTTTCCTTGAAAGCATCTCTGATCAGTCATCACAGAGCAACATTGATCAGTTATTGTTGGTCCTCCATTGTCAGGTGGCTCATTTTGGGTAAGTCATGCCATTGTCCATTTCTTGTTTCCAGGAAGACTCATTCTTGATATATCATGTCCTGTGTAGAAGGGAAAGGAAAGTAGTTTTTTTTTTTCTCATAGGATCCTCAGGCCACATTAGAGTGACAGGAGTGCAAAAACAGAGGAAAGCTTTACTATATATTTTTAAGGGCAAACATCTCTAGTTTTTTGAAGTTTTAAGCCTCATAAGCCTTATTATCATCTCAAAATATTGAACCACCATAATCAGAGTGGTGTCTTTATAACACTGAGCTATGCAAGACTAAGATTTCTAACAGCAAAGATTTTTATAATAAGCAAAATGTTTAGTCCAATTTGAAGAATAGATCTGAACCAAAAGGCAATACTTTAGGGCAGTTAGTTGAAGATATTAAAGAACAATGAGGTATTAGTAGATACTATATTTAATCATTTGGCTTGTTTCTGGGTTTTATCTAGTTTTATCTCTATCTTACTAGAGGTGTTTTAGTACAACAAGAGATATTAATAATAGAACAAACCTTACCTTGCTTAGCAAGGATATGGTTAAGAGCAGTTCTATTGCTTAATTTCACACAAGGGAATTCAAAGACTTTTTTGATTGGCTACTGCCATGACAGTCATTATAATACCTGCCTGGGGGAAAAAGTATTCTTTTAAATATGGTACCTTCAGTTAGGGCTGACATCACCAAGCATTAAACATCCTTGGCTATCACTTGTAAAGTCTATTTAAAGATGATGTCTAATGTTACCTTTTCAGACAGAAATTAAGAGGTAAAAGGAAACAACTATTACAGTGAGTGCTTGGCCTCATATACTTTTTATGAGATAAGAAGGGACTAAAGTGAGGAAAAAAGAGAAAAAGGGAAAAAAGGAAGGTGTACAGACCCAGTCCAGATTATACAGGCCTGGTCCAGAATCTTGGGTTAGTTGTTCATGACAGAGGTTGTTTCTTTTGTTTTTTACTAATTTAAAATTTTTAATTCTCTGTTTGAACAATCTATTTAGGTGTAAGAGCTTTCTTTAAACTAGGAAACATGAATCCAAACGTCAGCATCTTTAAATTTGGTCACATATCAGTTAGGAGTACCTGAAAGTTTTGCATTTTAGAGAGTTTCACATCTTCTATGAATTTCCCTAAAAATGAAACATCTTTGTAGAAACATTTTTGTAAAACATCAGAGTAAAACAATAATTGTCTGAAAATGACCAAAGACTTAAAAATGGCCATAGCTAATGGTTTGGAGTTTACATATATGTACATATATCTATATATATGTATATATAATATGTCTATATATATACATATATATAGACATCTATATGTATACATATATATAGACATCTATATATACATATATATATCTATATGTATACATATGTATATATACATATACATATATATACAGATATATATATAGATATACATATATCTATATATGTACATATAGATAATATAATCGACTTAGCTATTCTAATCTTAGTTAGCTTAACCATATATAAAAATTTGTTAAGATCTATCCTCCATGTACCTTTTGTAAATATGTACACCTTTTGTACCACATAAACCTTTTGTAACATGCATATATTTTTTAGTTTTTGTTTTATCTTTTTTTAAATTTGGAAACAATCATTTTACTCTAGGACAGAATTACATTTTTTACTAAAAAAATGTACTTCATATCTTTTTTTAATCTAAAAAACATTTTTTTTCTTCAACAGAAGTACTTCTCTCTGTTTCACATCTTTCTCTACTGAAAACAAACATTTTATTTTTTATACATAGTTGTTCTGTTTTATCTTTATTATTTTTTAGTTTTGTAAATAACCAAAGCTTTTTTACAAATCAGTTTTGTAAAAGAACGTATGCAGTAGTCTGTACTTTAAAAAAGGCCATTTTTTTCAGTCTCTGTGAGCAATGTTTTGGTTAATTCCTAAGTATATTTTAAAGACATAATAAGAGCTTTAAGAGACAGAAAAAGACTAATTTTTTTGGCATTATTTGACAACACTTCCCATGTAATTTAACCTACTAAATAGGCCTGATTGGTTTGATTTTTTTCTTTTACAAGAGAAAGAATAAATCTTTAAAATGTTTTAGGAAGCTTCTAGAAATACTCCAAAGTTTTTTTTAATCTCAAAGGTCAAGAAAAAGACTTTAATTTTTTAATCTTGGGAAGCTTTGTCAAGCATATCAAAAGTTTAAAAATATTTGGTCAAATCATAGGTCATTGTGAGACAATACTGTTATTCAATCAAAATGACAATAAATGATTTTAAAGACAAATATAGAAAGTTACATAGTTAGTAAAATTTTATTTTTTTATATTAAGAAGGCTCAATGTACTGGAACAATTAAAGATCTGATGATAAAGAGCACAGGAGATCATTTATTTTTATTAAGTTTATTGGGGTAATATTGGTTAATATAATTATATAATTTTCAGGTGTACATTGTAATATGACATCTATATATTCTATTGTGTAATTACCATCCAAAGTCCAGTTTCCTTCAGATACCATATATTTGATCCCCTTTACCCACTTCACCCTCCCCCTATCACTCTGTATTTGACCCCCTTTACCCCATCTTTTTCTCCCTTCTCCTACTCCCTACCCTCTGGTAACCACAAGTCCATTGTCGATGTCTATGAGTCTCTTTTTATCCTGTTACTTTGTTGCTTTTAGGTTTATATACCAAATATAAGTGATACGTGATTTTCAACTTTTTCTGTCTG
Source organism: Macroglossus sobrinus (assembly GCA_004027375.1). Classification (NCBI taxonomy): domain Eukaryota; kingdom Metazoa; phylum Chordata; class Mammalia; order Chiroptera; family Pteropodidae; genus Macroglossus; species Macroglossus sobrinus. The sequence goes on from PVKZ01001259.1 coordinate 371,506, forward strand.
GCTTATTTTGCTTAGCATGATTATCTCAAGTTCTATCCATGTTGTCACAAATGGCTGTATTTCATCTCTTCTAATGACTGAGTAATATTCCATTGTATATAGGTACTACAGTTTCTTTAGCCAGTCATCTATCTTAGTACACTTCAGTTGCTTCCATGTCCTGGCCATTGCGAATAATGCTGCTATGAACATCGATGTGCAAATATCTTTTTGGATATAAGTTTTTAAGTCTTTGGGGTAAATACTCAGTAAAGGGATTGCTGGATCATATGGTAGATCAATTCTTAGTTCTTTTGAGGAACCTCCATACTGTTTTCCATAGTGACTGTACCATTTTGCAGCCCCACCAGCAGTGTATGAGGGTTCCTTTTTCTCTGCATCCTCTCCAGCATTTGATATTACTTGTCCTGTTGATTATAGCCATTCTAACAGGTATGAGATGGTATCTCATTGTGGTTTTGATTTGCATTTTCCTAATAGCTAGTGATGTTGAACATCTTTTCATATATTTATTGGCCATTTGTATGTCCTCCAGGGAGAAGTGTCTGATTAGATCTTCTGCCCATTTTTTGATTGGATCGTTTGTTTTTTTGTTATTGAGTTGAATGAGTTCTTTGTATATTTTGGATATTAGGTCTTTATCGGAAGCGTTGCTTGCAAATATATTTTCCCATTCAGATGGTTGTCTCTTTACCTTGTTGATGGTTTCTTTTGCTGAGCAGAAGCTTTTTAGTTTGGTGTACTCCCATTCATTTATTTTAGCTTTTACTTCCCTTGCCTTTGAGGTCAAATTCATAAAATTCTCTTCAAGTCCAAGGTCACAGGAAATCATTTAAATGAAACAAAATCTATGGGTCTTTTTAGAATCTTACTAAGCATACCAATAGTACAGGAAATTTTGGGGTTTTTTTTAGCACAGAAGTAAGATTAAGGTTTAGCTTTACGTAAGTACAACATATTAAAGCTTAATTTTTAAAAATATCTGTAGAAACAATTTTCACTAGCTTAATACATAATGTAAAATTTTGAACTAACCAGGACAAAATTGTTATTTTTTAATAAAAACATATATTTATTTTATTTTTATTGAAAACATTTTTATATTAAATGTTAATAATTTTTAAAGACATGTCTGTTTTATTTAAACCAACTAACAAATCAATTTTAATGTTAAATATTTTTTAGCTCACGTAATACTAAAAAGCATTTAGGTTAGTTTTTGTTATATTTTTTAATGTATAGAAGTGTTTGATTTTTTTAAGCCAGTTAAACAGTATGACCACAAAAGTGGCTCTGTAGTTACCATAGCCAGTTCTAGGGGATGCTGGCCGATGAAGGTGAGGCCACCTAAGTGGTGACTACACCAGATATGTTAACAACAACAAAAAAATAGGTTATATATATAATGGAATATTACTCAGCCACTAAAAAAAAAAAAAATGAAATCCTACCATTTGTAATGATATAGATAGACCTAGAGGTTATTATGCTGAGTGAAATAAGTCAGACAGAGAAAGATAAACACTATATGATTTCATTTATATGTGGAATCTAAGGAACAAAAAGAGCAAACTAATCAAAAACAGACTCACAAATATAGTGGACAATTTGGTGACAGAGGGGAGGGGGATTGGGGGACTGGGCGAATGGGGTGAAAGGTTAAAGAAGTACAAATTAATAGTTGATAGTTGGTCATGTGGGTGGGGAGCATGGCAGAGGGAATGCAGTTAGCATTAATATGATGGCTAGGTAGAGGGCCGGGGAGGGAGGGAGCAACTGGGGGAATCGTTTTATAAACTATATAGATGTCTAACCCATGTACTGTATACTTGAAACTAATTTAAATAAACAAATTTTTAAAAATAATAATAATAATAAATAGCCTTTTGAAATGAGAGGCAACAAAGCATTTATTTGAGCTAAATTAAAACATTATTTGGGCTTTTGCCTAAATTAATGATTCCCAAATAGCTGTTCTTATTAATCTCAAACACTTTGTTGCCTCTCACTTCAAAAGCCTTTCTTACTTTTAAGTTAAAAGCACTATGTTTCCTTCAGATATTTTTATGGTTTCTATTTTCTTTTAACATTAAAACTATTTGGAATTTATTCTGGTATATGGAAACATAACATATGGATTCACTTTTATCTTTTTCCAAATGACTATTCAGTTACCCCAACATTAATACAAAAACTATCCTTTTCCCCTTTGAGATAGCACCTTTATAATAAATTTAAATTCCATATAAACTGCAGTCTATTTCTGGCCTTTCTATTTGTGTTCCATTGGTCTAGTTCTAGGATCTGATATTTATTCATCAAACGATTCATTATTAAAAGCCAATTATAGGCCAGGTTTTGGTGACAGTGGCTAATGAAAAAGATGCTGTTTCTGCCTTCAGGGAGATTTGGGAGTAAGAAAACAAATAGATCAACAGATAATAAGTAAATGAAAATGTACTTACAACTGATAAGAGTTATAAGATGGAGGAGAGAGAATCAGTTATCTGACTGAAAACTTTTTTAAAGTTTTAATCTGAGACCTGAAGGATGAGAAAAGCAGCCATACGAAGAGCCTAGGACAGAATTCTTGATAATTGGAAGAACCTAATGAGAGGGCTAAAATGGGAAAGAACTAGATTTATTCTAGATGTTCAAAGGAGGCCTGTGGTTGGTATATAAAAAGGAGAGGGGAGAGTGCTCAATATGAAGATGCCCTGTCCTTGGTTGAGGACAGTGTGACAACAAAGACAGTCAGGGGCCTGCTTTGCCAAGAGCCTGTGAACCACGGCAGTGTGCTTAGAGTTTATTCTAAGTGCAGTGGGAAGACTGTGAAAGAAATTAAATAGAGATTTTCATTTTGATTGGCATCAGCATCATATGGTAGAAATTGTTAAAAATATAGATGCCTTATTTATATGAAATTTCCAGAATAGGCATTCATAGAGACAAAATTAGTGGTTGGTTCCCTGCCATTAGCAATTTTCAGGGGCTAGAGAAATGGGAAGTGACTGTTCAAGGAGCACAGGATTTCTGTTTGAGGTGATGAGACTGTTTTAGAGCTAGATAGTAGCTATGGTTCCATGATATGGGGAATTTATTGCAAGCCACCAAATTGTTTAAAATGGTTAAAGGGTAAATTTTATATGACATGAATCTTATTTCATTTAAAATACATATAACTTTTTAAAATATATAGATAGATATGTACATATACACAGATGCATGCACACACATGTGTTGGCATTACCCCTGTAGCTTTCAATTTTGTCTGGGGTGGTTCCTGTCATTTGCATTGTGAACAGGTTTTCTGGAACCCGTGCTTAATATATTTTCTTGCCCTTCAGGTGCCATATAAGCTCTCATATTTCTGATTTCATGTATTTTTTAGACATTGCCCAGCAATATCTGACACTTAGATAAGCCATTCACCTTTTACGGTTATTATTTTCATTTTGTCTCTCTAGTCTACTGTAGAATTGTTTTATCTCTCTTAGGAGAACAGCCTGTATTTACTTTTTTAAATGTTTTTCAGACTTGGAGTCCAGGTGTGAGAAATTTCCACAAAAAGATATCTTTGAAGTACAATCATTCAGTTGGGAGCTAATGGAAAGCCTTAAATGCTGTAGTTTTGAGGGCTCCAGTTTTACAGAAGACTGGGAATGCAGAGCCCAGTTTGAAAGACAAGTAAATCAAGAGTGCTATTTCAAGCAAGTGAAAATCACATATGAAAACTTACCCACTTTTGAGCATCATACATCCCTCACTCTACATCCAAGCAATGAGACTGGCAAGAAACTGATTGAATGTAATGAATGTGGGAAAGCCTTTAGCCGTGGCTCACACCTTATTCAACATCAGAAAATTCATACTGGTGAAAAACCCTTTAAATGTATAGAATGTGGGAAGGCTTTTAGTCGTGCCTCACACCTTGTTCAACATCAGAGAATTCATACAGGTGAGAAACCTTATGAGTGTAAGGAATGTGGGAAGGCCTTTGGTCGTACTTCAGAACTTACTCTACATCAGAGACTTCATACTGGTGTCAAACCCTATGAATGTAAACAATGTGGAAAGACCTTTAGACAACATTCACAACTGATTCTGCATCAAAGAACTCACACGGGTGAGAAACCCTATGTATGTAAAGATTGTGGGAAGGCTTTTATTCGTGGCTCACAACTTACTGTTCATCGGAGAATTCATACAGGTGCTAGACCCTATCAGTGTAAAGAATGTGGGAAGGCCTTTAGGCAGCATTCACAACTAACTGTACATCAGAGAATTCATACTGGTGAGAAACCCTATGAATGTAAGGAATGTGGAAAGGGCTTTATTCATAGCTCAGAAGTTACACGACATCAAAGAATTCATTCTGGGGAGAAACCCTATGAATGTAAGGAATGTGGAAAGGCGTTTAGACAGCATGCACAGCTTACTCGACATCAGAGAGTTCATACTGGTGACAGACCCTATGAATGTAAGGATTGTGGAAAGGCCTTTAGTCGTAGTTCATACCTTATTCAACATCAAAGAATTCATACAGGTGACAAACCCTATGAATGCAAGGAATGTGGGAAAGCCTTTATTCGTGTTTCACAACTGACTCATCATCAGCGAATTCATACTTGTGAGAAACCGTATCAATGTAGGGAATGTGGAATGGCCTTTATTCGTAGTTCACAACTTACTGAACATCAGAGAATTCATCCTGGGATCAAACCTTATGAATGTAGAGAATGTGGGCAGGCCTTTATTCTTGGCTCACAGCTCATTGAACACTACAGAATCCATACTGGTTAGACAACCTTGAGTGTTAGAGATATAGGAAAGCCTTTATGTGGACTTCACACCTGACTCAATATTAGATAATGCCTGATGTAGTATAATTAATGTCAGAAAACCTTCATATGTCATTTCCATTATGAAACATCAGACAACTCTTACCAGAAGAAAATGTAATAAATGTGGAAATTCTTTTTGCCTCACATTCACTGTTTACTATGTATCAGAGAACTTATGGTGAAAAAATATATGAATGTAAAGTCTTCTGTTACTATTCACATATAATAAAATAACCCTGTTAAAATATTTTGTGAGTATGCCTTTTCCATGGCATATACCTTACTTAACATTATTTCATTTCCACCAGTTACTGACTGTATAGCATTGGGCAAATTATGCAACCTCTCTGTTCCTCAGTTTACTTATTTTTAAGCAGTAATAATTATACCTACCTAATACAGTTTTTGTGAAGACTGTCATATTTTATATAAAGCTATGTGAATAAATATTAGTTATTATTAGTTAACAGTATTAATGTTGAGTTCAAATGAGAGGAGAACCTTGTGAATGTATCAAGTATCAGAAAGTCTTTAGAACTGCTCATTATATAATACATTCTGAAAAAACAGTAATAAAATATAATTATCATGAGAAGTACTTCATTCAAAAGGTTAGAAATTCAGGATTAGTCCTGGGAACCTATAGCTACCCATTCATAGGAGTGAAGTCAATAAAGCATTGTCCCCCATCTTTTAACTGAAAAAATAAGATAACAGTAGGCAAAAGAAATCTGCCACCTAGAAATCTAAAACCACCAAGTTTACCTTCAAGAGAAATCAAATCTAAAACTACAGACTAGAAATGAAAACCAGTTGGGTGTAGCCAAAGCTGTACTGTCAGAAGCCAAGGATTGAAGGTAGGAGCTTTGTTCTCCAAACGTAGATCTCCAACACCCAGTCAGTGCAAATCATATACCAAGCACATTGAATGAATGGTCAACTCTAAAAGTTAGGAAAAATTTGCCACATAAACCCAAGTCAACACTAAGAATGATTAATTAAAAATAGAAGAAAAAGTAGAAAGCAATAGCAGACTTAATCCGGAGGTGGTTTATTTGACAATATAATAAGATAGATGATTGACAAGTCTGATCTAGAGAAGACATAGATGATTGACAAGTCTGATCTAGAGAAGACATTTACCATTAATGAGGAAAGGGATGGATTTTTTTTTAAGTAGCTCCTATGCATAACTTTATTCTAATATATTTGAAATCTAGAGAGAATGAATTTTTACAAAAATAACAAAATTAGTTCAAGAAGGTGTAGAATACCTGAATAAATCAGTGATTGTGAAAGAACATAAAAGTAATTAAAGCTCTGTCCCTTCAAAGAAAGTTTTCCTATAGAAACTTCAAGAAACAATCCCTAAGAGAAGCTGACAGTTCATTTTAAAGGCTAAATAAAATTTTGATTAAAAATCGATGAGGATAGCTTCCAAAAAATAAATCGTAGATGATTATGCTTTGTGAAAATAAATATAAGTAAAATTCCTGGTAATTTAATACAATCTATTGAAATTAAGAAGCTAATTTTAAATGGAATGTCTGGAATTGTACTTGTTCTGGATTATGTTTTTAGAATTTTGATATTGTAACTCCAGGAGATGACAATGACAGGGAAAAGCCTTGATCCAACCTCAGTGACATCTGGATCAAGGCTTATGAAAAAATATGAGAAATCTCAAGAAATGGATCCCCTCAGCCCTTGGGGTCACCAGGCAGTATCTGGGATAGAGGGCCCATTGTGACCCACTTGTTACCCATCTCAGACATCCTGAATGTTCTGTAAAAACACATGCATTTTCTCCATGTGCTACTGCCTACAAATGATTAGAAAGCAGTGTTTTCTACATCATTTTTCTTTAAATGGTTTAATGATTAAGATGTACAATTGTAGGGGTTCAAATCTATGACATTAAAAATTGTCACTTTGAATAGTTAACACACGTGCAGGATAAAGATTTTAAAGTTACAATTTGGTATATAGACATAAGTCTCCACACTATCTCTGCCCTGTTTCCACCCCATTACTGTTATATAGCAATCACTTCTATCAATTTCTTGTACATCCTGATTTTTATGTTTGTGTAAGCGTAGATATATACATAACATACTCTTTATAAAATTTTTTTTACACAGATGGTAGCAAATCTCTATGCATTGCTATTTTTGCTTCTCTATACACCTTGAAGATTGGACCATATCAATACATACATAGCTGTCTTGTTCTTTTTAACAGCTGCATAGTATTCCATTGTGTTTCCTAGTTTTTGACCTTATCAATTTCTTTTTTTTATCATTATTTTTAGGTCTTTGAAACAATTCTATAATGTCCTTGCACATAAACTATTTTATGTGTGATATATCTTTAAGATAAATCTCTAGAAGTGGAAATGCTATTATCAAAATGTACATACTTTTTAAACTTCTATTATGAAAAATCTGAACATGTATAAAAATACACAGGATATTATAATGTACTTCAGTGCCCCATCACCAGCTTCAATAATTATCAGCTCATAGCCAGTCTTGTTTTATCTGTAATTCCACTAACTCCCCAGACCTCCATATTATTTTTTGAAGTAAATCCCACATATTTGATCCATAAATATCTTAGTATCTCTAAAGTATAAAACAAGTTTAGAATAAAGATTTTCAGTCCTTAAAAAATTTGACAATATTGCCTTAATGCCATTACATATCTGAAAGTGTTTTAATTTCTAATTCATAAATGTCAATTTAAAAAAAAGTTATCAGGATCCAAATAATGTCCACAAATTACAGTTGATTGTTATGTCCCTTAAGTCTCGATCTATGCATTCCCCCCATCCTTTTTTCCTTGCAATTTATTTTTTGAAGAAATGAGGTTGTTTACCTTGTAGAATTCTCAGATCCTGCTTTTTGTTGGCTGCAGCCTGAAGGTATAGTGTAATATCTTTCATATTTCCTATAAATTGGTAGTATCTAGAAGATTAATCAGATTGAGATTCAATTTTTTATAAGACTACTTATAGGTAGTTAATATTAAGAAATATAATATATAGGTATCTCTCTTTATGATTTGACAGCAACTGATGTTCAGTCAATACATTTATTTATTAGGGACTGCAAAATAATGATATGGCATCCTATTCTTTATTAGCTGGAATATATTTGTGAAGAAAAATGTCCCTTCTACTATTTGGTTACCCATGTTACAGTAAGGAAAGGCAGGATAAATGCTGCTTTATTGTTTTTTAAAATAATGATTTGGTTCCCTAGCATTTTGCCATGGTCACCAATGAGTTAAGGGATAGAGATTGTCAAGATATTTAATATGTTAAATCCATTTAAGTTATACCTCATTGATGTTCAAATTGTTTCATGTTTGATGTGCGGATGCCTATACCAGTTGGCTCCTGTATCCTTTTGATATAACCCCAGTAATCTTTAATCACTCACTTGTATCTAATGCAACAAGATGTTCCAGACTCATCTTCATTTCCTGCCTCCCACCTTGAAGTAGCCGTTTCCGGGAGTCTACTTTTTTTTTTTTTTTTTGATATTTTGATACTTTTCCCAAAATTTGGAAACCACAATTGAACTGCTTGGAGTGTTTCATTCTCCTGATTGAACACTTTTTAGAATTATGTTCATTTTAAGCTATTTTATACACATTGTTCCAGTGCTTTCAGGAAGATTACGGATCTATGCATCTACCCACAGTAGAAGAGATCCCAAAGCACTGCATTCATCTAACCCTAGAGAAAACATTTATTTTTAACACACACCATTTGGTGGATGAAGATAGAAAATTTACTTTTGTTTTAACTAGCATTCCTTTGATTATGATTAAAGGTGATCATATTTTTACATATTAGTTTCATTTTTTTACATATTTACTTATCATTGATATTGTTTTTAGCGTCATGCCTAAAACATAGTAGGTGCTCAATAAATATTTGTCAGTTGAAAATTGTATGTTTAGAACCTTTGTTTATTTTATATTGGGGTAGTCATATTTGTCTTTCTAAAAGAGCTATTTGTGAGAGGAATAAATGTGTATAAAGTTCTAGCACAATGCCTGAAACCAAATTTTAGTTCCCTGCCTTATTTGTTATACATTGTCATTTGTTTCTTTTTTTTTTTTTATCTACTTTAGGATAGAAAAGAAGTTGAGAGTCAAAGAGATTAAGTAGTTTGTCCAAGGCCTCCTAAGTGGAGAATCCTAATTTCAAGGACAAAGGCAAGATAGGGTAAAGTTTTAGGTGTACAACTTTCAGAATGTGTAACTGAAAATGAAAAATCAGTGTTTTTTTTCAGATAATCTATAAAATGTAGTCAATTCATAGTCCTAACACAGAAAATTGCAATGCTAGAAACAAAGATATGAAATAACTTAAGAATCTTTTAAAAAATATTTTTGTTTTGTCCTCATAAAAAGTAAAAATACTCAAAGAATACAAAGAAAAATTAAGAGAAAACTTTTAGTACCTTCATTCAACCATAATTGTTATCATTTTGCATATTTCTAGCTTCTAAGTTTTAAAAAATTCATACTTTTTTATGGGAAACTTTAAACATACACAAAAGTAGAAAGTACAATACAGTATCATAGTCTCATCAGCCTGCTATAAAAACACTCAACCCATGGCGAGTCCTGTCTGTCAATATTCACACCTACTTTCACTGAATTCTTTTGAAAGCAGAATATTTAATTATCTCTAAAAAAGAGACTTTTTAAAAATCAGTAAGAATTTATAATCCTGAGCCATTAGTCGGGAGGGAGGACAATAAAATTTTGTGTCAAAATTTGTTTTAAGCTGATACTACGATTTTCATGATTGCAGATAAAGTTGTTTCATATGAATTAGAAGAATTAGGAATTTAGGAAAAAGTTTTCCTAGGAACAACATTCTTTCCCAAAGTTGTCTCTTCAAAAATATTTCAGGTGCAATTGTGAAATGTGAAGGATTTTTATTGTTTGTATTAAAATTTCCTGAATTGATACAATTCTTGCCATAATTCTAAATCCTTGATGTATTAAGAATTGTATGTGCTACTTTAATCCTAGAAGGCAGTCACATATTTAGAGAATGACAGAGTTAATAAATTAGGCAATGATAGAATATAGAGAGAAGGTAGATGAAGGTGGAAAATCTTCCTTTTACCAAAAACTATATGTAGCTAGATAGAGATATGAAATTTTACACTTGGAAGTCACCATGCTTTAAATTCTGACTGAAGAATAGAATTTCACAGGTCATTCCAAAGAATTCACATATTTTAATTTTAGAAATAATAATGTTTGATATCTTTGTTAGATTCATAAGCAATATTAATGATGCAACAGCTTGCTGAACTTATTCACCCAGATATCCCTCAGGTATCTCTAGTGTAATATCTAAAACCAGATTTTAAATTTATCTTCCCCTACCTTATATCTCCAAAATCCTCTTTGTCCTCTATATTTCTAAAATAGCTTGCTTAATGATGTCACGATCTGCCTTGTCTCCCAAGCCAGAAACAGGCTTCTGATACCTTATCTTCCACTTTTTTTTTTTATGTATCAGTTATTTTAATGTTATTGGAAAAGTCTTAGAAAATATAGGAGGGCAAAAAGTAAAAAAAAAAAAAATTTACATAATCCCCCTACCCAGAGATAGTCACTGTTCGCATGTTGGTGTGTTTCCTGTCAATTATCTATGGATGAGAATATATCTAGACCCCTGCCTCCACATATTTTAAACAAAAATGGATATATATTGTACATAGATTTGGTACTATTATTGTCAAGTAATATGTTTTGAAATTTTTCATTACCTATTTTTGGTCATCTCATACCCTTTAAAATTTTTTATCTTTTCTTCTTTTTCAGTTGAGAGGAAATATATAAAGCATATTGACAAGCTGAGAAATGCAAATATATGTTAACTTTTTCTTTTTTTAATTGTACTTTCAAAATGTTGAAATCGCTAAGATTTTCATATTTAACTAAACACAAAGAAAGAATATGAATAACAGTCTCTTTAAACTAAAATACAAATTTCTTTTTATGCCCTCAAATGAAATAATAAACTCAAAAGCTACTTTTTATATAGATATTCTCCAGCAGGGGTTGGCCAAATCCCACCTGCTGCCTGCTTTTGTACAGTCTATAACTCATCATTGTTTTTATATTTTAAGTAATAATATTTCATGACACATAAATTATATGAAATTCAAATTCAAGTGTGCCTAAATAAAATTTTATTGTAATATAGCCACATTTATTTACCTATTGTCTATGGCTGCTTTTACATTACAACAGAGTACTCACGACTAAGATAATATATGGCATTCTTGTCACTTCATATTGCTGCTACATACTACAAATCACAGTAACACATTTTTACTGACAGCATTTCAAGTGCCATGCAGATCACCATACTGAGACATTTTATTATTTTTATTACCAGAATATACCTGCCAAATCGACATAAAAAAGTGAACTTAGAATATTTTTAAGGTACAGTGAAGTATAGATTATTTTGTTATCAAATTAGATGGCAAAGTATTATGTTTATTATGCAACGAACCTGTATTTGTGCTATAATACAATATATGTCGACATTACCAGACCAAGAACTCATCACAATATTACCAAATCACAAAAATATATTCAGAAAAGTTATACAAATTAGAAACTAATAGTAAATTTTCTTCACAAAAAAAGAAAAAAAAGAAATGAAGGAAATGAGGCTGCAACCAAAGTACACGTCCAAGTGGCTCATTTGCTAGCCATACAAAAAATTTAACATTGATTGATTACAGCAGCTGAAAAAATGTATCCAGAAAAAATAAACCTGTTTAAGATCATTAGCCTTTGGGTAAGAACAGCTGCTTAAAGTGTTAAGACCACTAGATACAACATCAATAGTCAATTTAAATTATTTAGTGAAGACAAATTACTTCAAGTGGTTCTCCTAGGCTCTTAATAAGTTGACAGGTGTCAGGATACTGTTTATTTGTTCCTGTTTATTCAAGGAGTCAATGTTTGAAGTGACTGAAGAATTAGCCTCTCTAAATAGGCTGCTTGAAACAGGTGAGAATATTTTTTAAGAATCTGAGAAAACACCAATTCAATATACCTGAAGGGAAATCAGCTATGCTGTGTTACAACTTATGGAAGTAGAAACTGGGTTAGTTTGATAGATTTACACTTGTAAAATGTATGTCTGAAAAGGTCTTTATTTCTCCATATCTGAAGGAGAGCTTTGCTAGATACATTATTCTTCGCTGGTAGTTATTTTCATTCATTTTTACACTTGTAAAAATGTATGTCTGAAAAGGTCTTTATTTCTCCATATCTGAAGGAGAGCTTTGCTAGTACATTATTCTTGGCTGGTAGTTCTTTTCATTTAATAGTTTGAATATTCGATTCCAGTCCTTTCTGGCTTGTAATGTTTGCTGAGAAGTCCAACAATAATCTAATGAGTTTTCCTTTCCAGGTTACCATCTTCTTTTCCCTGGCTGCCCTGAGAATTCTTTCTTTGTCACTGATTTTTTATCATTTTAATACGATGTGCCTTGGTGGAAAGCCTTTTTGGGTTGAGATAATTGGGTGTTCCATTGACTTGAATTCCAAGCTCCAGCTCATTCCTTAGATTTGGGAAATTCTCATCAACTATTTCTTGAGTCTGAAAATGCTTTCTAATCCCTGCTCCTTTTCCTCCCCTTCAAAAGTGCCCATTATTTTTTGTTGGGAGCCATGTTTGATGAGTGCCCTGCAGAAAGGGTTAAAGCTGCTTGCAAAGCAAGAAGTTTGCAGGGTTGGCAGACTTTGTGGTCTGCAGGTGCAGGAGGAGGGAGTTCTGATTAAGACTCAAGGCAAAGAGTTGAACAGTCCTTGACCTAAGGAGCAAAGATGTTTTGAGAACACTTGGTCTCCTGTGTGAATGTTAGCAATTGTATTGCATATCTATGGGTTTCACTTCTCATGCTCTTCCAAGGGTATAAATATGCTGTGCTAAATAAACTTGGGGACACAGCTTGAATCTGTGCTCCCTCCTGCAATCCTGTCTGTCTTCTTTCTTTTCCCCAGTCCACGCTCCCCCTTTCAGGTACCCTCACTTACTTCGTCGGCTGGCTTCTGACAATTTTTATGTTTCCTCTCCTGATGATATCAACTAGTTCTTGTGTTTCTCTTTCATTATTTTTCATTCTTTGGTTTCTCTCTTCTTCTTCTGATTTACTTCTAGATTTCTGTCTTCGATATCACTGACCCTTTCCTCCATTTGGTTGACTGTTTCCCAAACTTGCTGTTTCATTTTTCATCTCTTGCAGTATGTTCTTCATCTCCAGAAGTCCTATTTGGTTCTTTTTGAGGGTTTCAGTTTCCTTGCTAAAGAACTCATTCTGCTCATCTAATTGCTTTTTCAATTCCTGAAATTATTGATATGATTTGTTTTGGATCTGAATGAGTTTTTTCAGAAGTACCATCCTGAATTGTCACTTAAGTCGCATATTTCTATGTCTGTAATCTTATTTTCTGGAGATTTTTCTCTGAGCTGCCTTGTCGCCCTGATTGTTCATGGTGTTTAATCAACTGTTTCTCCTCCTGGGCATTAATGGAAGTATGTACTGCATTTTCCCCAGAAAGATTTATTATATAAAGGTCTCTCTTTAGCCTGTTGCAAAGAAGACATTTTTCTTTTTTGTTTCCAGTAGGTGGTGTATAAGCCTCTTGGATCCCTGTTTTATATAAAGTCTTAATAATGCCTTTATATAGATGATATAGATATAGTTATAGAGATAGAGATAGAGATAGAGATAGAGATAGAGATAGAGATAGAGATAGAGATAGAGATAGAGATAGATATTCAATCATGTTCGCTACCCTTAGTCTTGGTCCCTGTCAGTGTTAGCAACAGTTTAAGGACAGTTTCAGTAGCATTTGTTCAGATTCCCCTGGGGCTCAGGAGTATTCAGTCTTGGAGGGTATGGGGGAGGGGCCCTCTGGGTTGAGGTGTGGGTGCTGCCACTCTTCCTCACGTTTTGCATCCATGGCTGGTAATAATGAACTGTTGTTTCTCTGCCATCCCCACTTCTCCGCTGTCCCCACTCCTCTGCTTTCTGCCCTGATGCCTGGGCACTGCCGCTGGCCATGTGGCACTCACAGCTCTCCCAGGCAGAGCTGTTCAGGGAAACCCCCACACCTTCTCTCCAATCCCTCCTCCTGCAGGGAGCTCCAGCTGTGAGAGGCAGCTTCTTTGTTTCTCCCAATCTACCACTCGATTGCTGGGGTTCTGACCTGTGGTAGCTCCTACGTGCAGATCCCACACTCAAAAGTGCTGGTGAACAGTTTGCATGGGGGGTTTTGTTTGTTTTAGATGTTCAGCTTATTGTTGTTTCAAGGGGAGAGATCTTGAGACATCTCTCACTCCGCCATATTTCTGATATCACTCCTTATCTTCCACTTTTAAAATAGTAGCTTTGAATCAGGTCTAGACTCTTATCACTAGCTAGATGATGATAACCTAGTGTCCCTAAGCTTTAGTTTAGGGCTCATAATAGTACCTCATGGAGTTATGAAAACCTAATGTAAAGCACTTAGCAGAAATTCCATCACATAGCCTAAACTCAGAAAGTTTGCTATTACATAATAATTCAAAGTTACTTAAATAATTGTAGGCATATCTAAACTAAGCTATTTATAGTCCCATTAATCAGTTCTTCTAACTCTGTCCTCTTTCAACAAATAGCCCCATTGCCCAGCCAGTTCTCCAAGCCAAACACTCAAAGATTATCCTTGGCCTCCCTATCCCTGATAATTTTGAAATCTAGTTTGATTCTACCACTAAGACATTTCTAGAACACACATACCCCTTGCTTGAGTACCATAAGAGAAGTACTTAGAGTAATAGGCCCTTTAGCCAGAATTCCTGAGTTCAAATTCAAGTGTTGCTATTTTGTTTGCTGTGTGACCTTGAACTCATTTCATAATTTGTATCTATGCAGTAGCTTTGTTGTGAGGATATAAATAATATAATTTGTTTAGAATGTGCCTGAAACATAGTGAGTACATTTATTTCCACTCAGTTCAACAATATTTATTGAGCACCTACTGTATTCCAGGCACTCTTCTAGGCACTGGCAATATAGCAGTGAACAAAACACACAAAATGCTCCACCTTCATGGAGGTTGTATTCCAGTAGGGGAAGAGAGACTAACATAATGAGTAAATTTTGTGGTGTGTTAGAAGATGGTATGCACTAAAGTGAAAAAAGGGCAAGGTGAAGGAGATCAGAAACGAGAGGGGAGGTTGCAATTACAGTTATTACTATTCTCATTAACAAGTTATTTAATAGTCATATTCATTAATACTTGATTTATAAATGACTCATTTGTATTTGTTATTAACTTGTTAGTATTTGTATAATAAGTATTTATCATTGTTATAATTTTTAATATTGCCTTAATTCATTCCTCATCATCTCTTATTTGCCATCAGAGAGCTGGTTCTAAAACCCAGCATAAGCATGTAGTATCAGTAGTCTTCCCTCAATAAATAGAGGCTGAGCTCCCTAACCCAATAGTCAGCCCACTTCCCTTCCCCTCATCTTTGGATTCATACCTTGCTGAAGTTCTGGGTATGAATATTTTAGCCCTCCTGCTGGAACTACCTAAGCCACTTGCAGTCCATCCTCACAATACATTATTTCCTGTGATGTGATGAAATGAGGGAGGGACAAGGTCACTCTGTGATCTCATCCAAAATGTGAGAGAAGAATGCTTTGCAACCACAAAAATAACATCAAGATATAGGATCGTGATTGTTCTTCTAGCTTCAGACACCCAAAGTAAAGAACTATTTTAGTGCTAATAAACATAATAGATTACTTTTTTTTAAATAAAGGATCCATTAGATCCCTTTTAGTCATCAAACTGTGTTGAAATATTATTCAGATAATGTTCAGTGTGAAAATCAATCATGACTTTATATGTGTTTCACCTGACAATAGATCCAGGAGTAGACATCCTAAGATAGTGTTAGGGTCATCAATTTACTTGGTCATTTTCCTACTTTAATTGAAATAAAAGTGGTTCTGGCAGTTTAAAAACATCACTGGCTTAATTGGCTTTAATAAAATAATAATCTGAAGAAAAAAGTCTTGGGGAGAGGCGAAAAGTACCAGGAAAAACAGAAGATTTTCCTACACAGTTCTTCATCCTCCATTAGGTGCTCAGAGTCCTGAGCCATGGAAAACAAACACACTCACCATCAGGGAACATGCATGGGCTCTAACTGAGTGTAGAGCCATTGAAATCTAGAGGGCTCAGACTCCCTCCTAAGAATGGTCAGGGTCTTGAGACAGCTGGGGAAGGACAAAGAGGAGGGTCCCAGACTCACCTGACTATGTACACCCTCCCTGCAAATCTGGGGTATCAGTCTTCACTCTCTGACACCTGTCTACCCTTTCTGACACCCACACAGAACTGCATCCCTTGCCCCTTATACCATATCTGGTGGGGATCATCTTTTTCTCCCTCTCTCAAAAACATTGCCTAAGGATGTAATAACAGCTCCATTTTACAAATGAAGAAACAGATTTGGATGGCTGAAGCAAGCAAGCAGCAGAACTAGCATCTGAAAGCACATGAAGATTATTAGCCCAATAAGATATTTCAGACAGACAGAAAGAAAAAGCCACATATTAACAGACATGGGAAAAACAAAAACAGAAGTTGCTTAAAAACCAAAGTAGTCCTCAAGTCTTTTAAAACTACTTAAGTGCTTACTATGATCAGTCCCTGCGCCAGACCTGATTTCATTCATGCTCAGTGAAGGTTATAGAGAGCACCATACCAAAATAACTGTTTGTAGTCAGCTGAATAATGGCTTCCCACATCTTAATTCCTAGAATCTTATATGGAAAAAGGGATTTTAATTAAGGGTCTTGACATGGAATGATTATCCTGGATTATCCAGGTGGGCCCAATGTGTTCACAAGGGTTTTTATAAGAAGGAGGCAGAAAATCAGAGTGAGTATTAGAAGATGTGACAATGGAAGCAAGAGATGGGAGCAGTTTAAGGAGTCACAAGCCAAGGAATGCAGGAGGCCTCTGGAAAGAATAAGGAAATAAATTCTTTTCTTCCTTGGAGCCTCCAGAAGGAAGTAGTCCTGCCAACATTTTGACTTTAGCCTGACAAAACTGATTTTGGGTTTTTATCTCCAGAACTGTAAGAGAATAAATTTGTATAAAATTGTTTCAAGTCACTGTTCTGGTAATTTGTTAACAGTAGCAATAGAAAACTGATAGAAGGACCAAGACTGAAGAGTATTTGATTGGACAAATATTCAGGAAGTTATTATTTAATGAGTAATTATATTATTACAACATCACATTACAATATGTTATATCATGTATTGTACATTATATTATTTAATAATACTTATAATTATTACATTGTTAAAAGATAATAAAATGGTCTGTTGTTTTTGGAATAGCCTTGGGTAGCAAACATGAAAAATACATCTCAAGTTCTATTTTTGTGCTCACAAATGATAGTATAAAATTAAATATATTTTATATGTTTTCAAAATGCAAAATAAAACAAGGAAAAAGCTGAAGGAAACTAAATTTGTATTATCTTTTTAAAATATCTAAGTAAAAATGGAAATCCTGCCTTTAGGACACATTCTCTTGGAAAAGCATCAGAAACACTATCAGAAACATAAACCTAATTTACAAAATCCTGACACCATTTGTTAAAATGCTATTACAAAATTGCAAGGCCAATAAGTCTTTAGTATACATAGCCAAAGACAAAGTAAGAATCTTGTAAGCAAGAGATAAGTATCTCATCATATACAAGCAAGCCTCAATAAGATTTTTTATAACTGATTGCTCAGAAACTATGAAAGTTAAAAAAAAAAGCAGTAGGATGAAAGAAAAAACTCAACCAAGAATTCTATATCTGCCAAGAATATCCTCAAAACTTAAGGAGAAATTAAGATATTTCTAGATAAACAAAAACTAAGAGATCATTACAAGAAAAGCAAAACAAATGCTTCAGGCTAAAATGAAAAAACACTAGTCAGTAACTAAAATACAAGTGAAGAAGTAAAGAACACTGGTAAAGATAACTACAAAAGTAAATATTTTTAAAAAGTATTAATGCATTTTGTGTTTGTAACTTTTTTATCTGATTTAAAAGATAACTGTATAAAGTAATAATTACAAATCTATATTGATAGGACTATATAAAGGTATAATTTGTGACAATAGCAGCATAAGGGGTGGAGCTATATAGGAGCAAAGTTTGTGTATGCTACAGAAGTTAATTTGGTATTAATTAGAACTAGATTTTCATAAATTAATATTTTTTATTTAATTTTTAATTAAATATTTTTAGTCTTTGGAGAAATATCTATTTAAATTCTCTGCCTTTTTTTAGTAATACAAATATGTAAGCTTTATTATATGTTAAAGAAAAGAAAGATAGTATGAGTCAATTTTATTAAGTCTACAATAGATACTTTTCAATGAATACAAAAATTGTAAATTAACTGATGCTTTTTCAATAAAGATAACAGATACATTTACTGACAAGAGAAAACAAAGGTGTGTTTAATGAACTTTTGTTCTGTTTTCAAATCACCCTATTGAACAATACATCATGAAATCAATAGTTGTACATCTAGGAAATTTACCAATGGAGCTCTCTTCCACTAATGTATATATTTTAATTTGTCTCATTTTAATTTGTCTCATGTGGGTGTCTCTTCCATTTTGGTGATTGGCTAGAACAGCAGTCTGTATCATGAATGTGTGAGTTGGCTTCTTATGATTATCAGTTAAGGGAATGTGAATCTAGCCATTTGTTTCCACCAGTTCAAGTTGAGATACAGTTCAAAGCCATGGCATGTTGACTTTGAGAAATTGTGGTTCCCAGGGAAGGGGTTCGGTGGGGCCCCTCTGGCTCCTCAGGGTGCTCACTGGCCCTGTAATGTCTTGCTGAATTTCTTGAAGGTTGTGGAAATTATTTTCTACTCTGACTGAGATCTTGCTTAGAGTATAACTTTCATCAGATTTGTAATCTGCATAAATACATAATGTCTTCACAGTTGTTTTTCTTCTAAATTGGATGTTCACTAAATAAGGTTGGGAGCCATCTGATTGCCATTAAGTTTCTAGATTGCCATCTTGTAATTGATCTACTCCAAATCCTGGTTTGCAATATGAGAGTGACCAAACAGCTTGTGACTCAATTTCCTGTGCTGTTCCAGTCCTTTCCAACTGCTTAGGGTCAGCAGCAGGAGGTGTTTTGTATGATGTGGTCGTTTAAAAAATATTAGCTTGCTGATCCGGCTTGCTTAAAGCTCAGAGTTTTAGGATTCCCTGCAGCTCCATGCCTCTCCCACTTAGCTTCTTAGGATAGTCTGGCTTTCTCTGCCCATTTTTAATTTGCTTATGTGCCTTTTTATTGTCTTTTATTTTGAGTTGTAAGAGTTCTTTATATATTCTGTATACTAGGACCTTATCCAACATTTGATTTGTGTGTTTTCTTTCATTCTGTGGGTTGTCCTTTCTCTTTCTTGATAGAGAAAACACAAAATATGTTTTGTTGTTGTTTGTGCTTTTGGTGTCATACCTAAGAAACCATAGCCTAATCCAAGATTATAAAGATTTCCTCCTATGTTTTCTTCTAAGTTGAATAGTTTTAGCTCTATTTCAAGTAAATTTTGGTATTGATGTGAGGGAAGGTCCAATTTAATTTGTTTGCATATGGATATTCAATAGTCCTAACACTATTTGTTTAAAAGACTATTCTTTCCACTATTGGATGCTTTTTGCACTGTACTTTATTCTTATCTACACTTTATTTTTGACCACAAGTTTCACAACTCTTCCTGGGTATAAGAAGGAATGGAAGGAAATAATGGTGACCAGTAATAAGGTTTTTTGAAATTTGCAGAAAAGTTCACCCCTTTAGGCAAAGTTCTGAGTTTACTTTCAAATTGGCACTTCTACTTACTTATGAAGTGAAATGCAAGATAATTTAATCTGCTGTTGGCAACACAAATTTTCAACATATTTTCATTACAGATTTTCAAAGCATTTTTATGAAAGACATTATCCAATGAGACTTTTTAAAAATCAAACTCTACATCTTATTTGAACTACTATGAATTGTCTTTACAATGGATGGTTTCATTATTAGAGGAAAAAGGATTGATGAACTAAAGAGATGTATTCAAGTTCAACTGCTAAATCTGGAAGCATAACTAATGGAAATATTGAGAAAAAAAATGTTGATTCACCAGACTTTCATGAGCTTCATTATGAAAAATAAATGCAAGACTTTACAATAAAGATTATTTAAAATATGTTTTTACCAAATATATAAAACTCAATGAAAATGATGTCCCAGTATATTTTCTGTAATTATATTCTTATAAAAATATTAAAGATACATGGACATACAACACAACCACCTGTTGATATGTCTGTAGGATGATGTGATATGCTGTTTAGATCACTGTTTTAAAACTAAGGCATTCAATCCTTCATTTGATTAGAGCTTTGGCTAGTGATGCCTTGAAGCTTTGTTCTTCCCAGTGCGTGCATGTAGCTGAAGAAAGATTTCCATGTAATATCCCTTCCCAGGAACAGCTTATATTCCATGACTGGTTGATGCTAGGGATTCCAGCCCCATTGTCCCAATTTAGGCAACTCTGTGGGGCCATCCAAGTTCCACAGCTCCACTAGGGATGATACAGAGGACCCCATGAAAAGGCCCTCCCAGGACTGAGATCCAGACTTGTCAGAGGGGGCATGTCTATGGCTCACTGAAAGAGAAGTCACTGTGGTGCTGTACTAGTGGATCTTGCTGGTAACCTACCCTTTAGAATCTTGCCCTTTGGAAATCCACCTCTAGTGTGCCAAGAAAAACTGTTCAAGGAGAAGTATTCTGAGGCATTCTGCTACAAAACTACCAAAAAAAGACACTGAAGGAAGCTGTTGGCCACTGGGTACTACTGGCTGCCATGCATTGCAGGACCCTGGTTCTTGAGAATCCAAGAATATTGTAGGAGCCTGGTGCTAGAGAAACTGCCTATTCTTCAGGAACTTGGAATTGAGGAAGCCAAACACACTGTAGGAACCTGGTAATCTAAGACATCAGGACCATGACACAAAAGCTTGTTTTATTCTACAATGTGTGTTCATCAACCTCTATTTACAAAACTTAACATCATGCCAGGTGGCAAAAGAAAAATATTTTTAAATAGGCTCATATCCATTTTCTTTATCTTTCTACCTAAAAAGATACAGCTATTCTTACAAATGAGGAAGTTCTCACCATTTCCTCCAAATGAGGAGATATGCATATCCAAGAGTCACTGTATTCATCAGTGACTGTATTAATTATTTCTCAAATTCAGTCACAGTCTGACTGAATACTGGTAAAAGGCCAAAATATAAACTAACTTCCGAGAACTTGTGCATAAAATAAAAATGCACAAAGAAAGAAAAAAATAGTATATACAAATAAACATATCATAAGCAAATAAAAAATATGTAATGCCACTATAACCCTCAATTTTATAATGGGTCATAACTGACATCTATGGCTTCCTTTTTTCACAACCCATTCTTTATTTTCATGCTCAGCCATAACCTCAGATCCTCTAGATTCTTCTTTACCCAGAGATCTGTTTGTTTTGATTGCCTCCTACTCACTGCATTGGTAAGAGAGGGCTCCTTCACCCTAAATAATACAAGATGGCTAAAAACAGGACATCCAACACTAAACAAATAAAATCAAACAGAAGTTCATTAATTAAACATACTCTTAGCCCCAGAGGAGACCTGGAATGCCATGCAGTGTCCAATGAGGTTATACTTAGGAATAAAGTGAACAAGTAGTAACTATGGGAGGCAAGTTTTATAGTAACCAGAGGGTGAAGTGCCCCCTAGTTCCTATGGAAGGATGTCATTGGCTTGTTTAAATAATTTCACTGGCAGAGAAGTGAAATAAATTAAGTTGAGGATTGAGTGGTTCAGGTGGTCCAGCTGAAATTAATTAGGGAAATTAATTAGGTGGGGAGCCTTCTCCTCTGGATTGGGAGGAATATATGTTTGAAAGCAGGGAACTTAAAAACATTAGGCCTTAGGCCCTGTGAGGCCCAAAGATATTAAGTCAACAGCACATGAAATTTTAGGCCTACAATACACGAACCCAATCTTCATTCCCAAAATCCTGATTCTTAATGCTGCCTTCTTTGGTTGCTGTAATTTTCCATTAACCATTATTGTTGGGCATGGAAGTACTAAGAAATGACCCCAGAGAATCCCCTGGGATCCGCGCATAGTCTTCTTGCCTCTATTGTGTAGAAGCAGCCCAACTTCATTTTGGCAATTGGGATCCATGATTCCAGCAAATTAACCCCACCCCCAGTGTTTTATTTCTTGTCTGTTGATTCAGTGATATAATGGGCCTAAAATGTCCAGATGGTAATCTTATCTTCCAATTCAATGGCTCCATTGTTATATCCCCAGTAGATGCATTCTCTCTGTGGATAAAGATCTTCAAATTAGCAAAGCTCAAAATTTCCAAGACAGAAAGGAAAAGTTCTGCAAGTGAGTTATTAGGTAGAATAGTGAGAAGAGCCACACCCATTTCCACTCTTTATTTCCCAGACTCATGCATTCTGGAAGAGACAGCACCATATGATGGTTTGGAGTCAAAGCATATACTGAATCCTCTAAAAACAGAACTACATTTTTTCAGGTGGTTGACTCCCAGGTGACACTGTAACTGAGTCTTCAGTAAGCTATTCTACCTTTCTTTAATTTTTTTATTTTTTTCACTTTATTTTTTATTTTTACCTTTTTTTAAAATTAAGTTTATCGGGGTAACATTGGTTAATATGATTATATAATTTTAAGATGTACATTATAATATAACATCTGTATATTCTATTGTGTGTTTACCACTCAAAGTCCAGTTTCCTTCAGCTACCATATATTTGATCCTCTTTACCCACTTCACCCTCCCCTTATCCCCCTATATTTGATCCCCTTATCCCATCTACCTCTCCCCTTCTCCCCCACCCCCACCCTTTTGCTAACCACTATCCTATAGTCTATGTCCATGAGTCTATGTTTGTTTGTACTGTTCCTTTGTTGCTTTTAGGTTTTTATCCCATATATAAGGGATATCATGTGATTTTCAACAATTTCTGTCTGGCTGTATTTTCTCTCTTCTTATGGCTGAGTAATATTCCATTGTATATATGTACCACAGCTTCTTTAGCCAATCATCTATCGTAGGACACTTCAGTTGCTTCCATGTCCTGGCCACTGTGAATAATGCTGCTATGAACATTGGTGTGCAAATATCTTTTCATATATAGATTTTCAAGTCTTTGGGGTAAATACGCAGTAGAGGGATTGCTGGATCATATGGTAGATCAATTCTTGGTTTGTTTTCCATATTGGCTGTACCATTTTGCTGCCCCACCAGCAGTGTATGAGGGTTCCTTTTACTCTGCATCCTCTCCAGCATTTGATATTACTTGTCCTTTGATTATAGCCATTCTAACAGGTGTGAGATGATATTTCATTGTAGTTTTGATCTGCATTTCTCTAATAGCTAACAGTTGAACATCTTTTCATGTGTTTGTTGGCCATTTGTATGTCCTCTGGGGAGAAGGGTCTGTTCAGATCTTCTGCCCATTTTTTTATTGGATCGTTTGTTTTTTGTTGTTATTGTTGTTATTGTTATTGAATTGTATGAGTTCTTTATATATTGGATATTAGGCCCTTATCAGAAGTGTTACTTGCAAATATATTTTCCCATTCAGATGGTTGTCTCTTTACCTTGTTGATGGTTTCTTTTGCTGAGCAGAAGCTTTTTAGTTTGCTGCAGTCCTATTCATTTATTTTTGCTTTTACTTACCTTGCCTTTGAAGCCAAATTCATAAAATCCACTTTAAGTCCAAGGCCCTTAAGTTCCATTTCTATGTTTTCTTCTATGAATTTTATTGCTTCAGGTCTTTATCCATTTAGAGTTAATTTTGGTGTGTGGTGATAGACAACAGTCTAGTTTCATTCTTTTGCAAGTGGCTTTTCAGTTTTTCCAGCACCATTTATAGAAGAGGCTTTCCTTTCTCGCTATATATTTTTGGCTTTTTTTCTCAAAAATTATTTGCCCATATAAATATGGATATACTTCTGGACTCTCGATTCTATTCCACTGGTCTGTATGTCTGTTTTGCAGCCAATACCATGCCATTTTGATTACTGTCGCTTTGTAACATAATTTGAAGTTGGGCAGAGTGATGCCTCCAGCCTCATTCTTTTTTCTCAGGATGGCTTTGACTATTCAAAGTCTTTTGTGCTTCCATACAAATCTGATTATTTTTTGGTCTATATCTTTAAAAAATGGTGACAGGATTTTGATAGGGATTGCATTAAATCTGTATAATGCTTTAGATAATATGGTCATTTTAATGATATTGATTGTTCCATTCCAAAAACACAAAATATCTTTTTATTTCTTTGTATCTTCTTTAATTTTTTTTAGTAGAGTCTTGTAGTTTTTATTATATAAGTCACATGTTTCATTAAATTTATTTCTAGGTATTTTATTCTTTTTGTTGCAATTGCAAAAGGAATTATTTTTTCCACTTCTTTTTCTGACACTTTGTTCTTAGAGTATAGGAACGCTATGGATTTTTAACGTTGATTTTGTATCCAGAAACTTTACTGTATTTGCTTATTGTTTCTAGCAGTGTTCTTGTAGAGTCTTCAGGGTTTTCTCTATAGAGAATCATCCTATTTAGATGCCTTTTATATCTTTCTCTTGTCTGATTGCACTCATTAAGACCTCCAATGTTATATTGAATAACAGTGGTGATAGTGGACAGCCTTGTCTTGTTCCTGATCTAGAGGGAAGGTTTTTAGTTTTTCACCATTCAATATAATGTTGGCTGAGGATTTGTCACATATGACCTTTATTATGTTAAGGTACTTTCCTTCTATATGATTTTGTGAAATGTTTTGATCATAAATGGATGCTGTATCTTGTTGAAGCCTTTTTATGCATCTATTGATATGATCATATGGTTCTTATTTTTTAATTTGTTTATGTGGTGTATCACATTAACGGATGTGCATATGTTGAACCATCCCTGTGCCTCTGGGATAAGCCCACTAGATCGTAGTGTATAATCTTTTTAACATGTTGCTGTATTTGGTTCGCTAGAATCTTATTTAGGATCTTTGCATCTGTGTTCATGAGAGATATTGATCTGTAGTTTTTTGTGTGTGTTATCTTTACTGGGTTTTGGTATTAGGGTAATATTGGCTTCATAAAATTAGTTAAGAAGTATTGCCTCCTCTCTTCGATTTTTTGGAAGGGTTTGAGGAGAATAGGTATTAAATCTTCTTTGAATGTTTGGTAGAATTCACTAGTGAAGCCATCTGGTCCTGGACTTTTACTTTTTGGTAGGTTTTTGATGATTGTTTCAATTTCCATGCTGCTGATCCATCTATTTAGATTTTCTAGTTCTTCTTGATTAAGTCTAGAAAGGCTGTATTTTTCCAAATACTGGTCCATCTCTTCTAGGTTATTATACTTGCTATTATATACTTTTTCACAGGATTCTTGTATGATTCTTTGTATTTCTGCAATATCAGTCGTAATTTCTCCTCTTTCATCTGTGATTTTGTTTATTTGTGTTCTTTCTCTTTTTTTTCTTTAGTGAGTCTAGCCAGGGGTTTATCAAATTTATTAACCTTCTCAAAGAACCAGCTCTTTGTTGCATTTATTTTGTTTGTTGGTTTTTTGTTTGTTCGTTGTTGTTGTTTTCAATTTCATTTATTTCTGCTCTGATTTTGATGATTTCTTTCCTTCTGCTGACTTTAGGCCTCATTTGCTCTTCCTTTTCTAGTTTTTAAAGATGAAGCGTTAGGTTGTTTATTTGGGCTCGTTCTTGTTTTTTGGAGGTAGACCTGTAATGATACAAACTTTCCTCTTATGACTGCTTTTGCTGTGTCTCAAAAGTTTTAATATGTTGTATTATCATTATCACTCCTATCTCTTGATCTCCCTTTTTATTTCTTCTCTGACCCAGTCATTCTTCAGTAGCATGTTGTTTATTCCCCATGTATTTGTAGTTCTTCCTGCTTTCTTTTTGCAGTTGACCTCTAGTTTCAATGCATTATGATCAGAAAATATGGTTGTTATGATTTCAACCCTCTTATATTTGTTGAGGCTATCTCTGTGTTCCAGTATGTGGTCAATTCTTGAGAATGTTCCATGTACTCTAGAGAAGAATGTATAAGAAGAATGTATAATAATGGGATGGAAGGCTCTGTAAATGTCAATTATGTCCAGTGTCATTTAAAGATGTTATTTCCTTATTGATTTTCTGTTTGGATGATCTGTCTATATCCAACAGTAGGGTATTTAGATCCCCTAGTACAATAGTGTTTTTGTCTGTTTCTCCCTTTAGTTCTGTAAATAATTGCTTTACATATTTCAGGACTCCCTGATTGGGAGCATAGATATTAATAATTATTATGTCTTCTTGGTGCATGATTCCCTTTATCATTCTGAAGTTTTCATCAGTATCTTTCTTTACCTTTTTTATTTTGAAGTCTATTTCGTCTGATATTAGCGCCACTACTCCAGCTTTTTTCTGAATGACATTTGCTTGAAATATCATTTTCCACCCTTTCACTTTGAGTCTATATTTGTTTTTAGAGCTAAGCTATGTCTCCTAGAGGCAGCATATGGTTGAGTTTTGTTTTGTTTTTTGATCCATTTTGCAACTCTGTGCCTTTTTATTGATGAGTTCAGTCCATTTATATTTAGAATGATTATTGAACTATAAGGTCTTCTTATAGCCATTTTATCATTTGCTTTCTGGTAGCTCAATGTTTCCATTGCTTTTTTGTCCTTGTGTTTTTGAGTTTTTGTTTTTGTTTTAGTTTTGTTTTTTTTGTTTTGGGTTGGCTTTTGTGTATTTTGACTCTTGTTCTTCTTGTTTTATGTTACATACTTCAGCTCTGAATCTTTGTTGTGTGGTTACCATTATGAATATGAAAAGGATAGTTATAAATATATAGTCATGCATTTTCTTCTTTGCGTGCCTTATCTCCATTCCCCTTTGCAAATTTGGATCTTTGAATCCTCCCCTTTTTAGTCATTATTGTCTCAATTTGTCCCTCTGTATGATGAATGTTTATTACTATCTTGTGATAACAATTTATTTCTTATTATTTAAGCTATAATGCCCTTTTCTTAGTAAGGGTTGCACTCCTCTGCATTTGTTTGCGTGATAGTCACTTTACTCCTAATTATGTATTTTTGTTGTTCCTGTTATTTTATTTTAGGTGAGCTGACCCCTTTTAGTATTTCCTGTAGTGTAAGTCTTGTATTGGATAATTCCCTGAATTTTTGTATGTCTGGAAAGGTCTTTATTTCTCCTTCATATCTAAAAGAGAGCTTAGCTGGACACATTATTCTAAGCTGGTAGTTCCTTTCATTTAATAGCTTAAATATTTGATTCCATTCCTTTCTGGCTTGTAAGGTTTGTGCTGAGAAGTCCAACGATAATGTAATGTGTTTACCTTTATATGTTACCATTTTCTTCTCCCTGGCTGCCCTGAGAATTCTTTGTCATTGATTTTGATAACTTTAATAAAATGTGTCTCGGTGAAGGCCTTTTTGGGCTGAGATAATTGGGTGTTCTGTTGATTTCTTGAATTCTAAGCTCCAGCTCATTCTTTAGATATGGGAAATTCTCGTTAACTATTTGTCTGAAATGCTTTCTAGTCTCTACTTCTTTTCCTTGCCTTCGATAATGCCTATTATTTTTATAGTTCCTGTCCTGATGGTATCAGCTAGTTCATGTACTTCTCTTTCATTATTTTTCATTCTTCGGTTTCTTTCTTCTTCCTTATGATGCATTTGTAGATTTCTGTCTTCACTATCACTGATCCTTTTCTCCATTTGGTCAACTCTATTTCCCAAGCTTGCTGTTTCATTTTTCAACTAGTGCAGTGTGTTCTTCATCATCAGAAGTTCTATTTGGTTCTTTTTGAGAGTTTCAATCTCCTTGCTCTGCTCATCTAGTTGTTTTTTCAATTTCTCAAATTGTTGATATGATTTGTTTTCGGTTTCATTAATTTCTTTCAGAAGTGCCTTCCTGAATTATCTGTCATTTAAGTCACATATTTCTATGTCTGTAAGCTTATATTCTGAAGATTTTTCTCTTTCTTTCTGAGATGCCTTGTCACCTTGGTTGTTCATGGTGCTTAATGGACTATTTCTCCACCTGGGCATTAATGGAAGTGTATTATGCTGTTTTCCAGAAAGGTTTATTATATAAAGGTCTGACTGTAGTCTGTTGCAAAGAAGGTGCTTTTCTTTTGATTTCCTGTGGCGTCTAAGCCTCTTGGATCCCTGCTTTATATAATGCCTTTAAGTACTTTATGTGTAGATCCCACGCTCAGACATGCTGGTGTGCAGTCTGGGTGTTTTTTTATTGAGTTTTAGATGTTCAGCTTAGTGTTGTTTCAAGAGGAGAGATCTGGGAATGTCTCCCACTCCGCCATGTTTTCAGTTAAAATGAGGCTCATAGCACTGGTCGGTCACCCGCTGGAAATTGAAATGTAGCTTACAGGGCTGGCTTTGATTGGAAAGGCCACTTACAACAATCAAATGCGACCAAGACCCCCCTCTCCTTCAGGAGAGCTTCTGCTGCCCGCAGGTGCGTGTCTAGCATGATTTGGGACTTTGCCCCTCCTACCGGCTTCGATGTGGCTCCTTTATATTATCAGATGTAAGTGTTATGCTCAGCTGGACTACTGGTGATTCTCCACATTGATTATTTTATAATTTGGTTGTAATTTTAATGTGGTCCTGGGAGGAGACCAACCCTGCCTTTACTTAGTCCTCCATCTTTCCCCTCTCTTCCGCTATTCTACCTTTCAATTGAGCTAGCTGCTTCTGTGTGTAATGGGTATGAGCCCATTACTACACTCTCTTTGCTGTGAAATGACTCCTTTGACCAGACTCAATGATGTAAAGAATTCCATGATCGTGAATAAGGTATTCTGTGAGTCTATATGGTGCTGGTGCAAGATTTATAGGCAGAAAAAGCAAGTCCTTTTTTAGAATATGAGTCCTACCAACCTTTGTTCCTCTTTGTTCTGTGGAAGAAAAAAGGGATTCTATAGAAAGTAACTTTACAGGGTGATCTGATCTCTATAGACTATTTTATTTCAAAGAACAGGAGAGTTAAATAGTCCAGAGGCAACACTGTGAAGATATACAGAATAAATAAAATTGATTCTGGTAGTTCTTCCAAATTGGTATAGAGAAAAAGGCATCATCAACAGGTCAATAGGTGCATCCCACATGCCTGGGGATACGTTCTTCTTTCCTTCTTTTCTTCCTTCCTTTCTTTCCTTTCTTCTTTTTTCTCTAGTAAAAATACTACATATGGGGAATAAGCTACAATTGGAACCACCATTTGGTTATGTTTGCAGTAGTTCAGCCAAACTGGTGATATAAATGAAGTTTTCAAGTCTTTTATTATAGCATTAATTTTTGCAGTTTCTGCAAGGAAGTAGTATTGCTTGTGATTTACTGTCTTCAATGGGAATGGAAGTTCCAATATTTTCACTTAGCTTTTCCTACAATTATGGCCCTCATTTAATGGGTGGGGATATAAAGGCTCATCAGTCCTATTGTCCAAATTGGGCAGCTCTGTAGTGCCATCCCACCCCAGTTCCACAGCTTCCCATGGTGTTGACTAAGGCCTTGTGACTGCATTGAAGCCCAACTTCTGCCCCAAACCAGTCCTGCTGCCTTCACCACCCAATAGGTGTTAATCCCTTACTAGTAGCTGATAAACTTCCTGCATGCAAATCTGTCAGAGTCTGCTTCCTTTGGAGTTTGAGTGATGAGTCCTGATATTTTCAGAGAAAGAAAAAGGTCAAAGTGCTCAACTCAATAGTTTAATTGTTAATGAAAAGTCTTATTTTTATTGGATTTACTTGCATTTAGTATGGAAAGATATCAGCCAAAATTTTTATTCTATTTTAGTATATGGATATAGTGTATATAATTTTTCAATGATGAATCAGCTGATAAATTAGAAATTCTATTCCTCAGTGGTAAGACTGCATCATTTATACTGTTGTAGAATATTGAGAAGCAATTCTTTTCAGGCCATAAGTCAGGCATAGATCTAATTGTCTATTTCCATTGACTAATACTCCAAATTGCAAAATTCTTTTTATTTTATGTTACATATCAGGCAAGACAATTTATGAAGATTTAGTTATATTTAAATTTCACTTTATAGTCACAGGATCAAATATACTACCAGGATTAGAAAAAGAAATTGTTAATCAGTTTACATTAAACTGGAAAAGTTGTAAAGGAATTACAAGTGATGGAGATACAAGTATGACCAGAAAATATAATGGAGTTATTAAATTATTGGAAGAATTGTAGGAACAATTTTTTATTTGACAAAGCTTTGGCACTCAAAAAGATTCTTCTGAGATGATCTGAAAATGCTGCAAGAATTATTGAAAGGAAGCTCATCAAAGAGCTAAATTTTTGAAATAATATATTTTATTCAAAGATTGGAGCTATCATACTGAAATTTGTTGGTTGTCATGAGGGACAATACTAAGTAGGTTAACTGAGAAAATGAGATACACATTTTTCCACTTGAAACATTATTTCATTTGGCAGGTATTGTCAAAGTTGCTGTTTAACAACAAAATTGGCACTTTTAACTGTTACTCTTGTCATTCTTAATGGATTGCCTTGAAAGTGGAGGGGGAAATTGTATGTTTCAAAGCATGGAACATATTCAAGGACTCCAAAGGAAATTATGACAAGCAAAACTTAAAGGTAATCACCAACATTATTGCAATATATTGAAAAGAACAATGTTAAGACAGTTCAAGTAAAATAACAAATATTTCTTAAAATCCTGTCTGTTACATCTTATTTCTGTTTTAATTTTAATCATTACATTCCAAAAGATAATTTTAAATATTAAAGAAAAATTTTTAGATAAAAGACTCTTGCTTTTCAAAACATTTCTTCAATAATTCTGTCTTTTGACCTGCTGTCAAAAGAAGAGAACAAATATTATAATGAGTTTAGTTGTATTGAAGAATGATTCATTTATTTGGAAGAATGAAAGAAAGGCATAAAGTATGTTATCATTTTGAATAATGTTAAAAAATAATATCCATGGATACATGAAAAATGTGTTGCCAGTATTTCCACATAATTATTACACTTATGTCCACTTATTTGTGTGAATGAGGCTTTTCATCTTTGCACAAATAAAAGAACATTAATAATAGATGAGTAAACGATATGGTATATTCATACAATGGAATATTATACAACCTTAAGAATGAAATTCCGACACATACTTTAACACGTAATAATAATTGACATAATAATAATTGACATAAGCCAGATATAAAGGATAAATGATGTATGATTCCATTTTATATAAGGTGTTGTAGGAGATGCCTGCAGTGCAGGATGTTCCTAGCAGGATGTCTGGTGCTTGGAGCAACAAGAACAATGGAAGCAAATGTGGATTTGCACACAAGGACACTTTGCAGGGGGAGCGCATATGCCTGACCAATTCCAAGACTTCTTGCTCTAGGGACTAGAAAAAGATAATTAAGAGGATAAAAAAAGATACTTAAGAGGAAGTAGCTGAGAACATGGAGGTGGCTTTGAGGCTGAATCTGGGAGTTGGCTGTAGTTTGTATATATTGACTTGAGATTAACTACTGTTAAATTACAAAGCTAACATTGTTGTAAAACTTAATAAAAGGCCATGGAGACAGGGGTTGGGTGGCTAGCTTTGTCCATTCTCCTCTCCTTTATCCATGTAAGTTAGTCATTTCCAGACCCCAACTCTTCTTCCAAACCATCTCCACAACAATAAGGTACCTAGATAGAGTAGTCAAACTCATAGAGGCAGAAAGTAGAATTGTTGGGTGATGTCAGGGAAAATGGCAGAATCAGAAGTGTCAGGAATATGTCTCTCCACACAGACAACAATTATACTGGAAGAATCTGATGTAACTATTCTAGAACTCTGGAGTTTATTTGGAGGCTCATAGCTTCCAGAGGAAGTCTTGGCTGGCAAATTGTTAATTTTTTGTCAGTTTCAGCTGTTAATGTGGTAGCAACTACCCATCCACGACTCCCCAGCCCCATGGCAGGGAGCCAAACCAACACTCCTAGAGGGACTTGATAGAGCCAAAGTGGCCGATAAGGACCTTGTCCTCCAAATATTGGGAATCTGTGTTCTCACAGCAAATTACTGCTTTAGATTGTGAAAGTGCAGGCACAAAAGCAGGTCATCATTGTTGCAGCTCCACCAGTTGAAGTGGCTGCTATGAGATTTAATGAGACAGTGCCTACTGCGTTTTGTTTTGTTTTCCTATTATTTTTCCCATTTTCTCCTTTTGTAAGCCAGACATTTAAGGAATGGGACATTTAAAATCAAAACAATACCTGAGGAACTTTAGAAAGTCACCACACATGCCCAGAGTAAAAAACAAGCTCAGAAAAGATCTGAGAAGACCTTAAGTTTACACCTCAGTCTGATTCCTGGCACAGAGATACCCTGCAACAATCAAAAGAACAACAAACCGTCTATGGTCATGCTACCCTGAACAAACTCAATCCTGTCTGATCTCAGAAGCCAAGCAGGGTTGGGCCTGGTTAGTACTCGGATGGGAGACCACCTAGGAAGACCAGGTGCTATAGGCATAATAAACAAACAAACAAACAAATAAGGGATTGTAAGCTGACCAGATCCTTGCAAACTATGAGGTCAACCAAGGGTTGCCTCACCTAAAAAGAAAAACAAACAAACAAAACAAACAAACAAACAAAAATCTGGGGAAGGGAGAGAATATGGTTTCCAGAGTTAGCACATTGTAAAATTTAAATACCCAATTTTCAACCCCAAACATCACAAGACAAAGAAAGCAAGAATATGCAACATAGAAAAAGT
The DNA here is from genome assembly GCA_004027375.1 of Macroglossus sobrinus. NCBI lineage: Eukaryota > Metazoa > Chordata > Mammalia > Chiroptera > Pteropodidae > Macroglossus > Macroglossus sobrinus. Next base: position 404,411 of record PVKZ01001259.1, read on the forward strand.
AGTTTCTTCAATAAATGGTCTTGAGAACACTGAACAGATACATGCAAAAAATTAATGAAAAATACTAGATCACTCTTTTACACTATAGGAAAAAATAAACTTAAAATGGATTAAAGACTTAAATGTAATATCTCAAATCATAAAACTCCAAGAAGAAAATAGGCAGTAAATAAACTCTTTGACATTAGCTGTAGCAATATTTATTTGAATATTTCTCCTTGGGCGAAGGAGAAAAAAGCAAAAATAAACAAATGGCTCTACATCAAACTAAAAGGCTTTTGCATATCAAAGGAAACCATCAATAATACAAGAGGTAACCTACTAAATGGGAGAAGATATTTGCAAATGACATATATGATAAGGGGTTAATATCTAAATAACCCATACAACTCAACATCAAAAAACAAACAATCCAGTTTAAAAATGGGCAGAGTACCTGAAAAGACACTTCTTAAAAGAAGACATACAGGTGGCCAACAGAAACACGAAAAGACGCTCAACATCATGAATCATCAGAGAAATGCAAATCAAAACCACAATGAGATATCACTTCATAACTGTCAGAATGGCTATTATCAAAAGACAACGAATAACAAGTGCTGAAGAGGATGTGGAAAAAAGATAACCCTTGTGCACTGCTGGTGGGATTGTAAATTGGTGCAGCCACTATGGGAAACAGTACGAAGGTTCCTCAAAAAATTAAAAATAGAAATCATATGATTCAACAATTCCACTCCTTGGCATTCATCCAAAGAAAATGAAAACATTAATTCAAAAAGATATGTGCAACCCTATGTTCATTGCAGTATCATTTACAATAGCCAAGATATGGAAGCAACCTAAGTGTCCACTGATGGAAGGCTGGATAATGAGGATGTGGTATATATATATATATATATATATATATATATATATATATATATATATATACAATAGAATATTACTCAGCCGTAAAACAGATTGAAATCTTGCCATTTATGACAACATAGATAGACCTAGAGGATATTATTCTAAGTGAAATAAGTTAGAAAAGACATACACCATATGATTTCATTTACCTGTTGAATCTAAAAAACAAAACACATGGACAAAGAAATAGACTCATAGATATAGAAAACAAACTGTTGGTTGCCAGAGAGTAGGAGGTGGTGGGGTAAGCAAAAAGATAAGAGGGATTAAGAAGTAAAAAACTTCCGGTTATAAAATAAATCACAGGGATGTAATGTAGAGCACAGGGAACATAGTCAATAATATCATAACATTGTATGGCAGTAGATGGTTACTAAACTTATGGTGATTGTTTCATAAAGTATATGAATGTCAAATCACTATGTTGTACATCTGAAACTAATATATTATTATATGTCAACTATGATTTATATATATGTATGTACGTATTTAAATCATAAGACATATAGGAACAGAAAAGTATGGCATTCAAAGGAGAACAATAGGAACAATCTTTGAGAAAGACCAGATGGCAAACTTACAGACAAGATTTTAAACAACTGATTTAAGATGTTTAGACAGCTGAAACAAAATGTGGACAAAGTCAAGAAAATGATGTGTGAGCAAAATGGAAATATCAATAGAGATAAAAAATATAAAAAAGAGTCTATGGCCATGCTACCCTGAACACGCCCGATCTCGTCTGATCTTGGAAGCTAAGCAGGGCTGGGCCTGGTTAACACTTTGATAGTAGACCACCTAGGAAGACCAAGTGTTGTAGGCAAAAAAGATAAATTAAATTAATTAATTAATTAGTTAATTAATTAATTAATTATAAATATAAAAAGGAACCAAAGATAAATACGGGGGATAAAAAGTGCAAGAGCTGAAATGAAAAATTTACTAGAGGGATTCAAAAGCAGATTTGAGCAGGCAGACGAATCAGTGCACTTGAAGTTAAGGCAACATACTGAGTCTGAGGAACAGAAAGAAAAAGATTGAAGAAAAATGAACAGAACCTAAGAGATCTGCAACACATCATTAGCCAGACCAATATATGTATTGTGGGAGTCCTAGCAAAAGGAAAGAGAATAATGGCCAAAAACTTCCCAAATTCAATGAAATACATGAATGTAAACATCCAAAAAACTCAAGGAAGTTAAAACAGGATAAACTCAGAGACTAACACTGAGACACATTATAAATCTGTCAAAAGACACACTGTTATGTACAAGGGACCCTCAAGATTATCAGCAGATTTCTCATCAGAAACCATGGAGGCCTCTCTTCTTGACCTGTTGAAAGCACTTCTAACAAAAGTGCATCACTGTGTATTTATAACTCGTGCCTCTATCAGAAAACAATTGAATTATTTATGACCAACATTTATAAAGGCAATTATATAAATCTTTTTACCATTTAAAAATGAGTGAGACAGCACTTCAACAATTTTGCTTTAGTAATAAAAACATTATTTTCAACAACAACAAATATTAAAGGATGAATCATATAATACTTAGGGCAACCTTTAAGGGAAAAAATTATAAATAGCTAAGAGCAAGAAATGAAATAATAAATACTGTTTATGAATACAAAATAAGACAAAAATGGGAATAAAAGAAAAAGATAGGTGAAAAATAAAAAATAAATTTCAACTATATAATAAGTTAAATGTAAATGGCCAAATTAAAAGATGAAAAAAAAATAGACAGATGAGATTTAAAAACAAAGTTTATAAATACTGCTTAAACAAAAACTACTTAAATAGTCCATTTAACCTTAACAAACTGACTAGCTAAGTGAACTGTGGAAAATCCATGTGCTAGAATACTGAGAACCTAAAAAAGAAATATAAAGAGTATGGAAAGTATTTATGTACTGATATAAAAATTCCAAAAAGCTTACAACAGAGCCTCACTTTTGGTAAACCCTCAATAAATATTAGCTATTATTATCCCACCAGAATGTTAGCTACATGAATGTATCATTTTTTTTCTGTTTTGTTCACTGCTAATCTCCAGTGTCTAGAATAGTGCCTGGCACTGTATTTTAATCACAGAAAATTCCAAACAGAAAATTCCAAACACACACAAAAACAGAGTAAATGGAATAATGAACATAAACACCTGTTCCTAATGCCCAGCCTCCACAAACTTTCTTTATCTATATTTCCACTCACTTTTCCCCGCTTGATGGATTTTAAATCAAACCAAGACATCATATCATTTCATCCATAAATACATTATTACATTTTTATGTAATAATGCCATATTGCACCCAAATAATTAATATTAATTCCTTAGTATAATAAAATATCTGGTCAGTATTCACATTTTCCCATTGTGTCATACATCTTTTTTTTACTTTTGTTTGTTCAAAATATATACATATCATTCATTCAAATTAGTACCAATAAATATTGCTGAATGAATTTGCTGATTTCAGAAACAAATTATCCTTTTATGATTGGGAAAGGCTGCATTTATTTTGGGGATGTTGTGTTTTGGGGAGTGTTGGGGATTTGTTTTTGTTTTTTGTATATGCATAAAATTTTTCTGGAAGTATACAAGATAAAACAACATGGAATGGTTCACCTGGAAAGGAACTCAGAGGGCATCAAGAAAGGAAGATTTTCCTCCCCGTTTACTCCTAGGAAATTTAGACCACGTGAATTTATGATCTATTCAAGAACTGGGTGAATAAAAGTTAAACATTTTAGAAGCAAGTCCTAAAACACCAAACAGGATTAGAATGTGGGAAGGTCCGGGTGGGAAGGGCAATTGTTCCAGGCCTGCCACAAGATGCCAGCAGAGTGACATCAAAGCTTGGTTCTGGACCACGGAAGGCTGCCAGGGTCAGTCTCTCTCTCCACCCACAACAGGCAAATGCATTGGGTTCCTGTCCACCTCTACCTTGAGCAACAGCTAAACCATCCCCAGACCGCTGATCCACAAAAACTCTGTGAGGTAATTAAGGTTTATTGTTGATTTAAACTGCTACACTTTAAGTTAATTTGTTAACCGGCAGTAGATAAGTAATACACTAGACATCATACCAAAATACATATTGAGTACGTATTGCTAAAATATAGGGACTTTTTTTTAACACAACCATAATAGCAGTATCACATAAAATTTTCAAAATATTTATACAATGAAATATGCAGGCATGAAATGACACATGCTGAAATATTGGGGGAAAGAATACCGATATCTGCAATTTACTTTGAAATATATCAAAAAATTATATGAATTAATGACCAATAGAGACATAGATGACTAAATATGTGATAAAGCAAATGTAGCAAAATGTTTATTATAGAATCTAGGTGGTGGGTATATAAGTGTTCACTATAAGATGCCTTCACCTTTCCTATATCTTTGAATTTTTCATAATAAAATGTTGAGGGAAAAGTCATTGTTCAAATTTCCAATTGTCTTAAAAATGTCATAATTTTTTTTAACTATTTGTTCATATCAAGATCCAAATAAAGTTCACACATTGAGAATGGTTGATATATCAGTTTTATGTTCTCTAAACCACAGTATTTTGGTACCTTTTAATTAAAGCAACAAAATCTTCATGCTAACTAATGAAGGGCAGCATAGCTTACACCTGCCACCTGACTCTTTCTCCTGAGTCTGAGCCCTTTTCTCCTGCAAGCTGACAAAACCATTCCTAACGGAGACCTAGCATAACAGCAGCAGCTTCTGGATCCTGACCCAAGGTGTTCTAAATTTCGTGGTAGCCGGGGCGGCTTCAGAGCAGCAGCTTTCCCAGGTTAGTTTTGAGATGTTCTGAGTCATTCAAGGAAAAGTAATCTAGAAGCAAGACCTGTTCCAGTGCTGCCATACAGGACCCCACACTCAGAAGGGCTGCATGTTTGGGGTTTAATGCTCAGCAGTTGCATCTTGAAATTCTTCATAATGTTACCTTTGATTTTCTGTTTTGAGTTGGGACAGAGAACAATGAACCAGGGACTTCCGCATTCTCTCCTCCCACCTCTGCCGCCCTGAGACAGGTTCTTGGCTGCCTGTTCTTTTGCCTCCTGGGGACCTGGGATTGGGTGTAGGGAGGGTCAAGATCCAATGCACATATCCTCATGCCTTTGAAGGCAAAGCAGGGCAGCAGCCACCCTCTCCTCAGCTAGCACACCAGGGAACATTCAGCAGGAGACGTGGTAAGGGTGAGCGGCTCGCCAACCTTTGATCCAGTTCCCGAGCTCTTCTTGGCAGGGAAGTTGCCATTATTCTGTGGGAAGCAACCCTGTAGGAAGGAATGATGACTGGTTTGACTTTTCCGCCTCTGGCCAGGACAGTCAAGTGACTAGTGGGGAGGAGACCAGCAGTCAGTGGGCGGAGCGTGTAGGCACACACGAAGTTGCAGGGCAGGTCCCCCATGTGCCCTGAGTGTGTGTACTTACCCTAGGAGTATCTCTTGCTCTAGGGAGCACGGCAATAAATAGCAAATTTAAAAGACTGTGATAGGTTGACAGCGATCATGGAAGAAAGAAAAAAGTTTTATATTTTAGTATTTTTAATGACATTTTCTCTTGTTTGAACGAGGGATCCTACATTTTCATCTTGCACAGGGCCCCATAAATTAGGTAGCAGTCATGCTTAGAAGGCAATCTTAAAATTTTTCAACCTTTCTGGTATCCAATCCCTACATAGATTTTTATTTTCTTCCCTGAACACTGATGCTACAGCTGCAGATAACAAGGGATATCTGAGTGGGTGGGCACATATGTGGCCACTCTCTGGGGATCCCCAGAAATATCTAGAGATGGCTAGAAGCTAGAAGCAGGAGACTGAAGTCCTATTTTATTTAGTGGTGGACGTTAGAGAACATTTGGATTATATTACATTTCCTTCAACAAATATTTATGGAGTCCACCCATGTGCCAGGTGCTAAGGGATGCAATATCAACTAGGGAGTCTAAAGTCGACAGATAGATAAAGCAGCTACACTGTTTTCCAGGGTGAAGAAATGAGCCTGCAGGTGAAGGTAAGTTACACAGAAGCAAAGACATTTGCTAAGCAGTGGAGTCATTTTGTACACATGCTTAACTTATGCAGAGTTAACTATGGATTCACAATAAACCAAAGAGATCATAAAGATATTTAAAGGAGAAAAATTATCATGCCCTCCATTCCACTCACTAAGAAAGCAGCGATGCTACCAAGTGATTGTGAGATATGGGGCAGTAATCTACTCCTCCCTTGGTTCCTACCTCTCAAATGCCTGAGTGTGAACTGAGTGTATTTTTCATTCAACATAGTTTCTGAACCCAAAGCTAACACTGATGTTTAGTAAAAGCCATGAAAATCTGTGTCAACATGGGAGGGAAAAGAGCTATGCTTGACTAATGAAAGATTGTATCTTACTTTTCAATATGGTGTCATCTTAAGGTATTTTCAAGGGAAGTTTTAACTATACACTTCAGGCACTGACTTTTGAACCTAACCCCAGGTAAAAGGAGACTCCATTGTACTGAGGAAGGCAAACATTGCTTGCTCTGGCCACACTTCTCCACACTCCTGCTGCCTAGTAATCCTGATGTCCTCAGTCAATGCTGACTGTACTTGGCTACTCACACACAGGCCACTGAAAGCCAACCACATGGCCTAGCACAGAAAGGTGATCTAAATCAATCAAGTTCTCTCAGCATTTTGAACAAAAATTCTAGAAAAGGCTAATAAGGAAGCTGTTATAATCCAAAATTTAAAGATCATGCCATAGGGTCACTAAAGAGATTTAGGCATACCTTGGAGATAATTGTGAGTTCAGTTCCAGACCACTGAAATAAAGTGAGTTATAATCTTTTTGCTGGTGGAGCGTCTTGCCCTCATTTTATAAAAACGCAACATCTATGAAGTGCGATAAAATGGAGAGCCATAAAACAAGATATGCCTGTAATTGCAAGCCAGTGTTACAGAGGAGAAGAAATTATAAATAAGCAGAACTTACTGGTTTCAGGACAGAAAGAAGTAGACAATGTGCATGTGACTAAATCAGATGGTTGAGTTTTTAATATTCATTTGTATTAATTTTATCATAAATGTGCACATGAGGTATAATTGATCAAAGACAGATGTCTTATTAAATACATCAGGGTAAATAATAATAAGTACATCAACTCCCTTCTGCCCTAGTCCTTACTCTTAGGGCAATATGATGAGAGCCAGGTCAATTGTTTTAGGCAAGATACAAAAAGATCATTTTTCTCTGCTTATAAAAGAGCTCTCCCCCTTCCTCCTGAAAGAGTCTCCAACCCATTGGTATATAAATAACATCTCTCTCACAGCCAAATAGCCTCAGGCGTTCTAGCTTTTGCGACCTAGAGATACTTTCAAGATTATTCCAAACTTCCTGGCACCTTGGAGTTTAATATAGGTGAGACAAAAAGGCAACTTCCTGCTGTTAAGTCAGTGGACAGGACCTATCTGCTAATACTTAGATAAGCACCGCCCCCCCCGCCCACCAAGGATGCCCACCATAGGGAGACTAATGAATATTAAAGATCCCCAATTTGCTAACTATTAAGGATCCAGTTACAAGGGTAGAAAAACTTTCCCTTTGGCTCCACGTGTGCAATCAGGCTCAGGGGTAGGGATTTAACAGGCTGATGAGATATGCGAGGCATGAGGAAGCATGTAGTCATACTGCACAGATGCCGAGAAACCTCCGCCTTTACATGACTAGAAATAGTTCTTGTCCTACCTAGCTCCCTTTAAAATTCTGCCACCAACTCCCTCAGCGAACTACCCATCTCTTTCCTTTCATGGTGCTGGTTTTCTTGTGCACGGCTCAATGAAACTTTTTCTATTTCTACTTTGGTGTCTAGAGATCTCCTTTGATTTCCATCCTAGGAGACTGCAAGAATCCCAGGTACTGGTAACGTAGGGACCTTGTCCAGGCTGTAATCTTTGGCCTTCTTGTTGAGATAAGTTTTATTATACTCTCAATGATGGCTACATTGTATACAGGGAGACCAGAAAAGAGACTAGTAAAGTGAGCTGGAAGAAAGAAGTTAGGGTGGCCTGGACTGAGGTGAAGGTGATGGGGAGGAGGAGAGGTAGATGGAAGCAAGAGATCCAGGATTCCTCTTCAGAAATTAGGAATGGGGGAGCAGAAAGCCATGATGCAGTCGGAAACAATTGCCACTCCAAGTCCTATTCCATGAGCGGCAAATTCAAACGCCTACAAGGACCAGGCAAGGAATATAAATAAGTAAAACAGATGTAAGACATTAGGGGTTGGTGGGGACTTTGTTGAAGGAGAAATGCATCTCCCTATGTCAGTTTTAGCTGTATAACAAACCACCCAAAACTTAGTGGCTTCAAATAATAAGCATCTATTATTTCTCATGATTCTGTGGGTTGCTTGGACAGTTCTGATCTTACTCAGCTGGGGCTAAGTGATCTAGGGTGCCCTCATTCATGTCTAGCAGTTGACTCGATCTCAGCTGGAGCAATGAGGAGTGTTGGCCCAGTGCATTGTTACCAGGCAGGCTAATCTGGGCTCTTTCACATGTTGATGGTCACAGGGTTCCAAAGAGTAGTAGCCGGCAAGTCCCAATGCACAAGCGTTTTTTAAATCCCATTAGTAGGAAAATGGCTGATAAAGATGAACTGGAACTTTAAGCAAACATAATCGGTCCAGGAAATCTATGGGACGAGCTACACATAATGGAAACTCTCATGCTCTGCATAATTGCAAGAATGCTGCAGGAAGAACTCTATGTTTATAATAAAGCTCGATGGTTCTAACTTCCCCTTCCATTAACTTCTATTTCCCTTCTATAAGTCCTCCTCCCTCTTGGCACACAGGCCAGAGTGTGCATGTGGCTTGCCACATCTGCATATTCTGGGTTGCAACCTTTTCTTTTTCCCAAATACATCCTTTTCGTGACAAAACACCTAATAGCTGTTATTTTTTAATCAACATAGCTAATGCGTTATTGCTTTTGGCCAAAGCAAGTCATATGACCAAACTCCGATTCAAGGAGTAGCAAAATTGGAATGAGCTGCAAATTGTACTGTAAAGAGACACACGGGCTAGTTTTGCAATCTGCCCCACTCCCGCCGCCCATTAAAAGGGCAGTTGCTCTGCAGCTATAGGTAATTGTTTCCCTATAGGAATGTAGGTCTAGTGCTTATTATTTTCATGTAGCTATTTGATATATTGGCCAATAAGCTGTTAGGAAGCTTGGTTCTAATTTACCTTCCTCCCAGCCATAGAGGACAACACTTATTTGCATACTTTCAAATATCTAGGCAGTCAAGTTAATGTAGTCTTGTTGCAGGAAGCAACACCCGACGGAGGAATTTGGACGCTCAGACAACTTTGTTAGAGGAAGGAGAATTTATTGGCCCGCGGAGCAAATGGGGTTAACAACTCCATGCACAAGCTCGTTTTGGTCAGATTTATCACAGTTTACATACTTCTGCAGTGTCCATGAAAGGGGCACATGATTCCTTTGTCTGAGGTTTCATATGTGCCTCCTTACTCAGGACAGGGAGGGGGAACTTTGGGTGGGAGGCTGCAAGTGGGGAAGGAATTTCCAGACCACTGGTCTTACAGGTCGTTTGTTTTGTAGAATCCGCAACCTTGGCATTATCAGCACCATTATAGGATTCTTGAACAGAGAGACAGGGCACCTAGGCTACAAGCAGGAAGCAGCACTTATTGATGCCAGCACCTGCTCAGCAGATTCCTATCCAAAGACTGAGCTCCAATTGTAACATAACAAGCAGTTTTACACAGTCTTGTTATTCCTACACAGCTACAGAGATAAGGAAGAACATTAGTTGGTTGGCAAGCCGTGATTCAATAATGTGAGTTGGAGAGTCCTTGAAGTGGGGGATGTAGCTATGGGAAAACATATCAGCTGGAGAGCACTGGACAAAATTGAGGGAGAGGGCAGTTTTAACCAGCTGAGTCAGTCACTTCTGCAGGCCCTTTCCTTTGCATTTTTTCAGATGCCTCCTCTCTTCCCTCAATCTAGTTAAAACAGTGTTTGGGGGAAGCATACTGATATCTGCTATTTTCTTTAAAATGTATAAAAAATAATATCTTGGAGAATGACTGTGAGCTATTGTAAACTTAGGTGTTTATTACAATTGAAGCTGCTCTCCCAGATGTAATATCTTTGCTGGAACAAATCAACAAGCTCTGGTACTTAGGATGCCTAAGAACTTGAACCCTTTAGGAATGAAGGATTGGATCAACTCCACCGGGTAAAGAACATAGAGAAGTCGATTCGTAAAGGTAAGGCAATTATGAAAAGATAATTAAAGAAGAAAGCCAGGGACATCAGCACTGATCTGAACAATTACAGAAAGGAAGAATTTGCATATTTCCTCTACACTTGTTACATGACAGTGTTTGTGTATATTAACCATTCTCTTTTTCCTTTTTTTTTTTTTTTACTTTTATACATGAGTTATTTTTAGGGGCTAACATTACAATTTAGTCTTTTAGTAACAGAATATTCAGTGAGACTGTGACTGAATCTGATGAGTAATTAATATAGCCTATGATGGATACAGTGACTTCAGACTGTGCATTTTCTTATTCTGGTCCAAAAAACTTCTCTTGTAAGAAGGATAGGTAAAATATAGAATTGTTGCATTATTGTAAAGGAGTTCAAATGTGAGTAGATGGGTGCATATGGAGGCTAAGTAGCCAAAGATGTAGACAGTGTCAGTTATCTATTGCCTCTCAGCTCCAAATGCACTGTTCAATAGATGCTCTGTGATAAACAATGGAATTCCCTTAAGCATTTCTCCTTTAAAGACAGCACATTGTTAAACTTTCTCAGCAGAGGGCACTGGAGTGACACGACAGGAGGAATAGGCTTCCTGCAATTTCTAGTGCAGGCAGGTGTCTGCCATTGTCAGGGGCATAGGTGTGAAGACTTCTCACAGAACCTACCCCAACTTCAGCCTAGCAACCCTTCCACATCTGCCTGTCAAATACCTCGACAAGCCTCGACTCAACCTACACAACCACCTCTCTGGATTCCCTTAGAAGCCCCTCACCTGCTAGATTCCCTTGGCAAGCCCTGTGTGGCCTGCACCTAGCCGATTGTGGACCAGAAGCTCATACACAAAGCAGTTATTGCTCCTGAAAACACCCCTCACAAGCCTCCATGATCTACAGGCCCTGAAGGCCTCCATCCCTACTGGGGTTGGATCCTACTGCATCCCCACTCCACCAGGTGATTGCCTACTCCCCTGACTGCTCTCTGGAGACTTACCTATAATTGTCCAGCAACTCCAGACCAGCTCCAGCCTGGCTAAAGTAGCAAACTTCTTTGCTATCTGCTGGCCAAACCATATCTTCTACAACAAGGTCTAAACCCCTTCCCAATTTCTCCTTCTTTGGGTACCTTCCCTCAATCCTACGGTACCATATAGAGTTCCCTTATATCTTATAGTTACTCTTTTGTCACAATAATTCTTTATGTTAAACTTCCCTGTTTAACCTAGTGGGTTGTTTCCATCTCTTGATTGGACCTAGATCACTACAGAGGGTGTACCATTTTGCATTTTCACCAATAGTATGAGTTACCATTGTTCCACATCCTCACCAGCATTTGGTATGATCAGTCTTTTTAATTTTGGCCACTCATTAGACATGTAATGGCATCTCATTGTGGCTTTAATTTGCATTTCCCTGATGACAACTGATGGTATGATATTGAGCATCTCACTATATGGGTAAACATCATCTAACTTGGGGATTTTTTAATTAATAAAAATTAAGTATAGAAATATTTAAGACAGTCAAAATCATGTTGTTAACTTTTTTTGTGTTAGAGTATCTGAATATTTTAAGTATTTGTAATATATAAGATAAATTGGCCTATTCAAATAACAGATCAATCTTGTAATTCAAACTTAAAATGTGGGATCCAGACTTTTGGTGGAAATTTTACTATTTATGTACACTCTTTTAACAATTAATAAGTTATAAGATTAGCTACATTAATAAGTTTATAATTTTAGATTCATAAAATTTATGTTAAATATTGAAGAAAGATTCTTCTGATAATTTAGCCTACTGTGGTTTGTAAAATGGAAAACTATAACACATTCAATTTACAAGCATAGTTTGAAAATGTTAAGGGAATTTAATTGTTATAAAAGTCCTTTTTAAAAGAGATTGCTTGAACCTTTTAGATTAGGCCACGATCATCGATGGTTGCTAAAACTATTAGGGCAACTGAGCTCAACCCTGGCTGCACATCAGAATCAGACAGAATTAGAAAAAGATAGAATACAGATATATAACTTGTTTCTTTATCATTCTTTGGTAAATTACTGATATGATGCCCTTTTACTCCCCAATAATTCAGCATGTAGTTCCTAAAAACATTGTTACATAACCATTATACAACCACCAAAATCAGGAAATTAATAGATATGTTGTCTAATCTACATATCTTATTTAAAATTCACCCATTATCCCACTAACAATAAAAAAAAATTAATGATTTTTCTTCTAATCCTAGATTCAATCCATAAATTGTGGGTGGTTGGAATTTTCCCTTTTAAGTCCTTGTATGTTAGACATATGTAAATATAAAATGTGATGTTAGGATTTGCTTTAAAATACACCAATTAAAAGAGTTGAGTGGGGAGAAACATGAAAAATGGTTCAAATGAAAATGTACTCCTGAAAATTATATAATTGTATTAACCAATGTTATCCCAATAAACTTAATTAAAAATTAAAGAAAAACACACTATAATGGTGATAAATGCTGAAGCAGGTGATGGGGCCAAGATGGAGATTCATTATACCTTTCTGCTTGTGGTTGACATTTTCCATGATAAAATGAAAACTAACTAAATATAAAAATATTTTATATATGAACATTGCCGATATAAAATAGTAAAAGTAACAGCTCTTAGCTGTTTCTGTGCAATATTTATTAGCTTAGTTACAATTGTTAGCTCAGTTATACTCTCATGTAATACTCTCAACAAATCTTTAAGATTCTGACTTAGCCCCACGTTACAAATAAGGGAACTAACTAAGACTCAGGTGCAATCATTCAGTCTACGCAGACAGAACAACGAATTCCAACCGCATTTCACCTACGACCTCACTTGCTCTCCAATACCAACCAGGAGGGAGGAAATCTGAGAGAAAACGCACTTGTCCCAGGCAGATACCTCCGCAGAAACAAATATATATTCCCTGGTACTACTCTCCTCTCCTCTTGGACCAATGGAAGTTCCGAGATGAGTAACAGATGAGTGCCTCAACCATAAGGGGCAGGAGCGAAGTTGTAGCGTCTTTTCCACGCGCCTATTGGACGAATCCTCTCAGGCCAGGATTTCCCCGGCCTCCACCCCACTTCCCTGATCCCAGCACAGCGGTGTCATGTGGCGCGCCGGGGCGTGGCCTGGGATTCCCGGGTTGGGGAGGCCACTCTATGCCCTTGGGCTGAGAGGGGAGGTGACTCCAGCCGAAGAGGAGGACGCAGAATGAGGGCCCTGCGGGTGAGGGCCCCCAGATGGGCCGGGCAGGGGCCCCTACCCTGGAAACCTTCACTCGGATCGACACTCCCTAAACATACCGGAATCTGGGGCCCTGGAACGTGAGACCCCTTCAGGGTTCGGGACTCCCTCCTAAACTGCCTGGGTCCCCCACCACTCACCTCTCAATCCAAGAGTTTCTGAGACAGCCAGGACTCCCAATATGGCCCAAAGCCCTGGGTCTGAACTTTCCCCCACTTCGTCCAGGGCTCCCTTAACATCTTGGGACCCAGTCACTTGAAATTTAATACCCCTTCCCCTTCTATGGATTTCTTAGGCTGTCTGGAAACCCCATTTGGTACCCCGGATCAAGTCCCGAAATTCCCAGGACCTGGGCTTCTCCCAGGAAACTCTCCTCCCCAAAAAACGTCTCGGGAGTTGAACCCGCAAATCACGAGCCTCCGTTTTGGGTCCGCTCCTCTTCCAGGACCCTCTAGACATCCTGGTAACCTCCAAGTCAGACCTGGGCGCGAGTCCCTTTCTGGGCCTTTCTTGACAGGACCCCTTCCCCTACTCGTGCTAGCAATTCTGATCCTGCCTTTGGGACGATCAGGACCATCCCCTCTTCCCCGCCGGACCACTTCCAGACGCCTCTCCAGGTGCTTCCAAAACCCTTCATCCCCTTCCCCACCAGGTTTCCCAGGCACTGATGCGCTCCTTCAGCTCAACTGCCCGGAACCGCTTGGAGAACCGAGTAGCCGAGAAACAGAAACTCTTCCAGGTAGGCTGGGTGAGGGCGGGATGAGGGGAGGTCTCAAGCTGCGAGCTCGAGCCTGTGGGAGGTGAGGGACAACGTCTACGCCAGAGCCAGCACCCCTTTCTTATTGGACGCCCCAAACATCCAGGAGGACAATGACCTCCCAGTGCACTTGAAGGGCGGGGGAACCGACAACGTCCTGTACCGACTGACCATGGCGCTGTGTCTGGGAGGTGAGTGCAGGGCGAGGCTGGGCCTGAGCTTCAAGAGGCCAGCTCCAGCTGGAGTGAGGAAGGGGCTGGTTCCCAGCTTGGGGGTTGAGAGAAAACTGACTAGCGTATGAGCTGGGGTTTAGGGAAGAGGATTGGGTTCTAAACTGGCCAGGTTTGGGGACGGTACTGGAGTCCAGGATGGCAAATGGGGAGGGAGCTCCTTAGGGTTTGGGCTTCTGTCCTAGGAGGGGGTCTGGGGCCCAGGCTGGAGCTGGGAGAAAGCTCAGAGCCTGGTCTGGATTTCCCCACATGAAGTGCAATTTGGGGAGAGAGCTAGAGCCTGAACTGGGGCTGAGATCAAGACTGGTGATAGGGTAGTCTGCCGAGAGGCTTAAAAGCCTGAGGTGCATGGTTCAGCAAAGCGATTAGTGTCTCATTCTGTATCCCCCACACTCCTTCCCTAGGTACTGTCTACAGCCTGTACTGCCTTGGCTGGGCTTCCTTCCCCCACAAAAAGTGAGACCAAGAAGCCTTCAGGACCTGAGGGACTTATCAACATCAATAAATGGGCTGGCTTCTTGAGGAACCCAGCCCAGCTCTGGCCTCAAGTGTATGTGCCCCTCAGCCTGTCCTTCCACTAGCAAGTGATCTCAGTCCTATGAACAGCCCATTGCCCCAGCCTTGAGTCCCTCATGCTGGACCAAGGCTATTCCTAGGATGTCGTTGCCTCTCAGCCCTCCCAGAGTGGTTGGAGACCCCAAATGGCACTCCCTGGGATACCCCACAGGGCTTGAGGACCAGGGGTGGTATCCTTGAGTGGAACAGAGACTCTGTATCCTGGGATAGCAGCCTTTCTCCCTACAGAAGCCCAAGCATAGGAAGGAAGATGCTAAGTAATGGTTGTGACAAAAGAGGCAAGTGAGGACAAATTAAAGCACAGAAGATGAGAGTGGGGTAAACATGGCCTTGGGGGACAGAACCAGGGACGGCACTGACACCTCCCACCAGACCTGTTCTTGCAGCAGGAACAGAGATGGCCCAGGCCTCTGGGTCCCAGCCTCAGTTTCCACAGAACCTGTTAGGCATTTCAGCAAGAATGAGGCTACAGCTCAGCTGGGATCCAGTATGAGAAAAAAGACAAGGACTATGAGACATGTAGACCCAGCCTTAGGGTTAGACATGAAGATGGTCAAAACCGCCCCCCACACACACACCCAGGACCCAGACTCTGTCTGCTCCAGACAGAGCTTGAGCCACCCCTCAACATTCATAACGAGACAAATCCCAGAGACAGCAGCAACTGGGGTGCATTTATTTCCTCCTGGGAGCAGAATACAGACAAAGGCACTGGAGTATGTGGGCCTGTTATAGCCAGGAATTTGGCTGCCTGGGTGGTAACTGTGAACAGGTATGCCAGGGTGCATAGGGACCAGAGTGATCCTCTCAGAACTTAAGAGAGTGGCCCTTGGGGCATGGAAGCAAGGTAAGTGTTGGGCTAGGCACAGATGCATTAGAAGGGTTATCAAGTGGGTGTGTGGGGGTGGGGGGTGGTGACCCATGGGGCAAGGGTGTGTTAGAGTGTCTTAGAACTAGGGGTAACTTGGCGCATGACATATTAGGACATGTTGGGCCCTGGCTGTTGACTGAGAAGCTAGGTGTCAATGACTGGAAGAACGGAAAGGCTTATGAGTCAACAGGACCCATGAAGACATGACTGCAGACAGGATTGGCCCTGGGAGTGACCAAAGAGCCCAAGGTGACTCCTATAGCAAGGTGATGAGGGGAGAGGTCTGGTGTTCCCATTCAGGAGTACATAGTCAGCTGCAGCCACTGGAGAAAGGAAAGCACAGAGATTAAGGAGCAGAGAACCTGGGAATAGCAGACGCCCTTTCTCTGCCCTCACCCAGGGATTGTTGGGGAAATAGGAGGGAGCCCAATTCAGAGCTGAGGAGAAGGGTACCCTGCTAGGAGCCCACATCCCAGGATGGGAGTTCTTACCTCCTGGATGTTCACCTGAATTTGTCCAGTGCCATCTCTATCAAGAGATTTGAAGGCACCTACAGGAGAAGGGAAGGGTTAAGGGGACTGGCTTTTAGGATACAAATATACTAATATATAGGATGATGGTATAATGACTAGTAATTTATTGAATACTTTATCTGGCCAAGCACTGCATAAAGTGCTTTCCATGTGTTAACTCATTTAATCAAATTCTGTGAGATAAATGTTATTTGAAAATTAGGCACAGAGAAGTGATATACTCCAGGTCATACAGTGAGAAAGTGAGGAAATTGGGATTGAAACCCAGGCCATTACTCACCTCAATAATAGCCTCCATATAACTGATCCGTGTGCTCCCCATCACTCTCTTCCCAAGTCCCAGGCTCCTACCGACTCCTAAGCCCTCCAGTTCCAGCTTAAACAGAAGGAGGCTCTCCAAGCTCCATTTCCTGACCTATAGTCTGGCATGGTTCCCACTCATGCCCTGAAACTCCTTGTTTCTCACCCATAGCCAAACCTAGGCAAACAGGCGCCTACAATGCCTTTGCTTCCTCTTGTGGACTGCTCACTTACTACCCTCAGGTGTCCACATACCTGCTTTCCAGACACTGCACTAACTATAGTAACTACTGACCCTCTTGCTGATAAGTCCAATGGCCACTTCTTGGGCCTTCTCATGTGACTTTTGGCATCATCTGCCCTATTGTCCACTCCCATCTTCCCTTCATATCCCTGATATACCTGTCCCTTTTCCTCTACCCATGCTCTTAATGCACTGTCCTCCTTGGACTCTTGGGAGGTCTTCCTAAAGCCCAATCTGATCCTGTCCTTCCCTTGCCTAGAATCTGCTGTGGCTTTCCAATGCCCCCAATAGTGTCTGAGCACCTGAAATTGGCATTCACAGCTCTGACCATGCCCAATGCTCCTAATTCCTTTCATTCAACTCCCTCAGACAGGTCTGAGTTCAAATTTTGGCTCTGCAACTTCCTCACTGAGTGGCTGTGAGCAAGTAAGTATGCCTCCTTTGAACCCTAAGTTCCTCTTCCATAAAATGAGGACAAAAATTCCCATCTGTGAGGGCAAGATTCAGTGCATTCATGTTCAAAAGAGCCTTCATGATCCAGCCCCTCCTGACTCCTCACAGCCTTGTCTCCCCATCCCACCTCCTCTTCAGCACTCTGAACTGAGTCCTACAAAAAACAAAAGCCTCTTTCCTCTCTAGGCCTTTGCACAGTCTGTTTCCACCGCAACACTCTTCCCCACTCTCTCAGTGGGGTCACTCCTCACCCAACAGATTTTGGCTCACATGTGCCTTCTTCCAGGAAGACCTCCTTGACCCCTCAGGCTACACAGGTGCCTCAAGTTTGAAGCTGTGGCAGCTTCCCCAGTTACAAATCTAAACCTGCTATGCCCTGAACTTCCCCTCTGCCCCCATCACTCTGCCCTGAACATTTCCTATCCCAGCAGTAACCACTCTGAGCTGTCATTTTCTGATGATCTGCCTTTCCTCTATTAGACTATGAGTGACACAAGGGCAGGATCTGAGGTTGTTTCGGTCACTGCTGTGCCCCTAACAATGCCCACCTCAAGATTAGGCTCAAAGACCTTGGCCAATGGAGGTTGAACAAATAAAATCTCCACTTGGGAAGAAAGTTGTGGTGACACTTACGAAACATGGCATCCAGCCTGACCAGGCAGCTGATGAAGTTGTCAAAATCCATGTTCCCTTCCTCATCTGAGTAGCGTCGGATGATCATGTTGTAGAGATGCTCATTTAGATGGAACCCTAACAATGGTGTAGTCTCTAAGGTGTGGGCAACTTACTCCCAGCCCCAGAGTGTAGGCTCAGACCAGCTCAGTGGGGGCTGCCTCACCAATCCAACCCCCAGCCCCACCATGTGCCCCCCAGCCATACCTGCTGCCTCAAAGGCCCCTGGAAGTTCACCACTACCAATGGTCCCTGAACAGTCAATGTCAAACTGTTTGTATATGGCCTGTGGGAACAGGGAGGTTGGGGTTCAACTAATGAGCATCTGGGGTCATGGCATCTCCATGGCTTGGGAGTCATCATGCTAAGAGTTTCAGAGGTCACCACACACCTGCCACTTTTTGATGTTGTTCCACAAATACTTGAATTCCTCGAAACCCAGCTTGCCTGTCGTGTCACTCTGGAGGAAGGGTGTTAAGAATAGCTGTACCCAAATGCATTCATTGTACACCCTGACAATGATAGCAGCCAAACAGGGTAACCTGGGCTAAAACCCCAGATCCCATCTCACCCTCGTCATATCACCTTGAGTGTGGCTTTATTTCTTGTTTTATCCATACGTACTTTGTATTTCTAAATGGTAAGGAATCTGTTTAAACACAGCCATGTGGAAGTATAATGAACTTTTCCAAACTACAAATTCCTCACCTGAAAATAGTTGCTAATTCTTCATTTATAAAATTATTAAATTCTTAATAGTAATTCAATTTCCTAAATGTTAGGACATGTAAAAAAAAAAAAAATAGGGCTCTGAGGAAATGAGGTGACAGTAGTGGATACATGCTGGGTTTGTGATCAAAGAGTAATGAGATATGGGCATAAAGCCCTTAGCTCAGGGGCTGGCACTTGATACATACATCCTCAATCAATAACAACAATGACCAAGATTTACCAGATTAGCTAGTATACATCAGACAGTGCTAAGCTTCTCAGGAAGATCACTTTTCTCACTAAATCCTCAATACACCAGCCCTACCAATATTATTCCCCAGTCACAAAAACAAATTTTGAGCTGAAAAATCTATCTGCGTAAGATCACAGTAACAGCTAATACGTACAGACCACTTACTATGTGTTACGCAATGTGCTAAGCCTTTTGCATGTAGCTCTAATTCAGCATCACCCCATTATACAGATAGGCAAACTGAAGCACAGAGAGGCTCACTAATCTTGCTAAGGGGCAGAGCCAGAATTGTTTAAACCTATGCCACACATGTATGTGATCATGTGATGTGAATATATGTATATGTCTGCACTGCCCTATGTGCTGAGTGTGTATGTATCCAAGATCAGCTAATAACTAGCCCATGTGCAAACAGACATATGTGTTCCTGTTCATATGTCTTCAGATATCTTCATGTATATGGGTGTACCCTTGTACACATATGCCTGTATATATGCATGTGTGCACACCCAGGGCAGTTATAAGCTTGGGTTCTCAAGTCTCAAAGACCTAAGTCCAAATTCCTATTCTTTCACTTATTTATTTTTGAGTTCAGACAAACGATTGCCTCTCTCTTGAGTCTCAGTTTCTTTACCTACAAAATGGAATATAGTAATTGTCTATGTCTAACAGGGTGGCTATGAAGTAAATTTAAGTGCCAGCTATGAGAGCTGATGTTATTATTGCCGCATGTCCATTGGTGAGTGATATGTTCTACTGTATGCCTGTCCATATATATGCATATGAAAGCTACATCCTGGCTCTCACTCATGCCCTCAGAAAATTCCCTCTTCACCCGAGGCCTCCTCCAGACTGCCCTCAAGGATACATCCATCACAGCCACCATGCTGCGACATGTGTCAATGCCAAAACCATCAGTCTTCAGGTCAGGGTCTGTGGAGAATAAGTTGACAGTCAGAGGGCTAGAGGTCATAGCTACCCCCGCTGCCATGACTTTAAACCTTCCTCATGTGTTGACCCTCTCATCACTCACGTCGGGTCACGACCTTGTTGAGAATGTTCATGAGTTCTGTGGCGCTGACCTCCATATCCTGTAGGGAGAAGTTAGGGGTGGATCAGGGGTGACTGAAAGGGGTCTGGGCATGTCATGAAGTAGGATGGGAACTTTGGGATTGCCATGGTTGACTGTGTATATGCAAGGGCCACCCAAGGGAAGGCATGGAAGGGTTAGGACAGGTCTGGAGACTCCAGGTTACTTACATCTCCAGCCAGCTGGGTAAAGAGCCTCCGGAACTGCCGGACTTCCTCACTCTCATTGGCCTCGATGTTGGAATAATGGGTGCGTGGGGGCTGCAGAAGGAGATCTAAGATCAGGTAGGGGAAAGGGTACCTTGGCCAGTAGAGCCCTAGGTGGGAACGTCAGAATGGGATGGGAGACTGATCACAGGAATGAGAGGTGGTGGTTGAATAGGGAGTGGGTAATAGCAAAGTTTGAGGACATGACAAGGGAGAGACTCAATGAAAAGGATTTCATAAGAGGGGAGGAGGTGGGGCTTTTCCAAAGGGGGCAAGAGCTGCTGAGAAAGGCCTCGGAGTGAGAAGAGAGGTCTTCGGTTGCAAAGGGCAGCTTACCGGGGGCTCTGGGTTGTACTGCGCAGCTGCCTCGCTGGAGGAAAACAAGGAACTTAGGGCCAGGGGTCGGGACCTCCAAAGGGTACCGCCAATCCCAGTACCCCAACCACCCCAAACCCCAGCCTGCCCCTCTCTGCCTGCCTTATCTGTCTTTGTCCTCACCTGTCCCTATCTTTCCTGCCCTGGTTACGAGGAAACTCACAGGACTGCCCCACAGCAGGCTTCACTGCTACCAATAGTAGACTCCTCAATAGACCCAGCCCCTTCCAGGGCTCACTTCATAAAAGTTCTGCCCCAGCTTCCCTGGGCTCCACTCTCCTCAGGTCCCATTGGTCTAGGGACTTACTTCGTCACTAGGGCTTCCTAATGCTTGTGTCTTCCCAACATCCCACCCCAGCTCCATTAGTTCCCGCCCTTCCAGGTATCACTGCTCAGTGGCCAAGACTAATTAGGCCCCTAATTAGGGAAATTAGACTACGTGCCCTACCTCCACCAGGACATTTTTCTATTTTAATCCAGCCAGTTCCCGGCCAGGACGAGCCCCTTCAAGAACACTACTCCTGTCCCAGTGGGCCTCGGCCTCTTCAGGGTGCACCTTCTCATTGACCCACCTAGGTCGGCGGCGCCGTGCCCATAAGACAAGCCTTGCCCCCATGAAGTGACACCTAGCTTCACTGGCTCCACCCCCTTAACGCTCGTTTCCAGGTTAGCGGAAGCAGGCTGTGTCCAACCCCGGGAAGCCCCACCTCCCAAAGCCCCGCCGGAACCCATCAGTCAGATAGCTGCTCCCCAACAGTCAGGTTACTTCCACGTCGAGCTCCGCTCCCCCGAACTTCCGTCAGCCTCATTAGGGCCCACTCCCTCAAGGCCCGCCTCCCAGCCCAGGCCGGGTCTAGCCTAATTAAGGCTTCAGGTCAGTGTAGAGGTTACCCCATTCTATTCTTGCTGGACAAGCCTCCTCCGCCAAGCCCCGCCCCCTCAGGCCCCGCCCTACCTGATGGCGCTAATGACCCCGCCCAGGATGCGCATGGCAGTTCCGCCGCCGCCGCCGCCGCCGCCGCCGCCGCCAACGGCCCCGCCGGCCCCGCTGATCAGGCCTCCGAGCACATTCCCTAGGCCCCCACCCAAGCCCCCGCCTCCCCCGCCGCCGCCACCGCCGCCCTTCAAGAACGAGTTAACCAGGAACATGGCTGCAACCCAAGATTCCTAAGGAGGAGAAAGGGGTCAGGTGGCCTCCTCACCCCGAGGCTGCCCTCTCCCCACAAATATATGCATTTCTGGCAGCTGGAAGTAGGGGAGTAATATGAGCCCTCCGGGCGGGGACCTATTCTCCGGCTGGAACTTGAAGAGTCCATTCGGGATGGGGTCTGGGAGAGGGCAGTTCTAGGGTTGGTGCGATAGGGACAGAGGATCAGGTTGAAACCCCCTACGGATCCAAAGGGTCCTCTTCAGACTTGAAGGACCCTGGATTGAGGGTCCTTCATAGACATCATTAAGGGTAGGGGTCCAGGTCTGGTGGAGTTCTCGGGAGCCCAAGTTGGTGTAAGGCATCCTGGACCTGTCTAGGCACTCGAATCTGAGCCCCAGAGCTTTAGAACTGCACCTTGGGTCTTGGGCAGGTCAGGGCGCGGATCAGACACTCGGCCTGGAGGACCCCGGGACAGGGTTTGGGAAATTCATAATGTGAACCTGAAGGTTTAGATACTCCCAATAGCGATTATTACAGGGTTCACGCTGGGTCGGTGGGATCGGGTCTAAGATCGTGCGTGTAAGCCCGGGGCCCAGGATAACGGGGTTCCCCATTAGAATTAGAAGCACGGATCTAGGAACGTGCTTCTGGATGCCCCACCCAGGGCGGAATTTACGGGGTACCTCTCAAATCCATGGGCTCGTATTTTAGATCCTGAGACGGAGGGAGGAGGAGTCTCCGGGGCAGGATAACGGGGCCCAGACAATCTAAGATTATGAGCCTAGGGGACCCCGGAAGTCCGGACTTTAGGGTTTCATCGCGTCTGGGCGCGTAAGGGCCGGGATTACGGAGTACAGGGGGAGTCTGGTACGGGCTCTCACCACCTCTCTCACACGTCCGTGGGTCCCGTTCTCTACACTGCTGCGGGGCCTCTGGCTGCGTCCGGTTCGGTAGGGCGGGGCCGGTGACTCAGAGGGCTTTGACGGGGTTGGGCTTTGCGCGGCTGCCCAGCCGGAGTCCGCGCGGTCCTAGAGCCGTCTCTAAAGTTTCGTCTGCGTGCGCTGGCCCCTTCTAGCTAATGGGATGTGGCAGAGTTTAGGCCGGCATGCTTCCGGCGCCGAGGGCTGTAGCCCCGCCCTGACTTTGTAGGTCTGAGGTCGTCCCTACACCTCCAGCCCTAGTGAAGACACCCGAGGACAAGAATTACAAGGTGACCACGTAGGTTATAGTGTGAATTTTCGCCCCAAACCCATCTACCAGGCTATGGATGCGATTTTCAGTCCACTCGAAACGGTACTCTTCGCACTCAGCCCCTATCCTGGCCTTATCAAGACAGACAGCATCTGAAGACCCTGACTTTTCTTGGCTCACAGTCCAGGGACAAACCCCCGCAGTCTAGCAGGGACTAAGGCTAGACTAGATTTCTCAGTTCTTGCAGCAGCCAGGATGGTGGTCAAACTGCAGGTAGGACCGCTACCTACGAAAGCCGCCTTGTGCCTCCTCCGCCCGTATTCCTTTACTCCCTGAGTCAAGATCACCAGAATCATTTTTCCTGGACAGGCCCAGAGTGTCACCTCAGTCTCTAAAGAGGGGCCGAGACTCCGCAAGAGTCCAAAGGGCAAGGCTTGGTTTCTGAGGCAAGTAGTTCCAGAGATTGGGTGGTGGGGTGGGGAATGCAGAAACTGCGAGGGAAAATTGCCATTCAGGCCTTCTTTGGAGGCCTTTCCCTTGCTCTCTGGTTCCAACCTCTAAGTCCAGCTTCCAGGTAATATGTCTTTCTGGCCCTTAGCCTCTGTCTCTTGGAGGCTGGTTAGGCTTGAGTTTGAATCCTGGATCTGCCCCTTAATAACTGGGATCCCACAATAGTTACTTGAAGTCTCTGAATCACCATCTTCTAATCTGTAAAATGGGAACAAGGGTTACCTTGACCTCTACTCTAGGTCCCTATCATAATTAAGTGATTAAAGCTTAGTAAATAGTAGCTATTCTCCTGTGTCTCTACCCATGCTGTTCCCTTCTGGAGGCTACCTGGATTCCTCAGGTGGTTGACTCTTGCTCATCTTTAGATAATACTGATAAAAATAACTGCCAAGCACTCTCCTAAATACTTTACATATATCAACTCATGTGTCCTCATAATAGTCTTATGGGATAGATGCTGCTTATTATCTTCATTTTACAAATAAGTAAACTGACTTTGAGGTTACACTTCTTAGCTTATACTCTTAACCACTACCCTAATACATTGATTCTTCAGTAATATAATTAATATGAAATATTAATAGTTCAAATAACAAGATCAAAATAGACAAAGCCACAGTCACAGCTAATGCTTCCTGGGCTTGCTGGGGCAAGGCCAAGCAAGGAACTGCTATACAAGCCTTGTCTATGAGGCAAGAACTAACAGGAGAGGAAATGGAGGCTCTGAAGGCAGAGTCACTTGCCAGAGGTCACAGAAGGTGTCAGGACCAGGTCTGAACCTGGGCTCTGCTGATGCCAAAACCTGGTGATGACTAATCTGGATTCCCTTCTCACCACACCCCTCCCTGCCAGATTGAGCAGCTTTTGTTCTCTGCCCTTTCCAGGGCTCTCCCTGCCAGGCCTTCACATGGGCTGTGCCCTCTTCCTGGAACACTTTCCCCCCTTTTTGCCTGGTTTTGTAGCTACTCAGGTTTTGGGTGTCAGCTCAGGTGTCACCTTTTCTGGGAAGCCTTCCCTGTCTCCACCCCCATCTGAGTAGGGGTGGCTTTCAGTTACATGCTTATAACTTGTACTTTCTCATCACACTGCCAATTACAATCATCATCATCCAGGTTTGTCTCCCTGTCCTCTTAAACCTGGCCAACTCCATGTCTTAGGCCTTGGTCCACCTCTCTAACCCACTCATGCCATAAGGCAGCGGTGGTCCCCAACCTTTTTGGCACCAGGGACCAGTGCTCCTATGGGAATATAATGCCTGATGATCTGAGATAGAGCTGATGCTGTGATGCTAGCGATGGGGAGCATCCAGCCCCCATAGTCAGCTCCCCATGCAGCCAGAGGGACCCTATGAAACCCAAGTCAGGTCAGGGCCCTCTGGGCTCAGAGTCCTTCCTAGACTGTACTTCATTCCAGATAAGAGTCAGAGTCACCACCAGCACCAAGTCCCTAGTGCTCTGTCCTGTTACCTCTATGCCCTCATCTCCTTCCTCTTAAGAAAATGAGAAGAAGTTCTATTTGCAGCTTGACCTGGGTGTTCCTGAATGTGGAGAAGGCACAGAGGAAGAGGCTCTGCAAGTGTAGCAATGGCAAAACAACTCCTCTCCTGCACACTTGAGGGCTACTACTCCATTACTAAGGCCCTCTCTAGCCCCACCTCAGTGCCTCACCCCTTAGTGCTTCAAGTCTATACATCTAGTGACCTCAGAGAAGTCCTCTCAGATCTCAGATTTAACCCCCACATTCCCTATCCCACCCTTAAACTACTCTTACCATTTATCACCTTCTCAAATACTGAATAGTTTACTTTTTTATCTAGTTTCTTATTTCTCTTCCCCACTAGAATATGAGCTCCTCAAGGTCAGTCATTTCTGTATGTCTTGTTCATTACTACGTACCCAGTTCCTAGAACAGTACCCAGCATATCTTAGGTACACAAATATTTGTTGAAGGAATGAAATTTGTTGAAGGATTTTCTCATTGAATTTTCAGCACAATCAGTGAGATGAGATAGTACAGCAAGCATTACCAAAGTCTTCTACCATTTTCCAGACTTCTTTGAACTCAGGCATGGTTATGTGACTTGCTTTAAAAAGTAAAATGTGAGTGGATATCTACAGCCATGCCACCCAGAATGAGCCCAATCTTGTCTGATCTCGGAAGCTAAGCAGGGTTGGGCCTACTTAGTACTTGGATGGGAGACCACCTAAAGATTACTAGTGCTGTAGGTGTTTTTTTGTTTGTTTGTTTTTTAATGTGAGTGGACATGTTGGGAGTGTCACTTTCCAGTAGTAGTATTTAAAAGCCAGTGCAGGATGCTCCATGCTCTCATCCCCTACCTAGGCAATCTTGGGAGCTATGCAAGCACAGAGGTGCCACATGAAGCTAGCTGCATTACAGCCATGGCGTGGAGGACATGTTCCTGTTTGTATGAGCAAGAAATAACATTTTGCGGTGTTAGTCCACTAAGATCTAGGGCTCATTTGTTAACCACAGTGTAACCTAGTCTATTCGGACTGATGCAGGTAGACATTGTTATTATCATGCCCACGAGGAAACCAGAGAGGTGAAATTACTTGTCCAAGATCACACAGCTAGTTAAGTACTAGAGTCAAGATTCAGACGGAGGAAGGTTGGCTTTGTAGCTCATGCTTTTAATTCTCACAATTTACTGCCTCAATGACGTTAATGTTACAATACTATTAATTACTAAACTCACAGTAGCCATAACTACCCTAGCTAATGCCTCCGCGGGGCTTGATGGGACTAGGCTTGGATAACTAACTGCTTTACAGGTCTGTCTTTACAGGTATGTCTCACAACCCTCTGAAAAAGGAACTAACCCGAAAGGAAGTGAAGTTTCAGAGAGGTGGAGTCATTTGCCTGAGGACATGGCAGAGTCAGGTCTAGCCCAAGAGTAGTTGATGCCAAATTGTTATATGATGACTAATCCGGATTACTGTCCCTTTACTTCCTTCCCTTCGATAGTATATTAGTCAAGATTCTCCAGAGAAAGAACCAATATACTGTGTTGCTGTGTGTGTGTGTGTGTGTGTGTGTGTGTGTGTGTGTGTGTGTATATATATATATATATATAGAGAGAGAGAGAGAGAGGGAGGGAGAGAGAGAAAGACATTTATTATAATAAATTGGCTCACAGAATTACAGAGGCTGAGAAAACACACAGTCAGCTGTCTGCAAACTGGAGGCCCTGGAAAGCCAGTGCTTTAAATCCTGGTCCAAGTATGAAGGCCTGAGAAAGAGGAGCCAATGGTGTAAGTCTCAGACTGATAGCAGAAGACCCGTGTTCCAGCTCCATAGTCAGGCAGAGTGCAAATTATTTCTTCCTCTGCCTCTTTGTTTTATTCAGGCTGTCAAAGGATTGGATAAGGCCCACCCACATTGCTGAAGGCAATCTGCTTTACTCAGTCTACTGATTGAAATGCTAATTTTGCCCAGGAACACACTTTCAGATACACTCAGAAATAATGTTTAGCAAAATATCTGGGCATCCCATATCCTGGTTATGTCGACACACAAAATTAACCATCACTTAGTTCCCACCCCTCTTCCCAGGCACCCTTGCTGCCAGGCTCTTACATAGGCTGTGTCTCTGCAGTAACATCCCTTCTACCCTTTTTACTTTGGAGTCAGTCACGTCAGCAAGAAAGCCTTCCTTAACCTCCCCTGTCCCAGACTAGAGAAGGTTGCCCTGTTATATGCTCCCAATACTTCTGGAACTTCTTTCCCAAGACAACAAATTACAACCTGTAGTGTTCAATAATGTTTGTCTCCTGGACTGGATTAGGGACCTTATCATAAGGGGCAGGGCTATGTTAGGATCTGGTGTGTCCCTAGCATCACCCAGCCCAGAGCTAGGCATAGAACACATGGTCAAGAACTTTTAGCTATCATTGTTTTCATCATCATCAACATCATCATCCCATCATCCTTTGGGGAATTATTTATACAACTCAGACTTCCTCATCAGAACAAAAATTCTCGGGGTGTGCTTTCATGGTTTACAGCAAACCTTTTCATCCTTCCACATCATGGTTCAGATGCTCCCCTCCATAAGGCTCTTGTTGATAATTCCCTCCTTCCTCTTTGCCCCCAGCTAAATTATCAAGTACCTTCTCTGGCATCCCATGGCCTTCTGGGTCCTCCCAGCATGATCACTGATATCTGAGTGTTCACTTTATAATGATTCTGTATACTGTGTAATCTATATTTTTTCATTCTGTAGATGTGGTGTATTTCACAAAGATGTTTAAAATATCTGGTAATCCTTATTCATTGTAGAAAATATAGAAAATAGAGCAAAATATATTTTAAAAGGAAAAATATACTGCTGAAAGACAATCTCCATTTAGTTGTATTTCCCTTCTGACTTTTTTTCTGGGAATATTTTTATGTATTATTTACCATATCATAGATGTAAATTTGCACCCTTCTCATTTTGCAACAACTTGTATTACCATCAGCTTAACAGAGGGGACTCTGAGGACCTAGAATTGGGCAAAGCCACAAAGTGGAAGGAGCCTGGATCTCTGCTAGACTCTATGGAGCAGAGTAACTCCACTGATTTACATTGGACTATAGTGTGAATAAAAAAGCAGACTTATTAAGCCACTGAGTTGTAGAGGTTCTTCAGTTAACAGCAGCTAGTATTATTTACTTTAATATCCACCATGAAGAAAAGACATTGTGGCAGACCGATTACAAAAATAGCCTAATTTTCCACCCCTCCCTGTATCCTTGCCATGTACAATCTGACTTTTCAGCTTCTCACATCAAGGGATGGAGCCTATACTTCTCAGCCCTTTGAAGCTTGACTGGCCTTCTCATTAACCAATAGAATGAGGTGGAAGTACAATGTAATACTGCCCTGCCTAGGACTCAAAGGCCTTATGTCCTCTCTATAGGGTTGTTTCAGTGTCATCACAATATGGAAAGCTGGCTCTTCTTAGAGCAAGTGACTCAAGAGACATAGGAAGGAAGTGCCTTTTATGACCTAGTTTTAGAAGTCAGATGCCATTACTTCTGCCACATTCTATTGGTTAGAAGCAAGGCACTATGACCAATGCACACTCGAGGGGAGGGCTCTTAGAGATGTGGCAAAATTTGTGGGCATATTTTAAAACCACCACAACAGGTTTGCAAATTGTACCCCTAACTCTACCCCTAAAGCAGCCAGACATGTAATGTAAATCAGTGAGCAGGGCCTGGCACAGAACAACAGGGCATGGTGGGAACCCTGGTGCACTGGGGAACCCATGCTGTGCTGCTCCAGGCTGTATTTAGTAGGCCCAGACTTGTTCTGCGCCCTCCCCTTTCTGCCTGCATCCTAGGTCCAGTTCCCAGTCTCTCCCTTCATCTACATTCACCCGGGGTTCAGCCGATGGGAAACTGAGGAGAGTGGACAGTGGGAGGAAGAGGCTAGGGTAATTCTCCCCTTTTCTCCTTTGGTTGTGGCTCCTCCACAACTTGTTTCTCCTAACCAGACAATCCCACTGTTTCCAGCTTCTACCAGGTAATCCCTCCTACCTTAGTTCCTCTAGCCTAGAGGATTGCAGCTTCCCACTGCTGCTAATTGTCCATTGCTCTTCCATTCCCTATTTGGCCCCTCAGCTCCTCCATCTACTGCATAACCACCTCCACATGTTAATGTCCCTCTGTTTAATATATGACTGGTTTCCACATCCGTTAGCCCTGACAGGTATAACAGATCCAGCCCACTGGACCCAAATAGAGAAATACTTTCTGTGTTGTCAGATGTAACATGGCAGAAGCCAGAAATCAAGATTGCCATGGGGAATATTTGTATATTTCAAATATTGGGGACACCTGGGAGTCCTTGAGGCCTTTTAGGGGTTTTTTGAGGTTAAAACTAAGACTTCTTTCCCTTTTTCACTCTCATTCTTTCACACGTATGCATAGGAATTTTCCAGAAGCTACATGATAATATTCAGTAATTTGCATGCAGACACAGATATGAGAATCCAACTATTTTCTCTTAAGCTAGACAAAGATTTTCAAAATGTAAATGATGTCACTCTTTTCGCTATTTTTTTCAAAACAGTTATTATTTATTTTAAAAAGTTAGTGTTAACATGTAATGGTTTATTTTATTTAAAATTTCTAACATGGTAAATATCCACAGATATAACTCTCATAAACAAAAGCTTTTTGAGGTCCTCAATAATTTTTAAGAGTGTAAAGAGGTTCTGAGTTACAAAAGCTTGAGAACCACTAGTCTAAATGTCAGCTGTCATTTGCAGGACCAGCAGCTGAGGTGAAGAACTGCCTCTTGAGTTTAGCAATAAAAAGATAGTTTTTGTGGAGAAGAGGGAGTGGGATGGAGAGAGGATGTGTAGATACCTCTTTCCTCAAGTTTGGCTGTGATTTGATAATGAGTGGGTCAGGCTGACAACAAGAATCTAACATTGGTTTTAAAAATTAACATTACAAAAAGAGAGGACAAACATGGTAGGTATGTGCCTCCTGATGTAAGAACTTAATCCTACACGTATATCTACCCTAAAACTGAACCGGCTTTTGGATCTACCTGTTTGTAGAACATAAAGGGATAGAAGAGCATATTAAAGGACACCAAGAGGTGCAATCAACCAAATCAGACAGGGAAATCCCATAGATTGAGAGAGGGGGCTAACTGTTGCAGAATAAAAGACTTACAGAGGTTATCAACCAAATACAGTACATGAATTTTCTTTGGATTCTGATTTGGACAATGCAACAGTAAAGATATTTATGAAACAACTGGGGACCTCTGAATTCTGACTATATATAATATTAAATAATTATTGCAATTTTTGTGAGGTGTGATGGAGACCCCTTATCTTTTAGAGACACATATAGAAACATCTGGATGAGATATGTTTTAAAATAAGATTTTAAAGCCTGAGATTTGCTTTTAAATAATGGGAAAGGAGAAGAGAAGGGCCAGAAAATTTGAACACGATTGGCCGGCCATATGTTGACAATTACTGAGGCTAGGTGATAGGAACTTGGGAGATCCTTATACTGCTCTAATTTTAAACTTCATTAATACGTTAAAAAGATAAGTTTAACTGTGAAGGAAGTGAAAAAAGAGAGGGAAAGGGACATTTTTTTCCTTTAAGATGGGAGCTCCTTGATCCGGCTAGAGAGCTGACCAAGAGCCCGGGAGAGAGACTGGTTGAGATGCAAGAAAGCGGGAGAGTGCAGGCCAGTTAGCGGACCCACGGCCAAGAGAGGTCATAGAAAGTCAGGTCCGCACCCCCGCCACGCAGTGGGATTAAACTGGCGGAATCAGCTGGCGGCCCGCGCCTGCGCAGCAACGCCCCCCGCAGCAACGCCCCCCTCATGGTAGCCAAATTCTGACGTCCAATTCCCCGCGCCTCAGGGAGGGAGGCAAGACCTCCATTTCCAGACTTGAGCCAGGTGAGACTGAGGGTGTCGCATGGTTTTCTGGAAAACTCAGTTCCCGTGTTAAGCTGGAGCTACCGCCCAATGCAAGACAATGCGCCGCGCGCGGTGCGCTGCTGCCCCCACGTGGAGGCTGAGCAGTTATTCCCCGCGTCTGGGACCGTGCCGAGTTAGGGACGCTGAGGTTGCATGGACTTGGGAGCCTAGTGCCCACCAGGAAAACTATGGAAATCCCTATCGGAGAGGGTGACCCGATGGGATACTTGGGCCAGGGAGACTTGGGCCAGGAAAGGTGAGATGGGAGGAAAGACGGTGAAGAAATTGGGGGTAGAGCCAGCTGTGAGGATTAAATGAAAGTCAGCATTTCAACTGTTGACGCATTTACCTATGTGCCTGGCTCTGGATTTAAGCGCTTTACGTTTATTAATCCATTTAGTGCTCACAACAATCGTTTGGGGTAGGTACTATTATTGGCCTCAATTTATAGGAATGAAGCTGAAACCCAGAGAGAAGGAATATTTTCTTGTTCGGTCCCCAGCCGGTGAGTGACAGAGCCAGAATCTGACCGAGGCTGTCCAGCAGAGTCTGTGCTCTTCACTAAAATTACACCACCTCTTAACCTACTGAATTATCCCCAGTTTGTAACTGGTTCATGAATCAACTCAAGTGGGCCATTGGCATGTTTGAGTTAGTGATCTAGTTCAGCTTCAGCACAAAGGTTGTATACAGCCTGTTTGTGTTTAGCACAAAGATCAAGTTTCTGATCAGCAAGAATCACAGGAGGGATTCAGACCTACAAAGCCCTGTCCCCTTTTGTTCATGTGACTCCTATTCAGATGTTTCCCACACCCATCCCTTTCCTGGTACCAGCACCACCTAGCCATACAGAGGTTTTGTCCTCCCCCATTTCCAGCAACCTTATTCATAATGAAATAATAGCACAGCCAAAAATATGAAAGAGGCAACATTTGGTAATTATGTTTGCCTTCAACTCCTAAGCAAGAACTGTGTCTAGTTTATGAGTGTGTTCCCAGCATCAGGCCTGACATATAATAGGGGCTCAAAATATCTGCAGAGTTAGACATCACTGTCTTCCATTGGCACTAACATGAGAATTAGGGGGAGGGTCGTGGATGGTGCAGGTTAGACAACGGCAGTTGCTGTGGGGAGGAGGATATAATGGGTCTGGTGGAAAGAAGTCCCACAGTCTCTCCCTGCTGCTTCTCCTGAGGTTATGAATCTGGTGACAGGTAGAGGGTGGTCAATACTGGGGCTACCAAAATCCATGGTCTTTTTTTCATAGAGTGGTTGGAAGGGAGCTGCTCAGCACAGGAGTATGTTCCAAAGCCCACTTTGCAACTAGAGTGGCTGCGCAACTAACAACTTCTCACCAATACAATATGAGCAGATACAATATGAGCAGAAGTGGAATGTGTAGAACAGGTTATTAAAGAGTATGGTGAACCCTCCCTGTCGCGACCTGCGCAACAATCCCCTCCAGGGTCTGAGGCGGCGTGGGATGAGAGAGACTAGGACACAGGGTTGGGAGGACTGGCACAAGGCACCAGCAAATGTATTGTTTTCAAAACACACTCTTATAGTAGTATAGAACGAGGGAGTTGGTCACGCTTAGCCGATGTTGCTATACCGCTATTCTCTAGAGACTTCT